>PQXK01000034.1:0-199106 GCA_004786245.1 Botrytis hyacinthi
TACGACACAGGATACGACACAGGATACGACACAGGATACGACACAGGATACGACACAGGATACGACACAGGATATGACATATACCGTTATTGATACTCAAACGCGACAGGACAAAAAGTCTCAATTAACATTACCTTTTATCACTGCAATCGATAGTTTTGATTTAGGGAAGAATGATCGTATAAGAAAAAAATTGAAAACATGGTATGTTGATTTAACAAGCAAAAATAAAAATCAGTTGAAATAATTTACTTTATTGTATTTGAGTGCCAGCGACTGTAGTCATTGCCATCATGACTCATTGTTCTATCTTCTGGCAATAGATTATAGTCAATAGTGGTGATTTGTGGGCTTCTTTTCCAAAATCATCGAATCATCGCTACCATCGCTAGATGTACTAGAGTTACTATTCTCATTTTCGTTCGTCTCCGCTCATTGTGTATCAACCCTGCGATGGACCGAGTGTGTTTTCTATCATAAGAGAGATTCTCATTATATCAAAAGTATAGTTTCGACTTCTTCACTGTGAAGTGAAAGGCATTGCTCGTGAGTACTCGATTGTAGTATTGATTTCCCCCTCTAGCGGGTTTGAAAGAAGGGCTCAGAGGCACAAAAATAAAAACATAATATCAATAAATAGGTTTATTGCTATATCTAGCTATTCAAAAGTAGCATTCCAACGAAGCTACAGCGTTTTTCATATCAGATTCGGGAAGGGTTCCTTGAAGTACCTCACGAAGATCTCGAGGACCGTTGTTGCAACAATGATTCACAATTGTACCATCATTCATCCGTACATCTACTCCTCCATCTGCCATGTTTACCCTCCAATTGCTTTGAACTTCGCGCGCCATCTCTTCTATAGCAACGTCGTTGCCTACCTTCCCTACATCAAAGTGCCTGAACTGGAAGCTGATGTCTTGGTCGTTTGTAAAACATATTATTGATGCCTTCACAAAGCCATCAAAGCATTCAAATATATGGCCCAGACCACTTTCAGAGCCAGTATTTAGGTTGTACAGGTGTGGCCTGCACGCACGCCAAAATCGAAAGATGACAGCAATAATACCTCGGTGACTGGGATGCACGGCTTCAACAGTATGGCCAAATCTACTATAGTGACTACCAAGGCTGTTGAAAATATATTGTAGCAGTATTTTCATGTGAGCCATGACTTGCCCAAGTTGATGCCCGCTCAGAACGAGGCTTTCAAAAGCTTTTGATACAGCTACCATGTAGACTTCGCATGCGAGCCAGCCAGCTTCATTTTCGAATGCGACTTCCAGTGTGGAAGGCACGATGTCAGCCAGTAAGAATTCCAGCATGTCTCTATGCCGTGCACCCTTCGAAATCTGGCCGATGTAGCTATAAAGTGTATCGGTAGCCGACAGTGAACTTCTGAACCCGTTCCAAAGATAATATATCAATCCATTCCGTGTTTTTTCCCGTTCCGAAGACAGTTGAAGTGTATATGACGTTAAACCAGCCAAGTAAAGAGTAGGATCCGTCTCTGGAGGCCAGTACGCAGGAGACTGGCGGAAGAAGAATTCTAGGGGGGGGCATATATTGCTGCAATGAGAACGAATTTGTGAGACAACTTCTTGTACAAAGCTCACATACTCGTTGTGAGCAATGGCGTTGGTAGTCTGGAGCCTTTGCAAGTGCTGCTGCATTGAGAGCATGGTAGAATTCAGCAATGCCGAGAACTTAGTCTTGACAGTATCTCTGGTCACATTGCCAAATGTGGAAGCAAGTAACGTTTGATCCGAGAAAATTTTCTGGATTCTGATAATAGCGCCTAGACTGGTTAATACAAGTTCAGATCATATCTATGAAAGCTTACCTTTGATAAAATGTTGATTCCTCTTTGCAGAGGGTGCTTCCTCCGTGAGAGATTTGGAAGATGCATCGTTGATAGCCTCACTCGCAAGGAGAAAGTGTCTCTTCTTCAATAGTTGATAAGTCAAAGCATCCTCCCAACGAAGTTCGTGTTGTGGCTTGGAGACAGCTATCATCCATTCTGATCCAACGTCGAAGCCAGGAACCTGCAGAGCTGTTAGTAAAATTGAAGGCATTTAAAGACACCTGGAAGTGCTTACATTGGAATGTAATGATTTTGTGTGCTCAATTAGCTCACTGAGATACAGCGGCCAAGCTAAAAGCGTGCAATGCGATTTCTCTCGATGTTCAAAGACTGCGTTTGTACCGACAGTTAGGAAGGCATTGGGAGACTAGTATTGCCGTTAGCATAATATTAGAGTAGCGGCCTCTGAGAGATCATACATAAATGCCGAACTTTATAAAAGCGGAGATGAAGTGAGCCCAGCACTTAATCAAGCGCCCTATAAAGAAGTAATTCGTCGTATGTTCTAGTGAAACCGGGCCATCATGCAATATTCTTCGAATTGAATCTCGGAAAGTTGATGTGATTGCAAGATCAAGCGGCTGACAAAGTTAGCTTTGCGAAACAATAAATACGAAAGGGAGTAGAGCATACGTGAAGATAATCGTCCATGAACTGCATTTCTTTCGCCCAGTCGGGATCACACTCCAAACCCTGGCTGTCGAATTCTTCATCTCCGTTCGGACTTGCTTCGGATTTGCTCTCTGGCTCTGCGTTATTGAGTTGATGTAAATGGCAGTTGAGAATTCCGATTGCAGATGAGGTTAATTCTTGGTCAATTTTATCCTTGGAGGAGCCTATAGATAACATTTTCGCAAGCATGTCTAGAGATAAATCAGCACATAACTCTGTTAATAACAATTCCCACAACAAAGACCCTTACCTAGGTTTATGGCATGCTTCAAGGTTGTTGAATTTGTGCATTTCAATGATTCTATGGTCGATCTCGCCACAGCTTGTATACAGGACATGGTGCTTCCTCGATTACAGTCAACATCTGTCTGGAACGTTCCGTCGGATTGAATATGTAGTTGCTGCCGAACTTGGGTTAGTTCCACATATTCTTCGAGCAAACTATTGAAGAAAGAGTCCTGCCAAGTGACAAATGGTCCATATGATTCAACAGTGAAACTAGTAGGAATGTTAGACAAGGTGAACCGAGCAAGCCGTTCCCAAGTCCTTAAATTTATCAAGAAGGCCTCGTTATGCGAGTGAGCAGCCGAAACAAGCTTCTGCAGCAAGGTGATGGACGGCCCATAACCTGGTGGGGCAGCCCAGTATACTGTGCACAAAAGGTCATGATGGTTGCGCAACGAGGCAAGATCACGATGAAAAATCGCCTCTTCTTTTGGAAATTGTCGATCATGGTTTGGCAAGATCCGCGCAACCAAATTCCTAATACCTTTAGTATCGCCTACCGCACGCTGATGCCTGATTGCAACGGCCACCAATTTGAGAAAAATATGAAAGCAGCGGTCTTCTGGTTCGATATCTAGTGGAGAATCTACAGTCAAGTCTTCCAGAAATTGAGGTGACTTATAAACCTCTTCATTTCGTAAATTTGCGAGCTTCTGTAAGGCAAAGCAATCAAACAGAGTCCCAATCATCCCGCTGCACTTCCACCAACCCCATTTTGACATCAGGTAATGACATCGACTCACAATTGCTCTGCAGTAATCGTTGAAGCTTGGTGATTGTCTAACATTCGACGCATAAAGTGCAAATACCCTTTTGATCAATTGCTGCGGAAGTGACCAATTGTCGAATCCATTTTCCTGCCATGAAACCGACGAAACGTAACCATTTTCATCAAACCCGAAAAGTGGCAGAAGAGAGAACATGGAGAGCCATAGGTTTTCCATGGAATTGGCATCCTGTAACGAACTTATACTTTTGATGCCCAATTGTATGTTTGCAACATCCCAAAACGAAACTCGTGGAATCTTTGCAGCCTTTAAAACATGAATGATGATGACCCAAGATTCAGGGACGTAGCGATCGTTTCTTATGCCACCCTCTCTTACAGACAGATATTGCAGGTCTTCGTACAACTTTCTTACAGATTCTAGGCCTTCCGATATTAAGAGGCCGATGCAAAAACTTGCCAATTTCTGCAATAGTTCTTCGAAGCGGAGAGTCGATACATGTGGACCATTTTGTGAAAGGCGTAGTAATCGAAGCGAGAGAACCAAAAGTCTAGTAGTGACCTGAATTGCTTGCCGGTTGTTCAAACTAGACATATGACATATATTGAGGCGACATGCAAAGTCTTCTAGTATATCTAACATTCGTAGCAAAAATTTAGACATCAGCTCAGAACTTGAGAAATTCACACCATGCTGTACATAATCCAAAACAACATTGGTAGTCGCGATCAAGTCAGACTTTTTCAGCACCTCAGATGTATCAGTAAGTTTTTCTGCTAGCCAGTCAACGCAAACGCCCATTTGCTCGGAGACAGTAGCATTCCAGTTTCCCCATATGAAAACATTGTCTCCCACTTCAATTGTCGTCGCAGACCTGTTATCATCAGATAACACGGGGTCTATATCTTTCAAAGTACTTGCAAGGCATCCACTGCCAAGGAAGGTAGTCTCATGGAAATATATTCCCGCCTGCAGTGGAAAAACGTCAAAATGTTGAGGATACCTTGTGCCAAATTTTCCTAGACCAAAAAGTTTCCCTTGGTCGGTGCCTACTTCACCCAGTGCAGGGACTAAAAAGGACGACATGAGTGGCTCACTTGGTTGACGATAAATAGCTGCACCTGCATCTAAACGTTGAGGTAACCGCTTCCGACGTCGAGGCTGCTTCACCACCTTCTTTGTAAGACTGCTTGATATTACATCATCGTCCTCATTGGGAACATTGGATTCTATTGAAGGATGTACGACATCATCATCGGCCAAGAAACGGCTGAGTTGGAGATTTCCTCGCTGTAAAGGCTGCTGGCGACTCATACGAAAAAGGGCATCGAGGGTCTTCTTCCTCGGTTCCAGGGTTTTGGTGGGGAACTGCTTTGCTTCAAGTTGCGCTGATCGTGCGGATGGTGCTGCAAAATAAGGATTTGGGCGTGCTCTCTGTTTAGTCTTGGTAATGACCGTTGAAGCATTTTTCGATGGAGGCATTTCTGGTTCCACATCTCTATTCGCCACAAACTCGTTCATCGAGAGCTGCCTTACTCTGGGTACGCGAATTTTCCTTGTATTGGTGTATTCGGTACTCGGCTGAGACTTTCGTAGGCTCGTCTGAAGCTTCATAATGGGCGACGGAAGCTTCGTTTGATAATTGGTAGAGATTTCAGTAAGCGGATATGCGTTGATATTTTCGGATCGAGGTATGTATGAAACATTCCCGGGCCTAATTTTACTGTTCGTCCAATCTTGCAAGACTGATTGGGCATCAGCAGTATCTTCGCGAGTCGCAAGCCTGATAAACTTCCGCGTTGGACTTTGACGTCCAAGCTCCTTTCGTGATCTTACGCTTCGAGCCGCTACCTTGAGGAATGCCGGTGCATGTAGCTCAAAATAACCGGCATTTTCAGCAACATCTAATATACTAAGCTTGGGCGGTGTCTTCTTGAGCCGTCTTCGTTTTGGTTTGCTGGCCTTGCGCATAGCTGGAGCTATAGCCGTGATGTGCGAAGTTATCCTCGGTTGGTATGATTGTGACTGTTGATTCCAAATATGAGATGAAGACTTCATTAGACGTTTAGCATTGGGCTGCTTCAATGAGCTCTTGGCTACACGTTTGCGGCTTGGAGTTGGCAGCATACTGTCGACACGATCATCTTCAATAGCAAACCCGGAAGTCGATTCTTGAAATAGGCTAGGAGCTCCAGTTCGTTCATCGTCTTCCATGAAAAATCCTTCGAAATTGTTCTCATCGGGCTCATCACTTTCGTCAGATTCTAAAAATGCAAGTTGATTGGCAGGTTGCGTGGAAGCTGCTTGATTAGATCCTCGCACAACAGGAAGAGCAACTCCAACACCAGCACGCTTTTCGTTACTCTTTTGATGAATCTTTGCTTGAAATTTTAATTCTCGTGTCTCTTTTCTTTTCTGATCAAGTCTTAGATGAGATGCAGGTAGTACGTGTTTCATCCTTTTCTTCAAGAATACCATTTCATCCTCCTCTTCCGAAGATGACGACGACGACGAACCAGATACCGAAGAAGGAATTTCTATCGGATCAGTAAACGGATCCTCTGTATCCAACATTATTTTGGAAGGGGATGTGTGTGAAGAGGCTTTGATAGCACTCGTAATTGGAGTGGACACTTCTGTGATGCGCCGAGATTGTGGAGAGCTCTGATCCAACCAAACAGGAGCTGAGGCAGGTGAAGATGTTACAGAAATTACACGAGACGTAGGCCTTCGCACAGTTCTTGAACGAATGGGGGAAGAACCAGTCGAAGATGAGCTGGGAAAATCGTAGATGTCTAATCTAGGTTCTCTATTCACACTTTGGGCTTGATTTGGCAATTTCGGCCGATTTTTAGTTGAGTACTTCTTTGAGGATCTCTTTTGCTTGGGCTTTACTAGATTTGACTTCTGTCTGAACAAATCTGGAAGGTCTGGAAATTCATGGTCGGTATCTTCTTCTTCTTCTTCCCCCAATGTGAGATTATTTGGCTCCTTGATGGTTTTGCGTTCGCTATCTGCTGATAGCGACTGTGACGAAGAGCCTCCGGTGAGCGTAATGGGCTGGCTTTCTTCCATGTCACCCGCTTCCGCCTCTTCTGGGTCTTGAAAATCCTTATCCCATGATTCTTGATTATGTGTGACTCTTTTCTTTCGACTAGTTTCATCTTGGCTTTGTGGAATTCGAATAGGTTTAATGTGAGAAGCCTTCATCCTCCGCTCGTACCTTTGTTGCTCCAAGAGAAATGGGTGTATTTGCACAGGCTTCCTTTCTCTAAATTGCCTCCTCGGAAGGTAGTCTGGGTTATCAAAGCCTGGTTGCGCTTGTGCTGTAGACTCCTCACGTATCTGCTCTGTAAGCCTTAAAAGTATGGGTTGTTGGACAGGAGATGAAAGAGGCTGTGCCACTGGAGAAGATCGAATAGGGCTTGTTGGAGGCGATGACAGGATGCTGGATGCTGGGGATAGAGTTTTAATCCAGCTTCTGGAAACCTCGTCGGCCTCTGCTTCTGAAGTGGGTTCGGGTAAGAATGTAGTCGCTCCAGTTTCGATAGGTTGCTCTTGATTTTGTTTCACACTGCCCAAGGAGTCTCTCATAGTTACTTCTATTGGACTGTCAACAAATTTGTCATTGACTATATCAAAAGATTGAATCATGTCAACGGACGAAGCTTGAGACATCCCGATCTCCTCAACCATGTCTCTCGTATTGGGACATGCTTCTTCATCCTCTCTTCTAACATTGTTAATTTTTTCGAGAACATCGTCGATATCATGAAACTCGTCGTCTGCGGCATTGTCTCGTATCTCATGATTTATAGTATTTTGTGAATCAAATTCTTCTTCATCCTCAGAATCCGGAACCACTCCTTTCTCCTTCCAATTTGCCATTTATGTCGAATAACATGTTATAGTCGAAAAGTGTAAGTCCTTTTCGAAGCGCGAGTCTGAAGGGATGGTTGGTTACCTAGTACCTATTGCTTTTTGAGGTTGACGCGACTGAACCACTTTACGCGACCAACTTTTTACGGCAGTCGAGGGAACTACTAGTGCAGTTCTTAGTCAGCCTTTGTAAGATATGATTCGCTCATGTGAAGAAGACCTTCAATGCCCAAAAAGGAATCTCATCAGTACAATCTTCTATTATACTGGAGGCAACCATGAGTAAAGTTAAAGGAATATTCCCTTTATTCTTAGCCACAGCCTTTGGCATTGGTAATGGTATGTGTCATTACATTGTATCGGTAACTATTTACTCAGAAGACTTTAGGCATCTGGGTTTTTGGACCAGCGTTAAAAGAGCAACAAGAAAACAACTTGCAGGCAAAGTAGGTACAGTGAAGGCTGAGATTTAAAAATCGATTTGCTTCTTGTTTGTATTCCGATTGACTAAATCGGTATAGGGCAGCATTTGAACACCCGATTCAAACCAAGGAAAGCGAAGTGGCTAGGATGGCAGAAGTAGAAGCAAGTCGCGCTGCTACTACGAAAACTTTGTTAAACCCATCTGAGACTCCAGAGGCTTCTTGGTGGCAGTCTGCCAAATTCTGGACAAGTTCTCAGCCAAAACCAAATGGTAAATCGGAATCGGAACCAAAAGAACCGATTACTGAGGCGAAGAAATCATGAGTCTGTCATAATTTGACTTGCATATCTACAATGTCATTAGTGCTGATCTCGAGAAGAGGAATTGTAGATGATCTCGAGATGATGTTCTTTTGGGTTCGAATCCTGCTGGATTTTAGTCTGGTATCTACTGTAACATAAAGTGCTTACTACCTGGCCCTATGTCACACGTGGCCCTTACTATCACATATCTATTACTTGACCACCAATCGTTTGAAGCGTCAGGTTTGTTGATGGCAAAATTTTCACCATGTATATAAGACGAGAATAAAGAACTCGTTCAAAATGAGGACCTGGAGAGCATCGTTTCATTGATTCGAGAGATGATACTTGAGACCTGGTTATTTTCAATCTTTGATATTTACGCGGCAATCATTTAAAAATGGCACAATAATAGTTTTGCAACAATCATGAATTATGATATTCATCAAAATCGTCATTGTTTGTATTAGTATTAGTGCGGTCTGGCATAATACGAAACGGCAAGTAAGCAGCCGCATTGCTTGGAAAAGGTCCTATTTGGGCTCGACATAAGATCAAGCATGGCGGGTGGGGCGACGAAAGTGGGAGAATGAGAGAGCGGTACAGTAAGCAGAAGCAGTGCCTTCAACCTTCATCCATTGCACCAGAGCCTACTGCCCATTAGATCAACATACAACAATCCTCCGAGTCAGAATGCCTCTCTGTGAGTACTGCAGCGCTATTGAATTTGAGATGCTTCGCTGTCCAACTATCGAGGAATTAATATCTCTCAATGTCAAATCGGTGATTCCAGATTCTTACCCCTTCAAGTCGTCTTCTCATAAAAGAGACAGACCCAAGTTTAGTCTTGGCTTTCAATACCGCGTACGCCAATCCTCATCTGAATGTCCTTTTTGTTCAGCAATTTGCGATGTTTTGTCTGATCAAAAAGACAATCGTATGCGCGACCTGGACTCCTTCGAATGTGTTGCTTCCATCGTAGCATGTGCACGTGTAGTACCCGTCAAGGCGATGGCATGGGGATCTGAGTGCGAATTCATGCATTTGTATAGGATTGACTTGATTTGGTATCCTATAGGAGAAGGGGAGAAAATTGATAAACCAGGACTTCGTACGGATACTGAAACATTCCCGTGGTACTTCATAAATGATGCTTTTCAAACCTGCGACATAGAGGTATGTGATAACGATACCGGGAATGGAAATGTCAACCAGAAGGCGGCTGTATTTTCTGGAAGATTAAGACCGAAGATCATTGATGTTAAACTTCCAGCTCAATGGCTTCAAGAATGTCAAGATAATCATGCGGAGTGTTCCAATTCAAAGCTCCCAGATCAAGTGCATACAAGGAAAGTTCTTGAATTGTTGGTCAAAGGCACCATGCTAATCTTTCGAACAGTGAAAGTCCAATATTTCGTTTGATCGACGTGCGGGAAAGTAAGATTGTGGAGTTTCGTGATGTCAATATTGCATATTTTGAGTACGCAGCATTGAGCTATATGTGGGGTGGCCCTCAAAAAACAGTTCTCTTGAAAGATAACTGGAAAGCGCTCCAAGAATCAGGCTCTCTCAATGGATGCGTTTCAAAGACTGTCCAGGACGCGATGGGATTCTCACAACGATTAGGAATCCAACATCTGTGGGTCGATGCCCTGTGTATAATTCAAAACGACGATTCTGACAAAGCCATACAAATTGGTAAAATGGGAAGCATATATGCCCATTCAAAAGTCACGCTTATCGCTGCTTCTGGGAGAAATTCCGAAGTTGGCTTACCAGGATTTCAAACTCCTCGAACAGGAAAACAGACACAAATTCTCATTTCTAGGGTCGATAGCCAATTTTCTATGAAACTAATGAGAACATTGAACCCTCACAATAATGGTTTCCCATACTCACACCAGCTGGATGATACTGAATGGAGTCGGAGAGGATGGACTCTACAAGAAAGAGCACTGTCAAGACGCAGTATTATTTTCACTGATCAACAGCTTATATGGGCCTGTAAACAGTGCCATAGAACTGAAGAGACCTACTGCGAAACTTCATTAGCACACACAAGCTGGTTTAGGCTCCAAGAAACAGAATACTTTCTCGATACCTCTCTCCGCAGCTTCTTCGCTTCTGATGATGTTATTGAACAAACTTGGTATCGATTTAGACTTCTAGTCCTTGATTTCACTAAAAGGCAGCTTACTAACCCTGGGGATGCGCATGACGCCATTCATGCCATTCTAGAACAAGTCAAGCAATTAACCGGCGATACTTTCCTATGGGGATTACCTACAACGAATTTTGAGATGGGGCTTTGTTGGGAACCCGGCTCACTACTCGGCGTTAGGAGAAGGAAGGATTTAACGGTGTTGAAAACTACATCTCTGAATAGAAGAGTACCATTTCCATCCTGGTCTTGGTTGGGCTGGCACAATGCAATTAGTATACGCGTGGAGGAAAGGTATCGAGATCTAGGGTGAGTTTCTCTTTCGCGAACAATGTAATAGGAAAAGTAAATAATGCTGTGTACGGATACAGTATAGATCCTGAGATTATATGCTATGTACTTCGAAATTCACCACTCCGATTAGTTCGGGTACCAAGAATTTCTTCAGACGTCCCTGGAGGACAAACTCGTTTTCATCCATTACAATCGCAACAACCTAGCCCAAATGCGATTTCATTGGAGGACATTCCAGAGCACTATCCAGACTTGGGAATTGACAAACTTGACGACACTCCAGATGACCAACTCATATTTTTCTGGGCAGAAGTCGCTCAATTCGAGGTCTCGGAAATCGTGACGATGAAGTACGAGAGTTCAATAAATACACCATGGGAACCTCGATATACCTACAAGCACCGTGATATCAGGGATACGAATGGTAATGTGGTTGCGCAAACAGCATATTGTGATTTCGAAGAAGAAAATACGCGGGAAGATGGAACATCATGTATAGAAAAGCCCAAATGTGGTGGCGGTACTTACGAATTTATTCTAATTGCCAACAACAACCCACCAGATCCGGGATCTAAACCTTCCAAAATTGTATTGCAGGTCGAGAGGAAGAATGGAGTCATGTATAGGGTCAACAATGCAGAAATACCAGAAGAAGTTTGGAAAAAATCGGAAGCAAGAAGGATGTTAGTGGCTCTTGGGTAAGGATAGACTTGCTGAATAAAACGAAACAAGAAAAAGAGTTATATGAGGTCGAAGTGGAGAGATTTGCGTTGCTGAATCTGAAGATTTTGGAGGCGGAATTGCTAATGCTAGATGGTTTGTTTGGCTCAACAAACTTTCGACTGCTTCACGTCGTAGGAGAATCAACTGACAACAAAGATCGATGGACCACCAATCAACCATCAAGTCAATGAATCCAAGAAATGCAACTAACGTGTTCGGTGTTTGATGTTTGGTGTCATGTGAAATTGCCAGCCCAGAGAATGAAATACTCCAAGAGAGGAAACCAAAGTCAATCTCTATCAAATCAAGGTTGGACAGCTAAGATGTTCTGCTGAATTATTAGTCTCGAAAATATCCGGGCAGTGAGTACTTAGAGCTGATTTGCATGCCGAGATACAGCAATGTGAAATTCGTTAGCATCGGGCCGTGGCAATATGTTGTTGTAGATGTGATGTTTGAAATGTTGTTGATATATAGATACTCTAAAATTGGATATATACGACAATATCACCAATATTAATTCAAAAAGTTACTCCAGAAATTCATGGTTTATAACCCTTTTTTGTAAATCATAGTCCCCTGATTTTTTGCAAATGGATTGTTTGAATTTAGATGTTGTCGCATCATTAACAAAACATGATGCCTGAAAATTTCATCGTGGATGCCTGATCAGGAAGGATTACCTATCATCAAATTCGATGAGATTCAAAGAAATATTTCAAACACTTCTACGATCGATTTCCAATTTCCCCCCTTGAAGTATTCGCTCGATAAAGAGCACGAAAACATACCGGATGCACGCCGTAGCATTGCGAGCTCTTCGCACACATAGAAACCCTCTCTCGCGACAGACATGCCGAATCATCGCAGGCTGCAGGTTTCCCCCTCCCCGGCGCAACTTCCACCGTTCAGCAATTTCCTATAGTACACCCGATGACCCAGCAACCCCAGAAAATGATAAAGAGGCAAGAGTAGGCATAGAGGATATTCCACGGATACCTGAAGATGGAGAGCAGGAAACGTCAGCAGATGTCCCGCAAAACCCTGCGGAAGCAGAGTTAGAGAATCCAGTGGCAGAAGATTCTACACAGCCAGTCGAAAATATAGACTCTGAGCAAAGGTCTCGGGGGAGACTCTCAGGGAGAACCTTACGAGCAAATCGTCAGAAACAACCGGAGGGTCTGCCACCGATAATACTGCCGGATTGGTTTTGGAATAATGTCAAACTCGTCGAGGAGCTACCGCAGACAGGTTCACTCGCTGTTTACTATGGCGGTAACGTCCCAGAATTTGTTGAAAGTTCGCCAGGCCCCGAAGCGACAGAGAAGATGAGCCATGCAATCAAATCTATCGTTGAATGCGACCTTCCTCCTACAGAGAAAGCAAGATATAGCATGCATGTTGATGTTTACAAAGAAATAATGGCATCCATCAGAGCGGGACTAAAGCTGCGTCCTTCACAAACTGTCTTGGATGGGAAAAATATCATGAGGCCTATTCTCCATTTGCTATGCCCTAAAGACGGAGGAACACTATATTTAGACTCTGTCGTGGAAACCATTTCGACCAAACTAGGAGCTGATCTTATACGTTTGGATCCAGTCGACATAGCCCAGATTTTAGGGCCATATATCGACGAGAACCTAGCCTGGACGGGGTCGAAAGCATCTCTTTTGGGTTACGAAACTTCTAGAATGGCAGGCAGGCTGGAGGATTATGAGAAAGATTCAAGCACGGTCCCTGAAGACATTGAGGGGGTTGAAGAGGAAGAGATGACGGGAATGAGTAAAAAGGCTGGTCCCGCAATTGCTTTCACCGCATCAAATTCTTCCGAGGCACAGAAAAAGCTCTCGGCAATTTTTAGCCGGTTAAAGGGGGCCCTTACCCCGGCAGCGGAGAATAACAGGCGTTCATCAGATGTTGTGATGCCATTTGCTACTTTCGCCGACCCCAACTTTTCGGCTTCTAGTAATGGCAATTCGACCTTTGGCAACGTGAAATCTAACGCTGAACAGTGGAACGATTTGAAGACTACGGCTTTACTTGAGTCATTTGTTGCTGCCGCCGATTCAAAACGTGCATCAGAGTCTTCAGGTGCGGATGCAACCAATACCAAAGATTTAATCATACAAGTTCGTGATTACAAGGATTTGACTAGAACATATGATGGTTACAATATTATTGATAAACTGCGGACGGTGGTCACCAAACGCTGGCAGTCCGGACGAAATATAATAATGGTTGGAACAAGTTCTCTAGAACAAGGAGAATCCGAGCTATCATCAGCAGGTATTCAACACCTTCAATCGGACATAGTTGAGGGCGAGAAAAGAACTATATTCGTCCCACCAGACCGAAGAGCGGAACAGGACACAATATTCGAATCTGACGACAAATTACGTATACGAACCTTGAACATACGACATGTTGAGGATATGATTACAAAACTCTCGGGGGATACGCCCGTGACTGTGGATATAGAAAAAGATCTCGACGTCGCTTGGGTAGTATCTGCTGGTCTAGACGATGCAGTTTGGCATTACGCCCGTGTGCAAAGGCTTGCAACAACTATCCTAGGACTAGAAAACAACCCAGAAATCATAGATGGGCCAACATTCTGGAAAGCTCAACAGCTGCTCTCCGAAAGTGACAATGCAAAATTTTCTTGGGGCGCAGCAGAGTTGAAGGAGGAAGATAATGATGTGAACAAGATGCTTGATGAGATCAATGATTCACCAAAAAAGACAGATATCAAAGAAAAGCTCAAGCAAATTCGAAAAACATGTACTCCTCATGAGAAAAAGCTGCTCGGGGGTGTTGTCATACCGTCGGATATTCATACCAAGTTCGAAGATGTTCACGCTCCAAAGGAGACTGTAGAGGCACTAAAAATATTGACCAGTTTGTCATTGATACGGCCAGAAGCTTTCACTTATGGTGTTCTAGCTACTGATAAAATGCCTGGTTTGCTCCTGTATGGACCTCCTGGAACCGGTAAGACGTTGCTGGCTAAAGCAGTAGCGAAAGAGAGTGGCGCAACAGTTCTTGAAATTAGTGGTGCTGAAGTGAACGATATGTATGTTGGTGAAGGCGAGAAGAATGTCCGAGCGATCTTTTCACTAGCCAAGAAACTTTCACCCTGTGTTGTATTTATCGATGAGGCAGATGCTATATTCGCTGCCCGTGGTGATACCAAACGCTCAACTGCCCATAGAGAGATGATTAATCAATTTCTACGAGAATGGGATGGCATGAACGATTTATCTGCCTTCATCATGGTCGCTACTAATCGACCATTCGACCTCGATGAAGCTGTACTTCGCCGATTGCCTCGAAGACTTCTGGTTGACTTGCCGGTTGAAAAGGATCGCGAGTCTATTCTCAAGATCCACCTCAAAGATGAAATTATTGACTCGTCAGTCTCCCTAACCGAACTTGCGAAAAACACACCCTTTTACTCTGGATCGGATTTAAAGAACCTTTCGGTCGCAGCTGCATTGGCATGTATCAGGGAAGAAAATGAACTTGCCACTAAGCACGAAGGCGATACCCCTTACACATACCCTGAGAAACGTATCCTCACAAAGCAACATTTCGACAAGGCAATGGAGGAAATTAGCGCAAGTATCAGCGAGGATATGAGCACGCTCTCTGCAATCCGCAAGTTTGACGAGAAATACGGTGATAGGAAGGGAAGAAGAAAGAAGAGTGCTGGATTGGGATTCGGTGGTACGACAGTTCCCGAGAAGGATTCCGAAGCGGGAAGAGTCAGGAAATCACCAGTGGCGGCGTAGATACAAGGAGCATATTTTTGAGTACAGTTAGAGGTACATATGGCTCGCATTTGGGGCTTTGCATCGGCGGCGTGCATATCACATTCACGAATTGCATGATAGGGCGTCACGGTCATTGTATAATATGTGGCTGGAAAGGTAATTGCTATGTTACACATAATTTTGTAGCAATAAACTAGATCATGACTTGACGTTACTGTCTTCTTTGATGATTGATCGATTGTGTGCGCGTTATGTTTCATCGATAGTGGTATCCGAACGAGTGTTCCTTCCATGACGGTAGCTTAGATGTATCATTTATATTGAATCTCAAGCACGATGGCGAACACTAGAGAATTCGCTATTCAATAATAAACCAAGACAATGGATTCACACTCCCCTCCTAATCTTGTCCTAGGCTCAAGGAGAATATAGGCACTTGATCATATCTACTTTCGGACGCTTCTTGTCTCGCTCCTGCTTCATAACATAGCCTATTCATTCCCTCTTCGATTGGGGACCAGTAGACCAGTAGAAGCCATCATATAATTTGCAGTCAATCCGAAGTTATCATGTGAAATCTTGTATCTGTGTATCTGTGTATCTGTGTATCTCTTTTTCTGCTTTCTACTTCCCGTTTCATCTTTTGATTGATTTAGAATTTATCAAGTGGTATCGACAATCTATTTTGAATCCGGCTCCTCTTTCCTTTTGTATAGATTGAGAAACTCTATGCTCTTTCTACTTTCAAAACATAACCTGTTCATTCTCATCTTCCTTGACGGGAGCAGAAACGAACTAAATACATGATTCATTTGTGGAGAAAAGTATGATGATCTGAAGTCATGTTTTGAAGAATATCATGTCAAATCTCGAATCGCTTGTCTTCTTCCGTCTTTCCTCCTCCCCTCCTCCCCCTGCTCTCTTAAAACCTACTATCGGTGTAGAGATTGAAATCCTGTTTCTTCTTTTATTCAGTCTCCTATTAGTTGAAGAACTGCTTTGCTTTTTCTGTATGTTCACACCTATTGATTTCGTTCGGTATTATATTTTTCTTTTTTTTTTCTTTCATAGAAATTGAAGTACTCAATTCCTTTCCTTAAACCACGGATAATATTAAATCAGAGGAAATCATCACTTCCAAATCTATCATAAAATGCACGTGCAAGAATTACAGAGAATTCACTTGCCGTATTGATGTATCAGCAAATGAAACTTTTAGTTCCCGCTCAACTGTTGATAAAAAGCTAGGATGGACCTTCGAGGCATCAATGCTTAGTATTAAGCATAATAAAAAGTACTGGCATTTAAATAGAAGCCGAAGATAGCAATATAACTATGCGATGCGAAGGATATAAAAAGACTAGTAGTCTCACAGTAAGCGCCGTTCCACAGCACATGCGATACGGAGCTTAAAAAGCGCGGAGGGACATCCCAGCCAGTTTGACAGAATTGACAGGCGAGTTCATGATTAATTACCAGAGGTTAACGAATCAATGAACTAGAGGGTTTCCCTTTCTTTTACGCTTTGAGGCCGTTTCGAAACGGTTCCCCAACTCCCCTGAAACTGTCAACTAGTTTTTCGCGTGCATTGTCCTCGTGATATTTCTTGGCGACAGCCAATTGTTAACGGCCTCGACCATACGGTTGGTACAGTGCGACGTTCTCCGTCGTACAGATGTTAGTTCTGAAGATCCATCGATCAGTAATGAACTTGGCATCGGTTTTGGCGTCATTTTGCACAATTCCAAGACTTCTCTTTCGGAATGGGACTAGACGCATGCAGAAAGACCATTATGATTTATGAAAGTAATACCCACCATGCTTTGGCCACGATTTTGCTTCTACATTCTCTGGCAGAAGGCCCCTTTTCCTATCTCTTCTATTTCTCAATTAATAATCTTAATTGGTTTGTTCAGCCTGGTTGCTGCGGGCTTGTATAACTGCTTCATATGATATATACTTAATAAATTTATCTCTTCATCAATTCGTGGCCTATAATCCTCTAAAATGCAGCCACTTACTATCTTGGTCTTGCTTTTTGCAAGCACATCTTTCGCAGCGACACCCACGACTACTTCAGCAGCGAAGGCCGCTTCGCAAGCAGCAGCTGTTAAAATTGCTACACCCAAAGTCCTCAAACCTGCAACTCCACCTACCGCAAATGATGTAAAAAACTCACTTGACAACTGGGCCACATCTGTCAATACTGTCAATGAATATCGTAGGTCTCCCCTTCTCACTCTAGAAACCTAGTCACCCAATCTAACCACACTCACAGTCGACGACCCCAACAACTCCACCAAACTCAAGACCGCCATCGCCTTTGCCAAAGATGAACCTGTCCAACTCGCCACCCTCATGAAAACCCCCAATCTCTCTCCAGACGGTATCAAGTCCGCCAAAGTTCTCATGGCCAATTTTCCCTCCATCGTCTCCAATCTGCAAAACGTGCAAACCGGAGTCATGACAACGCAAGATGCAACTATGGCTGTAAATTTCAATCGATGCTGCACCGTGCTCCCAAATATCGGGAGTCTCTGGGCTGCAGCCACGAATGCGAGTAAGGTGCAAGAGAGCCCGCCTCCAAACCTGGAAGCGCAATGTGGAATGATGAATTGTAATGTGGGAGTTAGTGGAGCGCAGACTCAGGCAATGTCAAATGTGACGGGGTCGGCGATGGCATCGGGTCTTGCCCGGGTGAGATGAATCACGAGACACAAAAGGTGGGGAGAGTTTGGGGTGGTTTGAATTGGCCAGTAAAGATGTCCTTCTGGTGGCGTGACTTGCGCGCATTTCGATTTTATATATACTGTATATTACTGGTGGATTTGGATAGAAGGATAAAAATATCAAAATAAATATACCTATGTATTACTGTTTGTTGTCGCACTATTGTTGCGCTGTAGCTACGATTTGACGAATGCGACAAACATATATTCTCCGTACCAGCGTCATTGCTCGTCAAATACAAACTTCTCCAAACAGTTGAGCTTGGGAAGGAGGTAATAACTAGAGTCTCATTCATGTGTAAATTGAAGTTGTTTCCCTATTGGTTATGGTTGGTGGTGGCTATTGAACAATTCAAAGAGACCCACAAGAAATCAATTCACATATCGGCTCGAATCTGGAAGGGCAAAAAAGAGCAAAAAATTCTGTTCTCAGTAATAAGCAGTCAAGGGCTGAGAAATCGCCATGATAGCGGGTAGAAGTCAAATCTACAACATAAAATATTTGAAGCAGCCCCGAAACCCACTGTAAAGCCAAAGTCCCCACACATGACAGATTATCCTCGAAAGGACTTTGCATCAGCCTTGCGCGATACGAGCCGCACCAGGCCTCTGTTCGATATGGTATGTTTAACCACTACACCATCGAAGTGCACAACCATGTTGCCATGGTTGGTTGAGAAAGTGACATCAGAATAGATTATATGCATCTTCTTTGTGTGGAATGGTGAATGGAACGGAGTATGCAGAGACCTACCGATGTGAAATATGCGGCATATTGTATACCGCCATTGTTTGCCTTCACGTAATGAAATCAACCCACATTGAGATCTGGATTAATACCATCAACACTACTACCCCACATCCAACCCTATCAATCACTAACTGTAGCAAGCTCTCGGAAGAAGATGGAGGTACGAAGCTTCACCGATTGTTTGCTTTCCATTTGGCATGAAGATAACTATTGCTGACCAGATCGCACATCAGATTGTTAACATAGACCGGGAAAGACACACTGCGTCCATAATGACGATGGCGAGCGTATTGAGATTCCCTCGCATGACCAACAACTTTTACAAACTTGTCAACGAAGTAGGCTAGTTAGCATCCGCCGTTCACGTATGCGACTGCAATGAATTTGAACTTCTCTGCAAGACGTCTAAGCGCAATGAACCGGACAAAAGAGTTTACTTTGTGACACAGAAAGAACTCGATGAGGCTTGGCGCGCGCTGTGCGAAAGCACTTTTGCAGTATGGCCAACGCCAGAAGATTGGTCAGAGGAGCGAAAGCAAAAGTATCTTGAGACACAACTGAGCCAGGTATGAGCCAACTCTCGCGGATACCTTTGAGAGGCTTAATGCAATACTGACCTCTTTAAGCCAAGATTGAATAACGCCGAACAGTTCCGGGCGAATAGAAGATGCCTGGTCTCCAATACAAAGAACCGCAAAAAGGTAAGGCACAGAAGAAGAATCATTTGTACAAACTAGTTAACAGAGCGATAGCACGCTGCTGAAAACCTTGCTTGGTCGAATAAAATACGCCTATCTCTCAGCTCAAAGACTGTGGGAATGGTAAGGCGTAAATGTTGCAATATATGCAAACTTAGCTAATGAAACATATGGTGCCCTTTCCAAATTACAAACGGTGGATGAGGCCAGCGAGACGAACGACAAGGCAAATTCAAAGGAATCAACGTCCGAACAACAAGGAAAACTGACTGATGAATCGATTCTTGACAGACTGGAAACTGTTGCATCCTTAGGTGCGAGTGATCCAAGAGTGATGATGACCAAAAAGCAGGGCAGATTAGCAGAACGACTATCCCTTGTGCAGTTTGATGCTTTCGGCTCCAGGAATGATGTGTTTGGCGATGACGACGGGGATATTTGTATGGATTAGTCGAATAGAGGCGGGACGTCATACTCGGAGAATATCGTTGGCATTAAATAGAGAGTTGTGGCATTGGTGGGTTGAGAATTTATGTCTATAGTGGTAGCAACAGGCTTGTGCAGATGGGTAGCGAGGTTTAATAGTAATGATGTTATGTGTCTTGAAATCTCAATAAAGCCTTTTCTTCCAAGCCACTTGACTTCTGCCTTCTTCGCATTGGCTATATAGATGAGGAACCGCTTCAAGGTTTCCTTAGCCGGTCTGTAACTACTGTCTACAAAGTCAGAGATACTGCAGCGCTATTGACTTTTCCGGAAAGAGTAGGACTGTCACTTGCTCAGATACAAAGAACAAAAGAACGGTAATCTCATTGGAAAGTTCCAAGTCATTGGTCTCATCATACTTCATAAAAAACAGTGTACCATCAATTGCCCTAGGCAAACAACTAGACAAAAGCAAATCATTGGGAATAGTCTACAAGAATCTCAAATTCATTGATGCAGATCGTCAATATAACTGCAAGTCATAGTAGGGAGTTGGCTTCGCTTGAAGGGATTAACATCCTCACCCTCCAGGATACGAACGTACAATGGTTCACATTTCCATCCCACAGCAAGCTCAACTACTCAGACGCTTGAAATTGCTCGGAGTGCCAAAGTGATGTTGTCAATTCAAGCATAATGCATTACAAAAATAAGCTTTTGGTACGACCGTAGCGTCGGTTTTCTCTCCACGTATTTCCGCCGTATCTAAGCAGTGCGTACCCTCAGCGAAAGCTGCGATCGACTACAACCCGGCTGATCTTAGCATTTGAGATATCTTTCTATGAATCTTCTACCCGGTGGTTAGTCTCACCCCTGATACATGGACGTACCGACGTTTAGATGTACAGGCTTTGATTAGGGATGAAGCACTAGGTAGGTACGCATTCATATATTGTAAGGATGAAAGTGGCAATACACTCCACGTCACACATGCGAGCCACTATCTGAGACTTACGCTATCCGAATCTCGGAAAAATCATCTGACATCTTGAGTTCTGTTTGAAGTGAAGGATGTCAGCTTGAGAACCAAAGCGGAAAATTTTCGTCGAGGTTCGTGTACGAAGATCACGTGCTGTTAACGAGCCGATATTTAGCCGTCGCAGGACAGCGACTGAGAGTGTAGATTTAAAATCGAGGCCTCTTGTAACCTCCCTTACCTCAAAAATGTTTTTGAATCACAAGATCAGATTGTACCAACATAATTTCACGTTTTCTAGGTCTTCTCATGCATTTGATCCGGAGACAGGTTGTTGACTAGTGGATAATTCCTGCAATACGAGAGCTAAGAATCAAAGTAATGTGTTTAATTACTAGTAGACGGAGAACATCTTGCAAGAATGACTTTAGGGAAGGAGGGAGCATACCCGAGTGTACTAAAAAATTTTGATCTGTTTCTCAGGGACTATGTATAGTACTCAAGTTGGTGCTAGCTATTGTCCTGTTATGATTGGTAGAGGGTATTTTAGGAACACGATGCAAAATGGCATGGCATGGGGTCAGATGAGGTAATTGATGATATAAAACATGTTGATAACTATAATGAGTTATTGATAGCATGTTGCGATCAGTTCTATAGTCATTTATGGTGCTACGTATGCCTGAGTTCCATGGATGCTAGTTTGAATGTATACTGATGGCAAAGATGTAAATGTAGATGGAGAGAGCATTCATTTGGAGATGATAAGACACTGGGTGACTTTTGTCAGCGAGGCAAATAGTAGGAGCATACTTGGGTAATGAAAAAAAAAATTGTAGTATTGATATTTGATACACATTTGTCATTCATGAACAAACAAAATGAGTGGATAGGGTATGAGATATGGCTTTGCAAGTGATGTATATGCGAGCAATGGAAATCCTATAGTAACGAAGGCCGATAGAGTCTGAAAATGTCTCTATCACTCGAGTTACATTGTGACTCAAACCAAGGTAGCTTGGGTGCAGATTCATGCTATATCGGTCGATGTCATGTTGCAAGTAAAATCCGAACCAAACAACAAAACCAGACTACAATCCACTAATCGTTGTTCGGGCTTTTTCATCCATGTAGACTTACCTGGACGAATACATTTTGAAGCACGACCTCGGATTAAATATTCAAGGGGTTGAATTCCATTTGATAGTAAGATGGGTACATGCTAGACTCTGCCAAATCCACGGACAAGGTGGAACAAGGCGTTATACGGTTGACCAATGAAGGGAGGGGCAATTCTCAACGTAGACTGGTAAATAGAAGAGTTGTATTTAATCTCAAAGAGGTGATATGTGATAGAATCCCGAAACTTTCGAACTAGGGTGAGATGTTGAGAAATGCTATTTTCAGAAAATGGTACACATTGCCAATCCAAAATAGAACTCCGATGAAGGGCATCATCTGATCTGCTTCTGATGCTCAAAATAAATCACTTCAACGAGAAGATATCGTTCAAATAAACTGAACTTCCTATTTAAATGTGCATGGATGTTAATAATTGCTGTTTTCCAATAGGAAGTTGGGGATCTGACTTCAGAGTGAGGCAGAGACATCAATATCTAGTGTCCGACGAAAGTAGATGTAATCTTGGGCTAGTGGAAAGCAGAGTAAATTCTTCGGTCAATAGATCGATGTACCCCGCTCGAGCTTTCGAGTCTAGTCCTTCATGCCGAGCAAAGAAGATGCTGATATCTTTGAGTAGTGGGCCATGCTTATTCGGCCAATTTGTTCACGGTGACAAAAACAAGGTGCACACATACTATGGCAGCTGCATTACCACCATTCGCGTGAGTTTAGTCCCATAATAGCTGAATTTTTCTTCTAAGATTGGTTCTAATATGCAATGAAATGTTACATGAGAAGCTTGAATAATTGATTGATAGCTTGGGAAGCATCGCATGCTATGATTCTGAAGACGAGCTGGGTAGATCTTGGTGGATGATGAGGGGAGGGTTATTAATAGTCCGATTGCGGATCTTCTAAACCAAGTTGCATGTGGAGTATATTATTTCTGTGGGCCCAAGCTATCAAGCGCCCGGGTAGCCGGGGAACCGCTTGGAACAAGGACGGAAAGACTGGTATCTGACAGGACCCAACGAAGTGAAAAATGCGCGTTTAGTTGAAATATATCCAACAGTTTTCTCATAAGCGACAACTATTTATCAAGTAATCCACTTCTAACAGCGGCTCATTCGTACGCTGTATGCCAATCAAATTGCCATGAACATTTGAGGTCGCAGACATCGGGCAAAGGGATGCGTAATGAGGGCCCGGTGCACACCTATCATTCGTGTCAGTACATTTATTGTCTTTTCGCGTAAGAATTCCCAAGCTAAACCATAAGATGATAAATCTTCAACGAATCTATGGCTTAATATTAAGCGAGTCTGATTTCGTAGATATGTGACGAGATATCTGGGGTGATTGTGACTGGACAAAGGACCTAGATGCTCTATTTTTGTATGAATTAAAAGTTTTTTAAGAAGTGGGAATTTTGAGTCCTGTATTAACAAGGTCACGATCACATAGACGAATGTCAGTCGTCTTCATCTAGCCGATGTTCCGGCACTCGGCAAAAAGATCTGGAATTGAAAGGCGGTATTAATCGGTCGACAAGGGGCACATGGAATGAGTGGACAGGAAGACAACTTGGACAAAAGACCGGAACTTTACAAGGTCGTTTAATGATATACGGGAAGACTTCTACCGCTTTGAATGTTGAATGTCACATGAAGGTGGTTGAGATGTAACCCCGCCATTTGAGCAAATTGTGCCGAAAATAGCAAGGTACTCGGTAGAGATGCATATAATTTTCTATTTCGAGAGCAATTAGTTGGCATTTCGGTTGTATCACGGCAACTGACCAATTCGAGTGGATAAAATTTGCATCAATTAGCGATTATTTATTGCTGTCGAGGCGAAAACGAGATCATCCATGCCAGGTAAAATAGTAGGGATACAGTAAGTGGCTGGTAAAAGACCCGAATAAGATATCAACTCTCATCTCATTCACAGATGTCCAAAATATCGCATATAAGACTGATTAGAAAAATAGTCGGGAATGGCTCGGGTATTGGATAATTCTGATTGTCACGAGAGTAGATATAGATGCGGGAAGTTTGAAGGTGGCGTTTCTGCATTTGAAGGAATAGACCTGTAAACAAGGGAATTCAATAATTGCGTGGATACCTAGAAAGCACGATCTGAAGGTTATCAGATGTTACAATCAGATTAGAGAAAGATGTTGCGAAATTTCAGGGAATCAACTAACTTCATCGTCTGATGGATCCACCGTGATAACAAAGCGAAGAACTCCCCAGATTTAGATGATGATTCTCTTTAGCCTCGTCTCCTATCTTGAAAGTAAGAAATGGCGAAACTATGGGGGAGTTTGAAAGATGGTTTTTCCGGCGAAGGAGTTTAAACTGCAGTCAGCAGACCCCGACGGAACATGGAAGTGCTCAGCCAAAAATTCTGAAGCATTCAAACTCATCGAAACAATGTGAATGCACTCCCACGCTTCTAACACATGGCAAATTGTCCATGCGCAGGAGGAATTTAAATGTACAACAAGAAAATTAAATTGGAGGACGAAAAGGAGTTTGGCTTTTTTGTTTCTTGTTTCTTTTGGCTGATTGTGGTGTTTGTGATAATTGTTTCGTCTGAATCCTACAACCGTCACCGTTTGATGTTCTGTACTAATTTCTAACTTTCCCTCTTTCCCCTCAAAATTCCACCCGTCCGTCTCATCTAGCGATCAAACATGAGGTAACTTTTGGCTTGAGTTAGCAGTAGCTTACCGTACCAAATAGATTAAGTCGTGGTTGTTGGGCCCTTTTTCCCCTCACTTTCTGAGCATCAATCAAAAGATTCTTAATCCATAGAGATTCTGCCACAAGGAAGATGTAGGCCATCAGGGAAAACGGTTCTTGTCAACCTGGTATTGATCAATGCCATGCCGGTAAAATTTTCATGTTCACAGGGCTACCCAGTAAAATATGTAGATGCTTGCAACTTTACAAGCTCGACCAAGATTGTCAGCATCTAACAAGGAAACTTAGCGATTATCTCCAAGAGTGCTGTATCTGTACAACAGTTCCAGCATTGAAGCAAATAAAATAGCTCATTTAGGTTTAAATGAATTAACCGCTCGGGAATTTCTGTTCATGAACAATTGCGGTACATGCTTACACCAAGAAAACGGTGAAATAAGGTCTGATAAGGATGCGGGAAAATGGAAGATGCATGCTTACCACGACAGCCAAGATTTGTGAATCCCGATGTTGGATTGAAGATTGTTTTCGAGAAGAAGAGGTTTCTTGAAGACTGGGTACCTAGATGCCGTATGGTACCTGCCTTGTCAGGTAGGGTAGTGTGGCATCGTAGCAGTGTCGCAGTGTAGCAATTCGATAAATGAGGTTATTTCCTTTTGTACAATCTTACCGTGGTACAAGTGAAAAGATACATGGAACTTCTCATCTCGTGCATATTGTCGTGATGGAGAGACCAAGGAAGAAGAGGAGAATGATACCTATCGACAACTAAAAAAAGCTACACGGTAAGGTCCCGGCACGAACAACGAATTTGTGCAACTCAGATATTGAAGTAGAAAGGTGGAGCATAGATCGTGTGGTTAAAATGGAAACTTTTAGATGAAGACATCAAGGATTGTAAGAGAGTGACAAGCATCCATCTTGGTAAGAGGCGAGAAAGGCGTGAGAGGTAAGGTCGAGGCAAGCGATGGTTCGAGTGCACGTACGCCATTCGGCAACACTAGACCGAATTCTGATTAGTTTTGTATTCAAGCTTCTCCAGTCCCTAGCTAGCTTCAATTCCAATTCTATTCTTGACTTCTTCCTTTTCTTCAACATTCACTGAGTGACATGCCGGTACCGAGAAGCGAGTATACGAGTACACCAGTATGCCAGTATGCCAGGTGCTTTTACTTCAAACGCCAACGACAGATAATCCTTGTTCGTTGCTATGTACCTACCTACCGAGGTTCCCATATTCTCACACACTCACAAGCTATCATCTGAATCTCTATGCACCCCTGGGTATACGTGAGGAAGGAAGGGAAAAGTAGGACACACTATGGACGGAGTAAGATGCAAAAAGAAGCTCGAGGGTTTGAGTCTTGGCTTGGTCGAGATGCAAGGTATCGTACATACCAAGAAAGCCAGAGAAAAGCCCTTGTCTGCAAGTCTGCAATGCAAGTCTGCAAGTCTGCAAGCCAAAAAGTGGAAAGAGGTACAGATGCCAGCATGAAAGAGATCCACATCTATTTCTATTGTATCACTCTACAAGGTTCACGATTGTTTTTCTCTTCTCTCCTTTGATAACTACGTTACTAGGTACCATGTACTACCTACCTAGTCACTAGCTAATCCTCCGCATTGAACCAGTATGGTATCTTCAGGGTCCAGCTAAATTCACTAGGGCTTGTTTATTGCTCCCATGCTCCCATGCTCCCATGCCAATTTATCTGATTCTCAATCGAATCAATCCACCTCGATTTCTATAAGATATCTTTTTCTCCCTCATCTTTGGCAATTGATCAACAGCTTCCATTCGATCTTTATATCAAAGAATATTCACTTAATACACCTAGATACAACCTTGATACCCGTATTCCAATTGACAATATTCAATTGGTGCTTCCGACACATCTACGACAGCTTCAAATTTGGATATCACATATAAAATAGAATCTTTCCCATCTTCAATTTGATCTCTACTTTGTCTTTATCAACTCCCTCGATAACCTCAGTTTATACCTCGAGATTAACAAGAGTAGTATCGACCATTACTATAATATCGAATCAATATCCAACCTTCAATCTATAATACGATCTTTCAAGCCAACGACATTATGCACTCTATCAGCAGTCTCGTTCTGCTCTTGGCTTCGGCCGTTGCAGCTGTTCCAATCAGCACTGTTCAAGCCCTTGCTTCAAGTAAACATTCTTGTGCAACACCATTATTACCTACTACTGGAGGTGCGCTTCTACTTTCTCAAGTTCACCATTTCAGGATAAACAAGCTAACAATCTTCATTTACAGCTGCGTCTGCTCTACCAGTACCAATTGGCACCCTCGCCTATGTTGCTCTCGGTCGTGGTATCCAAAATTATACCTGCTCCGCCGTTGGTGCGACTCCAGTGGCTCTTGGTGCAGTCGCTAGCCTTTACGATGCAACCGACTACGCCAAGTGTGCCAGTACCGCATTCAATAATCTCCCAGGGATCGCTGTCTATACCAATCTTCCCTCTACTAGTAGCGCTAGCTTCATGGGTCTCAAGCCTCTGGGCAAGCACTTCTTCGATGCTAGTGGGACCCCAACATTTGACCTTTCAACTGTCCACAAGATCTTGTACGCTGCCAAGACTGGTGACATTTCTCCTCCTATCAATTCCATTCCAGGACCTGCCAATACCGGCGCCGTTGATTGGTTATCCTTAACTTCCAAATCCACATACGTATCTGTTGGTCTCACAACAGTCTACCGCGTCGAAACTGCCGGTGGTAATTCCATCAACCCTTGCACAACAGCAGGCGTTCAGAGTGTTCAGTATGCCGCTCAATACTGGTTTTACAGTTGACTCCCTGACCAAACCGCCGACCCTTCAGACGATGATGACGTATGTGATAATTCTGATGAGTAGTGGGTCGAGTTCTCAGGGAAGGATATCATTTTCTTTATGGTTTTAATGATACATGGTTGGATGGATGGACGGATGGATGGATAAAGGTAAACCTTACAAAACAAATGCATATATAGAATATGCGTTTGAAATGGTAAACGGTTAACAGCTGAAGGGCACACAGAATGCAATACCTTGGTAGGACATGCATTAATATGTACATACACTTCTTTTCTCTACAGAGCACAAGAGTACTTTCTTGCTTGCAGAACTCTCGTTTTATAATTCAAACAAGCTAGCTATATCACCTTAAATTATCTTCGTGAAACCTCTTCCTTCTTCCTCGGCAAATTGAATGATAACACCGATCCAATTATTTCACCTGTTTGACCAAATCATGAAGCTTGTATATCGCTCTTCTTCAATTTTTTGGGAGCTCTGAGGAATCACTAGATTCAAATGTTCTCTTTCTATGTACAATCGAATGTGAGGATGCCTCTCTATTTTCAAAGGCCAAGTGCTTTGCGGGGATCAGGTCTCTCGTTTGATGATGACGGAATGATCTATATTCTGGACGTTCATTTTGTACAAATTATTTGGAAAAAGATCACTTCTTGATACAGATCACTCCCCTTCACTTCTCTTCAGATTGAAAAGCTGCACTATCCTGTTTCGTGGCGGAGAGACAAAGAAAAGGAAGGAAGAAGTAGGGTTTTGATATGCTGAAATATGCGCGACCTCCTCATTCTCATATGCACTGTATACCTACCTAGTCCCATACATTTCGAGCCTCCAACAACACAAAACGTGCGTTGACATGGAAATCCTAACTTCAAACCCAGTTAAAATGGAATTGGAATCCTGTTGCATCGATATCTGCATCAGCTAAAACATACTCTCGAACTGTGAAACGATATTGAAACTCTTTCTTCGGAATTTTACCTCCAAACGCAAGCAAAAATGTTGCTGCTGATTCTCATACAATTTCCTGAGTAGAGAAGGTCTTGCTGCTTAGTATATCCGTCGGACTATCACATTTCGTCAGTTCTATCTGCTCAAACAATGCCACGCGGTGCGCCACTGCTGTGATTGTGCGGTCTGCAAATACGTCTCGAATGATGCATTGCATTAATGCATCGGTTTCTTTGTCTACACTGCACATTTTGTGTTGGTTGTAATAATAGAAGCATACACACCGATGGATCAGTTAGAACTTACTTGCTGGTAGCTTTACCCATAACCAAAATCCTCGCCGGTCTCATAACCGCTCTCGCGCAAGGCAAAAACGTTGGCGTTCGTGTTTCGATATATCGGCGTCTATTTTGCTATCAAGATTTCCATGAGTCGATATGATGAATTTCAGAGATACCACTCTCAAATCATGCATCAAAACTGTATCATTAGATACTCCGCGTGGATCGAGATTCTCGCGAAACCTTCTGATTCTCGAGACGCTTCGAATGAGAGTCTCCATTGTGGTTCGGAAATGAAACCTCTGAATGTAGTCAAGAATTTCAAATCACACAGGGTACGCTGCAGATAGTTATGGCAATGCAACGGTAAAGTTTATTGCCTGTCCAATCATCGTGGGGAAAAGATTGAAAGAATGGCCTCAGGCGCTAGAATCTATCGAGGAGAAGCAGGCTCTTCTGCGCTTGGCTTTCGAAGAATTGAGTGATGCTGAGTGTATATTTCCAGCAGAAGAATAATTCTAATATCTTTAGTGCAATTACCTGTTATCGAAAGTTTCTGGGCTAAGCGAGCTATGGAGGCTGGAGACCCTAGCGTTGCGGAAAGCGTAGGTTGCAGCTACGTATAATATGCGAGGATTCAAAGCTAATCATAGGGTGTTTGGAGCATTGATGCCGAATTTACTATCTCCCAGTGTGTAGAGCAATTGGCCTTCACTCAGGATGATTTCAACCATATCAATGGTTCGGCCTTAGCTGTCGTTCTGAATCAGGCAGCTACAGGCACGGTCTCCGCTGAACAACAGGCTGCTAATGAGGCTGAGCAAGCTCGTTTGTTTGGCGAAAGTCGAGAGTGAACTGGTCTTGGTGGTGTTGGCGGTGGTGTTAGCGTTAGCGTTGGTGAATCTGGTGAAGATGTTGACGCGGATGGAGATGTTGCCATGGGATAGATTTTGGCGGACAGTAATGAAAACTCACACATAATAGTAATTTAGCACTACTCCAGTTAACTATAAGTTCCTACTGTATCGATATTTGAATCTTTGAATTCTTTGAATTATAATCTATAACTTTGAGATTGATTCTATTATAGAAACTAAAGAATAAAAGAATACAACAAGCATGATTTTTAAGATATAAGAATAAATTGCTGTATGATAAATCGATATTAATGTTGAACATAATGAAGTGTTCTTTAGTGGATGAATACGTATATCATAAAGTAATAGCAATCGCACACAAATACCAGTGTACTCAGTATCATACATTTCGGCTCCAACTTCTACTTCCTTCAACAGTCGGTTAAATAACGAAATTCGACGATGGTCATCCTATATGAATTTCTAACAGGCAAAAATCTTTTTTGTTGATCATCTATCTACCCAGGATAAACGGCCCCGTCTCCCCTAGGGTCACTACCTCCGCTGAAAACCAAAACTCCATCCTCCTCTCCATGTACCCTTATCAACTGCCCTCTACCAAAGACACCCCTTTGATACCCTTCCACCATTCTTACCTGGTGACCCATTGCCTTCAATTTTTCGAATGCATCTTTGCTGATTCCTTCTTCCAAAAATACTCTTCTCTCTTTATTTGATTCTCCCGGAACTCCATCTGCACTGATGCAAAATCTGGGCGCATCAAGTGCCGCCTGAGGGTTCAGTTTGAACGCTAACATATTAAGTAGTACTTGAACATGTCCTTGTGGTTGCATAAAACCACCCATGACGCCGTACACACTGTGTAGCGAATCATCGTGGACATTTGTGACCATAGCTGGAATGATGGTATGATAAGGTCTTTTCCCAGGCGCAATGACGTTAGCATGGCCTTTGACAAGTGAGAAATTGCCACCTCGGTTTTGAAGAACGAATCCGCAGCCTTTGGGAATGATACCGCTGCCGAACCCTTCGAAGTTAGAGTTTATGAAAGAGATTCCATTGCCCCATTTGTCGGTTACGGCGAAGTATACAGTGTCACTATGATTATGAGCTGGTGAGCCATGATCATATATCTCGGGATTAGAACGCTGAGGGTCGAATAGTTTAGCGCGTTCGGCGAGGTAAGGTTGAGAGATCAGTTCTTCTACGGGGACTTTGGTGAAAGCTGGGTCGGCGATAAACCAACTAGCATCTGCGAAAGCGATACGCAAAGATTCAATAACAGCATGAAGGTATTCGGCAGAATTATGATCTTTCTCCTGGAAATGCGGGATTTTGCCCGTGTTTTCGAGTTCTTCGAGGATACCAAGGGTCATGAGTGCTACAAGTCCTTGACCGTTGGGTGGGTGTTCCCAAATTTTGACGCCGTGATTGTCCTCGTTGATGCCTTGGCCGGATATTCCATCGACATAATGATGGGTTTTGTTGTATCCTTGACCTTTGAAAACTTTGGAGATGGGTGTGGATTTTTCACTACCAATGTCCATATGATTCTTCAAATCGTCTAATTCAAGAAATCCGCCTAAATTTCGAGTGACTCTGATGATTTCTTCGGCAATTCTTCCGGTATAAAATCCTTTCTTGCCTTCAGTTGCGAGTGCTCTGAAAGTCTCAGCAAGGTTTGGGTTCTTGAATATTTCTCCTGGTCTTGGTGCCCGCCACCCAGTTGGAGCACTTGAATCCTCTTTCAGCATTTCGGAAAAGTTAGGGGATGCCTTTTGAAGTAGACCTTCACTGTTTCTCCACTATTGATTGCATTAGACTTGGCGATATTGGGGAGAGTTAGGGTGCAATACCATAGTTGAAGCTAATTCAGAGACGGGGAACCCCTTTTCACCCAACTCAATAGCCGGAGCCAAGATTTGTTCCAAAGTAAGATTTCCACTACCAAATCTCTCTACGGTATCAACCCAACCTGCAGCTGCACCTGGTACAGTAACAGCATGTGGACTTTTGAGTGGAATTCTTGCAGGATCGTCATCCTTTAATCCGAGATCTTGTCGGATTTTCTCAAGAGAGCATTTATCGCCTGCACGACCTGAGCCATTTAGAGAACTAACTTCCTTTGTCTTGGCATCATAAAAAAGACAGAACATATCACCCCCGATACCGGTGGAGGTTGGCTCTGTCAGGTTAAGCCCAGCAGCTGGATTTTTGTTAGATGAGATGATATTATATTGAAGCGGGTTGACATACCAACTGCAACCGCTGCGTCCTAAGACGAGTTAGCTTGCATATTGTTAGGAAAAGGACAACTTACAGCTGCATTTCCACCTGCCTCCAAAATCTTGAGACCACATCTAGCAGCTAAAGGCTGGGTACAAGCGATCAAACCATCGGTGCTATGAACAACACTTCTTCTGCTAGGAAATGTAACAAACTCCGGGTCGGAGGCCGGAAAGACTGAGTTTAGATTGACAGGCATTTTCGAAACAGGTCTCTAGAGTGGGCAGCTGAAGGAGATGCTTTCTAAGACCTCGGCTAGTACCGTTGATAACGAAATGTATGTTTAAATAAGTTTATATACCACAGTGAAAGTCTTATATATTAGACAGATGTACAGGAGAGAAAGGGAATAGAAACAATCTCCCATAAGATTTCATTCACACTTCACTTATCTAGGATCTGAATGGCGAAAGAGGAAGGTTAGTCCCGCTTTCGGCAATTCAATTACGGTATAAAATGTGAACGTGGGGTCAAAAGAACCAGCGGACTCTTCCTAGGCTCCTGGGTAAGTAGGCGAGATAGATATCCGGATATGAGTACTCGTACTACATAGGCACTTTCAGATAGTTTTTATAGTCCAATTTTCTTTTCCTTCTCAGTTTTCTATGAAACCTACTTTGCTATTTAGTTATTTTGAGGTAAATGGAAGCTAAATTTCTGTTTAGCAATTTTCAATTCTATAATATCATCTGTAGTTGATCCGAAATTCAAATGAATGGATAAAGTCGAGGTCCAGATAGCGGGGAAGTTGCTCGCTCACGTCACTATGGAAGCGGCCGCTTGCTAGTTTTCCCGAGTATAGTCCGTGCTCCAAAAATGTTGATGGATAAGATTAATAAATTACATGAAATAGAAGTTAATCAATTATCAAGAAACCTATTCCAACGAGAATGTTTAGAGCTCCTTGGATATGTCGAAGATGTATAGATTTATCATTGAAGCCTGGTAAAAGGCGATCTTTGCCATTCACACGATTCTCAAGCACCGTCCGTTAGTCTTCAAATCTACCCTTCCATTCACATCCTCTTACACGAAGAACAGCAAACAATGGCGATACCTTTTCCCCAGCATTACTTGCGCGAGCTCGTAATCTGGCAGCGGAACATGATCGATTGAGTAACGAAACTTCCGAGACTTTCGATGCGAAAATTGCGAAACGAATTGGAGAACTACAAAATGTAGCGATAGCGCTGAGAAAATGGGAAGAAACAAAAGAATCACTATCAGAACTAAATGATCTACTGAAAGATTCATCTACAGATGAAGAATTGCGAGAATTGGCAGTGGAAGATCTTGCTACTACGACTGCCCATCTGGAAGAATTATCCAGAAATCTCACAACCAGTTTGACCCCCAAACATCCTTTCGCCGAACTACCATGCCTCCTTGAAATTAGACCTGGAGCCGGAGGAGGTGAAGCCGCGATCTTCGCCGCGGATCTCCTACGCATGTACCGGGCATATTGCGCACGCAAAAGATTCCGCTCTACAATCATCAAATACGAGACCACTGACGGCGAAGGCGCTGGATCCGATGCGCCTATCTCAGAAGTTGTACTCGAAATTGAAACGTCCGGATCGTACGATTCCTTACGCGGCGAAGCGGGCGTTCATCGAGTTCAGCGAGTTCCTGCAACAGAAAAACAGGGAAGAACGCATACTAGTGCAGTGAGTGTAATGGTGTTACCTAGTTTCCCCACGACGGGACAGGAAGGACAGGAATATTGGGAAGCAGATCTGAATGATCCGAATAGTGATTATTATGTCAATCCAGCGGATGTACGGACAGATGTTATGAGAGCGAGAGGAGCGGGTGGTCAACATGTCAACACAACTGATTCGGCTGTGCGATTGACGCATGTACCTACTAATACAGTGGTCAGTATGCAAGAAGGACGGAGTCAGCTGCAAAATCGACAGAAAGCATGGCAAGTACTACGGTCGAGACTAGCGGCTGCAAAAAGGGAGGCTAGAGAAGAACAATTGATGAGTTTGAGGAGAAGTGTGATTGGAGTTGCGAAAATGGGAAGAGGCGATAAAATTAGGACGTATAATTGGGGACAACAGAGGGTTACGGATCATAGGAGTGGGTTGAGTGTGCATAATTTAGATGATGTTATGGAGGGCGGTGATGAACTTGAGAAGGTTATTGACAGTGTAAAAGCGTGGTTTTCCGAGCAGGAAATCTTAGGATTGCTTGCTGATGAAGATGCTGCAAGCAAGGCGAAGTAGATGGCAGAATGAAGTACTCTTCATGAGTAAAAATGCTCTCTTCAATTTATCTCCAGACGTTCGTTTCTTTTGTCCGATCCTTTATTTGCTCATTTTCTCAGGTATCCATCCAATCCAGGAGGTAGATTTCATATCTAATTCAATCTGGCAATCCCACTTGAGGTAACATACTTGGGACATCTTGCCGAAACTTTGAGGATTCGATATCATGACGTATGCAATTCACCAAATCACGTTCATAATGCACATCACATGAACAAATCCAGAGGTAAGAATAATGAATTCTAACCAGAAGTTATAGTAAAGCCCAAAGAAACAACATATTCAACAACAAGATGTGCCCCTGCCGCCTATGATCCAAGCATTCCCAACCAAACCATAGCCCAACAATTCCTCCCAAATAAACAAAAGTACCAAAACCATACTCCATGCCTGAAAATCATTTAAGCTGGTGGAGCGCTAGTGTTCTGTGTAGCTTCGGTTCTTTGAACGGCTCCAAATTGAGTGTTACCTTGGTCAAAGATCTAGAGAAAATGTCAGTGCTTGGTACAATCAGAACTGGGCGGAGGATAGAGCTTACAGCATAGATTCCCTTGAGGAAAGTATCGCCAAGAATATCAAACGTCATAGAACCTCTGGATTGGATTCCACCATAAACCATACCATTACCCGCATCGGCAAATCCCAAATCTTCCTTTTGAACCGCGAATTGCTTGCCGCCAACAGCAAAAGTAACGACGGGAAGATCGTCAGCGCTGGTGTTACTTGGGAATGTGTATCCTTGCTGTTCCGAATCATAAGTAGATCCTGGGATTGCATCATAGATGGCTTGACAAGTTTCATCAGAAACCAATGCAAGAGTAGTTCCGGTATCGGCAATAGCTTTGTTACCGGTCTGTGCAATAGTCTTGCCATTGACAGTAGCAGAAGTGGAGTCAAACATCCAGAATCCTTGAGAATTGTCGACAGGAGTGTAGTAGATTTCTTTGCTTCCAACGACGTCTTTATCGATGTAGCCAAATGTGTAGAAGCTGGCGCCTTTGTCGGCTTCGTCAGCATCACGCCAGCTACCGAGATTAACAGTGAAAAGTTCGGCGTTTGATGGGATATCTTCTTGGCTGATCATGTTCTCGACAGGTGTAGCAACTGGTTTGGGTGTGACGGTGTTGATGCTACCCCATGCGAGACCAAGCAATCCATCACCAGCACCTTGTTCAAATTGAGCAGACAATTTGGTTGCAAGCTCAACTGCCTGGTTTTTGATGGCTAGACCACCAAGAGAAACAGTATCTGTTCCAACGGTACCTGAAGCAGAAGAGGAATCGCCGTATGAGATTTGCCACTTGGAACTCTTGGCAGCTTTGAAGGTGGAAGACTTTGTTGGGTCGAAGATCGTGTGTCCGGTTGCCTTGGAAGTTGTGACTTTGGGAAGTTCTGTGGACCAGACCTATTCCGCCATGTTAGTTTTGGCTACGAGAGTCAAACTTTCGTGTACTTACCCATAAATCAGACGATCCAGTATCGAAGTCAAGCATCAGAGTTTGTGCTGGTGTACCAATCTGTACAGCGCAGAGATACTCGGAATCATTTTGTTGGTCTTCGGCTGGGACTTCGCCGTTCTCTCCGGTAGATGTCTTCTTTGCCAACACACGTTGAGTTTGTGCTTTGTGGCCAAACTTATGGAAGCTAGCTGAAGTTGCGGTGGCCTTGTTTATTTGAAAGTATGGTCCAGGTTGAGTGGGCTCGAAGCCCCATTTGTTGAGTAGATAAACATAGGATTTGGTACCGGATCTTTTGTATTTCTTATTAGGAACCAGTCTGATCTTTGACAAACCTTGGAGGGTAGCCATGTTGAGTAAATTGATCAAGGTGGATAGAAATTTAGTCAATAATAGTTCTGTAGTAGGTAGATGCGATTTAAAGATGGATGATATTATGAGAGGAGAAGTTGACGAAGGGAAACGCTGTCTTTAAATGCTGTTGAGCATCATAACCTTTTCACCTGTAGAGCTCCTTTCCCCCGCTAAGATACTTAGCTTTCAGATGATCTAGCCAAGGCGTCATAAATTTAAGTTCCGTAGTTTCAGGGCAGCTTCCATGCTATGCACGACCGGGGAAGGCGCGTAGTGGGTATTGATAAGGAATCATTTGGTGAGGCATACCCCTTCAAGCACGCAGCTGTTGGAAAATGCCAAGATCATATGATTTGAGTATCAAAAAGTCAATTTTAATCTCGATGCTATTCATATACACTTAAACTTGAGTGAAGATCTACATCTGGCCAAAACTTCAACAGACTATATCTCGTGAACAAGTTGAGACGAAATCCCCCAAACACCGAATTCGCCCCTTAGTCAAGATAGTGACACACTGCAAGAGGGGGCAGTGAAGATGATGTTATCCAGGGTACACAAGGTTTATCTTTCGGCACTTCCTTCAAAGTGGATTGATTCGAGACAACAACCCCTCGTCGTACATGATCTGAAGAAGTAACAATTGAGAGAAAGAGAGGCTGTGCCAATAAACATGAGATACTACGCGTAAGCTAACCACTCCACAAAAAACAAGAAGTGAGCATCTGCTAAGTCGAATTAGATGGCGTAGCAACCACCCGTGCCGTTGTGTAGTGCCGTTCGTCGTTGTCAAGCTCATGCTATCCAAACATTGGCTCACGACAACATCATCTGGAACATTAAAACGGACAGTATCAAGCTGAAAATTTATTGGTTTGCGTTGACGGTTTCTTCAAGGGTGTCAACAAAAGAAGTAAGGAGGATATTTGACGTCATTGACACAAATAGTAGCTGACTATAGTGCTTCATGAAGTAGCGTTGATTGATTACCAACTACTGCAAACAAGCTGCGTCGTACCTGAAATACCAACGAGATATTACACATTGGGGAATGTTCAGTCCTTAACATGGTGATTGCGCCGATAAAATTTGAACACAACACACAGGACACAGGAGATAACATGCAGCATACCAATACCAAGTAAGCTGACCAAGGTAGCATTTCCCATTATAAAACCGACAGTATAAAATCGATAGACTGTTCGCATGAATCCGAGATACGGACATAGCGATGCCTATCGTGCGAATTTAGTGGAGTTGCACATGGGATATAGCTTCATGACCTTCCGAGCTTCCTTATCAGGAGAAGCCAAACCAAAAGCTTGAATCCACTTGGCACCACTCTTGGTGGCGGGTATCGGGAATCCCCCACCATAGAACTATCCTTCATCCTTCATACAATTCATTCGTCTGTTTCAATGTCTTTTTCTAAATGCTTGTTCCTTCTACGTTCATGAAGCCAGAAATTCGCATCAATTCGTATCAATTCGTTGTCGTGCTGCTGATCCCATCCTAAGATCAAGAGTTGGAAATTTATTTTTAGCTCCTGGCTCATTATTCTCTATTTCGAGACATCGCCCCTAGAAATGACGTCCCTTCATTTGGCTTCCATATTGATTTGTTGATATGATCACCTCCACGGGATATGCAATACATGTATCGTTTGCGAAATATCTAGCGGTCCTGTGCCGTTGCGCGGCTGACAGTTATGAGTATGGCGATTCAGGACATAGCATCCAGAAGCTTGCCCAAACAAACTTCCTGTTGTTATCTCGTGCCTCTTGCAATCTACAGAGTAAGGGCAAGAAGTGTTTTTAAACCTTTGTGGTGTGTATTTAGCGAAGTCTGAGAGGTCTTTTTTAGCATGAGAGGTGCGCGAGTAGCGGATTTTAGTAGACGTACTAGGTAGGCTTCTTCATCATGTGCTTTAGCGATTAGTCTTTAGGTACTCCGTATACGCTGCTTCTTTGAATTCCTCTGCCCTCTACCTTTTAACAGCAAAAACGGCTCCCATCCATAACTTTGATCGCTGAGTGAGCAATATTCTGCGAGAATGACGGATACGTACCAAATGATACATCCTGCTGCAACCCTACGGACAAGACCGAGCTTTGAGAAAATAATGTCGTCGTGACGCCTTCAGTATCAATGAGGTTGATATTATGCATATATTACAACGCTGTTGGCGCTTATTATGCTGTGCTGACGGCTTACATCCCTATGCTACACAAAGTTGAAAACAAGCTTCTCGCGAATGCACAGCTGTGTGGGGGTCAGTGAGACATCCGAAAATGAAGATAGTGTTCAATCATCGTCCTTGGCATGGATTTCAAAATTAAGACCAATTTGCAAACGGGCATGATAAAAAATGAGCATCCCGCCGCGAACAATATCGAAATTTCGTATCTCGCAAAGAAGTCTTTGAAATTACATTGTTATATCGGCAATTCAAGGTTGGATAACATGCATTTATCATTGTATACCAATCCTTCCGTTATCGGAACGCAACGGGCGTCTACCATATCATCACATTCACCAATGCTCGAATGCTTGAACGATGTATGGGGATTTGAAGTCCCTTGATCCAACTTGGCTTGGGTATAGAAGACACCAAGAATATCTGCCCCCTCGTCTCATTTAGTATCTTCACTCCCTCATTTTATTCTCGGGGTTTGATTCTCATTTCTTTGGACGATATTCTCCCATTTCCATATCAGTATCCGGCCGCACATCAAGTCCCCTCCTTCACAATTCTCTCCACATCCTTCTCCGCTCCCTCAACCTTATGTTTTTTTTTCCCACTCCCACCTCAAACAATCCAGTACCCTCTTCCTCACTGTTCCTCTTCTGTCGTTCCCAAGTACCTATTATCGCCTGTACAAAACGCAGCTCCAAAATGCTATCAAAGCAAACCAAAGTACCAAAATACACAGAGTTTTCATCCATCCCAGAAATCCAATCACGAAAGAGACCCAGGCCCATGGAATCAAGGGTTGTGTGGTTTGGAAGAACTTTTCGAGTGAGTGGGCGGGAAGACAGTTGAGTTGGATGTAGGGATAGCCGCAAGCCCAGAAAACGAAAGGTGTGAGGAGGGGTACTGAGATGGAGAGAATCAGGCTGTTCGACATAGTGAGGATTTGGCTGGAGTTGTCAGTTGCACAGCCAGATTCCATATTGCTTTTGACTAAATTGTTAAATGTGTACTTTCTGCAGCGTTTTGAATCGTAATCCATATTCGTTCAAAGGAAAGCAAAGATTTAGAAGAAATGGAAGCATATATTCCTGGAATTTTAGGCACATTACAGTCCAGTTTCCACACACAAAGGTTGGCGATGAAGTTTGTTTCGTGAGCTGTATGTTGGCCGGGTGTTACCGGATTTTTCCCCGATTGTTTGCTGTTCTGTCCCATTTGCGAATTATCAATCAGTAGTAGCTACATGTCTGTCATCTAGCGGTGCCAAAAAAAAGGGATATTATCTGAAATATCAGGGGCGTCAGTTTCTTGCTCGCCGGTTAGATGTAACACATTGTATATCCAAATCAAAGTTTGGATCTGCTTAACTACAGAGATTCTGGCCAACCTATTGAGATACAATTACTCTCTTCTGTTCTTTCTCAATAATTCATCACAGATGACCATGAAACTGCATACTTGGCAAAACAATAAGGGGGGGGGCCATCAGCCATCCACCATTATCAGCTTGCCCATCCCTCTCAAAAATTCCATCTAGTTCTGAGCGATCTACCAGGCACCATTCTGCGTTCTCGAATTTTCAACACGTTTTACAATATCACTTGAAACATTCGCAGCTTCTGCATCCCTGTAGAGTTTTACAGATGTATAAAGCTAAGTCAGATATGCAGGCGTATTATCACAATCTTCTGTGGGTAAGCGACTGATCATTTCCATCAGGCCAGTTGATACGCGCTTCCTGCCCCTGACATACCAAGCCCCTTCCACGAATTTACGTCCAGCAAAACAATTTCTCTTTCAAAAGACATTTAGTCAACTTCTCCATACTATATTCACTCCATAATGCTGAAGAAATGACACAACTTTCTATTTCCACCTTGGCCCTCCTGATAGCCTTCTTCTCGCTGGGTGTACGCTTTGCACGATACTCCTTCTCAAGTTCATCCATATCACAGATATCACGTATCCGTTGGATATATCCATAGGTATGAACCAAGTGATAGATATAAGGAGTTTTTGGCAGCTTAAGTATTAAAATGCCTGTGTCGATTTTGGCATCTTGAATATCCAGCTCCATTTCACCCGATGAAATGATAGAATCAGTTTCCCTGGCCTTTGTCTTAACACTATCCGCCGGCAACATCGAATCGAATTGATCATTTTCCCTATGTCTGTCTACTAGAATCATGGTTCTCGTGAAGAAGTATGAAGCATAGATGAGTGCTGAAGAAGACCTGCTAGTGGAAGGCGTCGATATTTTCGAGATTTAGAAGGACTGAAGCCTTTGAACTTGGTTCTAGTAACGATATACTTTTCCAGGAGATAATAGAAGTTAGTGAGTTCACTTGTAAATAATCAATCCATTGGCGCGTAGTTGCAGCAAAAGTTTGATGACGTCAACAATATCACATTTTCTTCCAATTAGATAATACTTTAATAATACCGGTAGCTACAGTAATAATAACTTCCTCAACAGTAATCCAATTTATTTTCAACAAGACCTTTGTCTGTGTCCCATTTACCTTGAAAATCACCTAATCCTTCATCTCGTTTTCACTTTAGCAATTCTCTCTAGCATCCCACATCTCTATCGCCGTCTTTGCTCTAGGTATCCGCCGTCCTTGACTCAAGTTCTTCCTCCTCTCATATTTTCTCTCAATATCACTATTCCCGCTGATCTTTCTCTTCTTCCCTCCATACCAAGTCCCACCGGCACACTTTTTCTTCCCCCCAATATAATTTGCACCACTAACCGTGCGTTTCTCCCTCCAACTTCCAACATCCCTACTGCCACTACCCTCATGATTTCTTCTAAGCTTTTCCGACGTATTAGAAACTGACCTCTTTTGAAAATAAGCTTTGCGGAACATATCATTAGGATCAAGCCATTGCAAGCAAATTTGATGCATAGGTTTTGCTTTCGCCTCTCCCTTGCAAGGAAATCGAATCGACCAGTCCCAGAATCCAAGGAACTTATATGCGTTCTCCAGTGCTTGGCGACCTTTAGTCTCATCCGAAGCAAAGTTATCAAGGCTTAACGGTTCCACAGTAATGCTCTTGAGAATGAATGCTTCATATTTCCACACCAATTTGACATTGAGGAGTTCTTCGGTTCTTTCAACTGGGTTAAAGCTCCAAAGCTGAAGAGCTGAAGAATCTTTATGGTTTTTAGTGAATGATGTGAAGCCATAGGTGTAAGGCCGTTTTCCTGATTCGAGCGGCAAGAGTTGATGTTTTAATTCCATCAGACGAAATATTTCTTGTTTTGCGATTTTGTTTTGAGCTTCAGAGTCATATTTTTTCCATTCATTATATCTCTCGCGGCCCCATCTTCCGAGGAGTAGAATCTGCGGATTTTTCATCCATTGTTCGTAAAGGGTTTCAATAGATTCACTGGCTTCTGATTTGATGGAAATAACTGTAGGAGAATCTGTAGAATCACTAGTCGACTTGGACCTTATCGCCAGGCATAAACTTCTTGGTGCTGTGACTTCTGCAATTGTAGAGAAGATTTGATTTTTCTCGTCGGTGATATTGGTTACATGGTTTGCGATAATAGTAGGTTCTTCATCCAGACTTCCATCTTTGAGGAATCCCACCAACGGTAAATCGATCTCAATAGGTGCCTCAACTACTTCTGTGACTCTAGAAATAATCTGGCCCTTTATAGCACTGATATTAGTTTGTGGTTCTGCAGCAACGCAAAGATTATCCTCGACAATTGCATTCGTAGAATTTGCGATTTCATTTACCAATGAATCCGTTTCATCCGCCGCTTCTCGCACTTCTCTCACCTCTGTAATAGTTGAAGTAACTTTACCCTTGTTGAGTATATCATCAATCACTGGTCCAGTGGCCATACGAAGGCCTTCATATGCTTCATCCACAATCGCATTTATAGCATCTACTTCCGATGCTGTAACTCTCAGTAGCCGCGAGGTATTCGTATCCGTATCCAGTACCTGATTCTCCGCCTTGGCACGCGTTAGAGGCACACTTTCACTTCCTCTATTTCCCGCATAATTCCTATCATTCCCTATCAAGATCAGAAAATGAACATTTTCACAATTCCTCCCCGTTTCAAGACTGGTTTTGACTCGAAGGAAAAACTCACAAAATAACCTATAAACAATGCGTTCAGCAACATCCAGCTTCTCTTTCTCTCTTTCGTCGTACATTTCTCTCGTCTCCACGCCAAAAGCAGCAAGTATACTCTCATACGCCTGCAAAAATCTGACCAGATCAATCTTTTCATCGATAGCTCGATATACCATTTCTTTTTTGCTGTATTTGCTGTCTTTGGATCTTCTTCTCATGAGATCTGCAGCTAGCTTGGGGCCCGCGCAGAGAGAGGGTCTTTGCAGAGTAACTGGAGAACAGAAGTTATGAGATAATGAGAGAGGAGAGATGGAACGTGGGATCTCGTGATTGTCGAAGGCGGCTGGGATCGGAGTGGCAAAGTTAGAGCTAAGCCAGGAATCTTGGTGGACGGAGGAAGATGCCATGTTTGTGGGATAAATGCCGAATGAACGAATGAATCGATACAGATACAGATACAGATATAGATTTGGAATTTTGAATAACACTTCAACTTGAAGTGCAAATAGTTATCTAAGGATACCAAAATTACTGTATAAGCAATGCAGTGAGATTATTTGATGTACGAGTCTTATTGGAAGAGTGAAAGAATGCAAAGGAGTTGAGTTTGGGTCATACAGACTATGATGCATCTTTCCTCCCGATTTGTTTCGAGTAAGGAAGTTGCTACTAGGCATTGAAGTCCAGCCTATACGCATTTAGGGGGCCACGATCTAGAAATAATTTCATTTTGACAGAGAGGAATTTAAATGGAAGGAAGTGACTGATCACTTGAATACAGTAGCAGAATGGGGAAGGAGCGACAAGGTTGGGATTTTCGACGGGGTGATGTCGCCAGGAAAAAAATGCAGAGTTTATTTAATATCTATCTAGTAGGTACCTGGTTATAAGAGGACCGTCTTGTAGCTGCCGCATTCTAGAAGAGATCTAAAATTGGGGACGTAAGGTTAGGAAGAAGAGATTAAACAAAAAGGAGTCAGTCAATTAGCTGGCACCCAAGTATCCAAATCACAATGAAGTCCACAACTTCCAACATATAACAATGCAACAAGGAACTTTCCTCTTCGATTCACAACACAATCAAGATTTCATATCAACAATAGCGTTTTTCATTCCAGTCGACTATTGAGATCTATCTAATCCTAACCCTTCAATCCACAGCTACAAAGAAGCAATACTAGTTACATGATTACCCAACATCCATCTTTCAACTCACGGCCCAAATTTTGAATGAAAAAATCAACATACAATAGAAGTAAAGTAATAAGAGAAAAGAAAGAAAACTAAATGCCCAAGCGGATATCGATACTGATGGATGCGAAAGAGAAAGAAAATTATGCAAAGAGAAGAATTGATTGTACACACTGACGACATCGACCCTTTATCCACTCACTCAATCACTGACTTCCAAATATCTCTTTTTATGAATCAATGGGTATAAACTTCCGCGACACGCAGGATCAGAAGCATCAACTTCGTCCCCAACCCCCATCAATTCCTCTCACCCACTCGCCGACTTCGAATCCTAGACGCCGACGTGTCTTTTCATCCATCTTGCCTTTAATTTTCTCTTTTCCTTTTTCCTTTTCCTTTCCCCCACCTCCTTCTTTTTCTCTCTCTCCACCCCCACTACCCACCGTACTTGTACTGCCTTTCCTCAAACCTTCTCTATCCCCTGGTAAACTCCCCTCTCTTCCCACCTTCTCTGAAATCAATATTCTCACCACAATTCCTCTTCCAACCAACCACTCCACCCCTCCAGACCGTTCCATCTCCTCCCTCCCTACCCCCTTCACAAACACCGTAAGATCCGCGCCTATAATTCCTCTCCAGAGCGTAGCCATCCACTGCCAATGATCGATCGGTGCATAACTATCATTTATCGGTAATTTCAACGAATACGCATCTGACAAGGTAAGAGAATATCCATGCGGTATAAGAGCTATCGGTGTTCTTTTGTGCGGAGTAGACGAATGTGATGCTTCTGACGATTGAGGAGTCGAAGAAGCAGTAGAAATATCTCTGCGAGGAGAAGAAGGAGGAACCGTCGTGATGAATTTCGTAATCTGTAATGAATTCTGATGCCATTGACAAATCGTCGAAAGATATTCGACGAAAGGATCAGAAGACTCTTCTTTTTCCTGGAGATCTTTCATATCCATTACCATCTCATGCTTGTTCTCCTCTTTTCCCTTTATTCTCTCTTTTCCTTTCTCTCTTGTCACTCGCACACCCGAGACGTCCCGCATCTCAGTATCCACATCTTCATCCACGGTCATATCCCCCAATGCTTGACGAGCATCGGATCCTGTCATCCAAGTCCGAACCATACAATTAGCATCTTTTTCTAGATGTCCACGGATAAAATCTCCCACCTCCCTAATCAGTCCCCTTTCCATCCCCTCAACAGCAATCACCGCGCCTCTAATATCCTGCGCAGGGCTCGTTGGGCCCGGCGCCGCTAATGGCGGCGAAATTTTCGAAAGGATATTTAACTTGTTCCAGAAGGGGATTGTCATGACCATGGCCTCAACGCTACGAGCTTGGGACTCTCTACTTTCGCTCCGGAGGTCGCGGTCAGCAGGACGATGAGCGGATGTAGTGGCGGGAGTGGGGAGCTGGGTTTGGAGAGGAGGCAAACGGAGAGATTCGTCGAATGTAGGGGTCCGATTGCGGTAAGTGGGTGTCATGCTCTGTTGCATATGTGTGCTACGCATCGGAGCCGATTGTGGTGGACCCATTGCACCCGATCTTGGACCCGGAAGAGGTTGAGGAGGATTCCGGAAGGGGCCCGCTGACATTGGGATTTGTTGGTTGCGAGCGAAACCTTGTTGAGGGGTTGAATAAACCATCGGAGATGGTTGTGGATAGACCCTCGGATCATTGGTGAAACGTCGACGCTTGAAATCTGGGGAGGCAGATTGCATTTCGATATCCTGATCCTGTTCATGATGGGTATGGAGGGGTTGAGGGTATGGGTGTCGCCTAACCATTTGTTGGGGAGGTGGACCTATACGTGGAGAATCTACTCTACCGCTGCCGGGCATTTGAGATAGATAGCGGGGTCTTTCAAGCTCGCTGAGCTGGGGTTGATACTGAGACTGTTGGGACTTCTGGGCCTGATTGTTTGAGCTGAATGGCGGAAGAAGTCTATCGTTACGAGGAACAGCAGCTCCAAAGGCCGGCGTGAAGGGTGTCAACGGTGTGCTTGGCGTTGAGATGTAGCGTCCGTTACATCTCGGACACCGAATGGGATCGTCCGATGTTGAAGTTAGTGGACGATTACCGACCGTTTTCCCTGCCCTGCGCGGCTGATAACGATAATTAGGATATTGTCTTTGATGACGTTGTTTTTCTTCCTAGGTACCACAAAATCAGCATGGTCTATGATCACGGGCGACTACTATGTTATTTACTTCAGCGAGTCTTTTCCATTCCTCTTTTACATTGGGTGCCTGCTCGCGCCACTGTTCTCCAATAATCTTTGATATTTCGGGATTTGCAAGACCGGGATGCTGGGCGACGACTTGTGCCTGATAATGTTGACGGTAAAGGATAAATGCTACAAAGGGAAATTGTTAGCTTCTCGATTCTGTAGTGGTGACAAAGAACCCTATCTGAATAAACAAAGGCTAGGGTAAACATAGGGTCTCCCGCAGCCATTCTCAATAACCAATCATACGATTATTGTCAATCATCATTGTCAAAGAAAAGTTTTAGGTCACGCACCGTTTCGAGGTCGTGGTATCTTTGGGTCTGGTTGACAAAGACACACTTGTTCTGTGACTGGCGTATCAGAAATAGGGGAAGGGCCTCCAATGCTATTGCTTGTGCTCGCACTATTCAATGCAAGATCTCCGATTCGTGGTTGGCTTGCACTCGCACTTTCAATATCGAGTGATGCTGCTCGTTTCCTTGACAAACGGTCGGAAGGTGGAGGTGAAACTGGAGTTGGAGGTTCTGAGTGTTTCTCTGGGAGAATTGGTCTCAACGAATTCCTCCTACTAGAATCTGTTGAGATACTAACGGGAGACCGAGGAGCATCTCTATCAACATTGCCGTTGGTTCTGCGTACTTCTGCCATAATTGACATGATCTTTGATTTTCAAACGAGATGTGGAAAAAGCTCAAGTTTTTGAAGTTGATATCAAGTGGGAACTTCAGAGTATAATAGATAGAAAGGAAAATAAAGAGGAAAGAATAGAAGGGTAGAATGCCCTTCTTGATAGTGACGAAATGCTTTGTATGCATTGCGACTGGATAAAGAAAAGGACAATTCTATCATAACTCAATTCATCCATAATCAACTTCTAGTTGTGACATTCTGTCCATTCTAGGCATTCTAGGCATTATGGCAAAGTGTTGGTGTCTTTGTTGTCTCGGGAAGACTGCACAGCTGCAGTTTCGCATGCGTTTTCCTTTGTCTTTAGTGAGCTCCGTTACCAACGTTCACTCCCAGTAAATCCCAAGAAATAGAAAATCAAAATTAAGAAAATGCTTGGTAACGGGTAAATAATTTCATGCTTACTAAATAAGACCTAATTGGAATGCTTTTTTTGAACCAATTTTGGAGAGGTGTGAGGAATGTAATCCCAATTAGAATTTTTTTTGGAGATACTACATAATATCCGCAAACAGAACCATGAAACCTTGGACACCCCCTTTAGACGCCAAAAGCAAGCGACGAGCTCTAGATAAACCCCTGTTCTCAGGTTACACTGATAGTTACACCAGCGAACTGCTCCCACAAATGCACTAATAATGTGACCATGCCAATCAACTTCTCACACCAGTCGATGAACTGCATCAGCCGCAGCGGATGTTGTTTATGAAATGAACCCATTACCAGCTTCACCGTTCATAATAGCTGCACTCCTCCGTGCATCAATGAATAAATCTTCGCACTCCCCTACATCCTGGACATCAATTTGATTGCGTCCGCTTACTCGCGCTAAAATACTAGATGGTGTTAGAAGCTGCAATGCATATCTCAAACTAATTCTTGAGCCATGTTCTGTGAGTTTGTCTAATGCAGCTTCAGTTATGGCTAAACCTTCAACTGTAACTCGAATACGAAGGATTCTCTTGATTTCATCCGCCTCGTAAGCATTTGTAGGAATGATTAAAAGACGAGCCAAAAGATCAGATGGAATTCCATGTGCTGAGATTAAATCTTCACTACCACGAATGGTACACATGCCACGATTGGAAGCGAGAATCACGATTGGGGAAATCGTAGATTCGAGAGCACGATTCAGATATGTGAAGCATTCGAGATCGAGCATGTGAACCTATAATTTGTTAATGATCAAGAACCGGAAGGCGTATTGAAGGCTTTGACACATACCTCATCAATAAAAAGCACACCTGGAACAAGCTCTGCCACTCCTTGATCAATGTATTTGTTGACCACCTTATTAATCTCCGCTCTTAATTTCTCCGTAATTTCTGTCATCTTTGGTTTCATCAACTGGCCCATCATACTCATTATGTCTTGTCCGCCTTGAGGTCTGGAGTTCGCAATATCGAGATCATGTAAAGTAACGTCTTGTACTATCTCCTTCTTCTTGTTAACTTCTCCCTTTGGTATTGGCACGTACTCCTCCGCCTCCAGGTCGAATTCGGTCGCATACGCATCCGATCTGCCAACACGTTTACAGGCTCCAGTATTGGCTTCGATATAAATCACATCTCCAACTGTAACCTTTTCTTTCTGTATAGCTTCGTAGATGCTTGGATCCAATCTTAACTTCTTTTGGCCCTTGGCGCTCTTCAATCCAATCAACAATGTGCTGATAGTCTTTCCATAGCTTCCCAATGGATTTTCAGCTTCCTCTGGTGTTAACTCTGTAACCTCGCCCTCGTAGACCTCCTTCGTTTCGCGAACTTTCAGGCCAATGGCTCGTCGAAAGTTTTCCATGAGCGCCTCTGTTTTCTTGACTTCCGTCGAGTATACTTCGCTTGCGACGATGGGGCAGAATGGTACTTTTGTTCCAAGTTCTTGACTGATAGCTAGGGCGAGAGCAGTCTTTCCTGTTCCAGGTCCTCCTGCAAGTAAAATAGCTCGGCCTGCCATTTTTTTGGAACGAATTAAGTCGACAACCACACCACAAGCCTGTAACCAGGATATATTAGTTAAATTTCTAACATCCATCATGCATACAAACCCACCTCTCGAGCTGCAGTTTGGCCAACAAAACCACCGGCTTGTTTCTCAGCAGATCCATCATTTCGAAGTCCAAGACCTTTGATATGTGTATGTGTAGAAGTTCGATTGTCGCGGGAGTTTCCCTTAACATCGCTGAGGTTTACCATATTCGCGATTTAACTGCAGTCAGATATAGGTAGTAATTATTGGTATCAAATACGTAAAATATTTGATCAAATACAAATACTAAACTTCTTCTCAAATATTACAAGGCGGAATAAAATGGATGATGATTGGCATAAAATCAATTATTCTTAAAGCTTGAAGATGAATTTCTGAGAATAATTTCGCGGAAGGCTGGCTGCACATGTAAACGCGACTGGGAATTACTAGGTAAGCGGTGGGTCCGGATCAATCAAATCACGTGAAGATACACAAGGCTGATGGATACTCCTGATTGATTGATCATCCATCTGCAGCCTCTCCTAGAGTTTGAAGTCTGCAGGTGTTTGGTGAACTCCGGTTATTTACAGGATTATATGAGGCTATCCGTTAGTCTGGCATTTGATTGACGGATTTAGTAATCGGTCAAGCTTACAGTATACAGTATGATAATTAGATCTCGACGAGTGAAAAATGCATGATGGACAAAACGACTGATTCGCAGTCCTTGATATATTGTTTTCCCCGAAGTAAACTACTCCAAACAGGGCATTTTCCCATTCCTCCCTAGTTCTATTGCCTATACTCTCCCTTCTTTTTGATAACTCCTCAGCCATATGCGTCATGGAATAAGTTGCAGCTTAATTTTTATCCCACCCTAAACTTATGCAGACGCCCTAAAGTAGAATAGAACCTTGTGCCATGCAAACGATGACCCCAATGCAAAGAGTATTTCCTTTCAAACGCCTGCAACACTTCCAAAAAGAGTAAGGTATTCCAAACGCCTCCAAAATCGATGCAGCAGAACAAACGAAATACACAATCAATGACAATCAAGAAACTCTCCATCTTCACTGGATCTGTCAGCCGTTCTTGGGCGTTCGACCATCTCGGTAGGAGATTCTACCATTCTGTTTTGGCCCAATTGACTTAATCTTAACTTCTCGTCGAACATGGAAACCAGTCTGTCGGAATATTGGTCAAGTATTCCTGCTAAAACTGTCTCACTGATAGTTCTAGACTTTTGGCTTCTATCTCCCAGTGCTACCGAGGTTAGTCGTAACTCCTGGTCTAGCTCCTTTAGACACTCTTCATTTATAGTTTCAATAGATAAGAGCTTTCTTCGGTACGCTCTAAGTGTTCGACAAGTTTGCTCTGTCGCCATGTTAAGTGATCCGGATTCAGTTATGCCAGTGCTTGAACTTTTGCCTCGGCCCCGTAAGTCTACCGAAGCTGTCGAAGGACGTCTGACCTCTCTCGTTTGAGGACTGTTTGGACTCCGAGATCTGTTCCTTGGATACGATCTACGTCCTGTATCGTCTGATGCAGATGCGAAATGTTTAGATGGCACAGCTTGCACAGATGGAATTGATAATGTAGGGTTCTGATTCGCCAAGCTGTATTTCGAGGTCTTACGTTTGATTACCCTAGGTGGCGAAGATGACCCAAGAGGGGTAGCTGTTGGTGACGCTCTTTGAAACTCAGCAAGTTCAGCTTTCGATAATACCCTTCTCAATGGCTGGCGCGAGGTCGGTGGATCCTTTGGCGTTGTCTCATCTTGGGTACCGTCGTTTGACTCAGGCTGATTCTGTGAGTAGGCGGTGGCATTAGAAGCAATATCCCACATCATGATTGTGCCATCCAGCCCTGTGCTTATCAACACTCTAGACGACGAATCGATGTTCTCCAGAAGTGCGACACCTGATACGGAAGTAGTGTGCCCCCATTCGCGATCTAGGAATGATCCAGTACTCCAGTCATAGATACGAACAGACTTATCGGTAGTCGAGACACCGGCGAGAATTGTACTAGGTTTGCCAGAAAGTACACTAGGTGTACCCATCACAAGAGAGTCCAGAGCGACAGCGTCTGCTCCATCATAGTCTGTTGCTCGAAATGAGTTGACAAGGCGTCCAGTAGCTATTTCGTATGTAGCTACAGTGCGATCCAGCAAAGACACCACAATATTACCTACTTGAGGACCGAGACAGGGTGTCATCGAGACGGGCGCAGCTTTCAAGGTGATGATACGGACTGGGACAGCAGCCAGCGCATTTCCTTCTGCTACTTCCTTTTTTACAAGTTGCCGGATGTGGATTGTCCTGTCCATCCCACAAGATATGAGTTTCTCGCCATTCTCGGCGAAGAACAAACCGCATACGCCAGCAGTATGTTCGTCTAAAGTTTGTACCAGCTCCCACTTATCTGAGACGAGACGGAACAATTGAATGGTCCTATCTCGACTACAAGACGCTATCATCGTTGATGTATCATCCTCATAAATAGTGATATCTTGGATCTCGGTAGAATGAGCACGTGTCTCAAAAGTGCATGCACCCGTGGATGGATCTAATATTTTCAAAACTCCGTACTTATCTCCAGAAACCAGGAACAAGGCATCCTTTGATATTCTCACGACCTGGCATGAGTTGACGGCTTCTTCCTCTATAGACACTTGATCTATACCGATTATAATCGATCCTTTGCTGTTGCCATGCAAGTCCCAAAAGGCAAGACTGCCATTAACTGACCAGGTAAGGAATGCTGCTCCCATCTGATTGATTTCGGGTAAGAGTTGCACACCCATTACTGCGTCGCCATGAGCGGGTTGAAGTGTGTTTTGGAACCCATGATCAGCGTCCTCGTCGTCTTTCCCCCATATCTCAATCGTATGTCTAGAATCAATCGTAACGAAGTTGCCTCCAGCGTAGCCCATAGCACACAAGTGGCCAGGGTCAACCTCGTCATTAAATTCATCTGATGGAAGGGGTGATAATGGAGGAGTAGATGGAGCTAAAAGTGTGTCCAAGGATACCGTTTTGACTTTACCATTACGACCTCCTATCCTTACCTGCCGAGTTTCCATCTCGATTGCTACACATGTGACGGGAAATCCGGTGCTCAAAACTTTGATCAGTTTTTGGCCTTCTGTGCTGTCCAGGAGGCAAACATCTCCTTTTTCCGAGCAGACAATGGCCCTGTGGTCAGACAAAGAAGCTACGCAAGTGAACGTTGCATCTACTAATGGCCCAAGTAAACAGTTCCGGCCAGTAAGAGTTTTGAGCGCTTGTTGTACTGGTAGTGGTAATGGTGTACCGTCAAGTGCGAATTTTTGTTTTGGTGAGGGACATCGGCCATCTTCGACTCTCCATACTTTTATATGGCGAGTTCCCACAGTAACTACATTCCCTCCCAACCACAACATGTGCTTGATAAAACTAGTACATTTGTTGCTCGAATGTAGCTTCGCTGTTCCATTCTTTGGATTTATGGACCAAACGTGAAGAAATCCATCGTTAACATTACCTAAGCTGGCAAGATATTTGCCATCAGGACTGAATGATATGGCGGCGACACCATATGTATGCTCGGTAAGAATAGCGAGCGGTGTATCTGAAGAACTGTCTTGTAAAGAGAATATTAAAACTCTGGGGGCGTATCCTGTCTATATCCTTATCAGTCAATACACAAATATCCGTACAAACCTGCTTACCTCGCCCACAGCCAAAAAGCGACCATCAGAACTAATAGACACACACGTAGCCGCTTTAATCCTTTCCCTGCTTGACCATGTCTTTGATGAAGAGTCACCTGATTCTAAACTCGTATGTGCAGTGGATGGTGCATATGGGATTGCAGCATCTCGAAACCCTTTTCCGTTTCTGCCGTCATTGGCATTGTTGGCAGGTGTTGAAGGTCCACCTAGAGCTATGTTACTTGTATTGGCGGCGACTGCTGTTGGAGAAGCCCGAAAAAATCGCTGAGAGTGTTTCCCCTCATCATCAATGTCAACAACCACTACTGCGGCCCCAGCTGTATATGCAAATATCCGAGATGTAGAAAGACAGTCGAAACATGGTGGAGAAGATACTGTAGTTCCAATTATTTTCTTCAACGATAATCCTAACTCGTAGGGATTCCTGTTTTTATTCGAGGGTCGCGGGGTTCGTGGGAATGGAGAAGGACTAGCTTTTAAACCAGGTTTTGTGTTCGCAGCGAAGGTCCTTGGATTGATGGGTGTCGAAGCCATTATCGACAGTTCATGAAACAAAACACCGGGATAATATATAAATGCAGTGGTCGAAGCTCTCTTCTTCGTCCAGTGTTTGTGGATGTTGATTTGGTGCTTCAACCTTTGTAAAATTTAGGAAATGAATTGAGTTTTGTGCGCCTCGAAAGAAAATTTGGGTATCACGAAGAAGAGAAAATCAAAAACTGCCTAGGGATTATGACGTTGATTAGCTCGATGAATTTTCCTATCGTGATTTCCTTTACACACCGATTAGATCAGATCAGATCAGATCTGGAAAAAGAGTGAGAGTGAGAGTGGGAGGGGAAGGGAAGGGAAGGGAAGGGAGGGGAAGAACGAAGGAACTTTTAATAAGAAAAGAAGTCCTCAAAACATTGATCAACTTGTTACGGTGTTTTCAGTACGACGACGACGAGGAGGACGAGGAGGACGAGCAGTAAGGAAATCAAAAGGTCAGAAACAGAAACTAGAACATCAGCAAACCACCTGTTTTCCCTATCTTTTACTTCTTTACTTCTTTTCTTCTTTTGCCCTATCCTATCGTGACATGCAAAGAATCATAATTTACTGGGGAATCTTAATATACGGTGTCTACGGTCTTGATGCACTGGAATTTGACCCAAACCAGAAAGTAAAGGTCTGTGTTTAACCCTTGCCCTTGTTTACAGGGTCGTGTTAATCAGGGGAAGGCTCGGGAATGGATCGACTCGAGGAACTCTACCACCAATTGGGGTCTTTCCAGAATGTTATTGGTCCATTTTAGGTTTATTTGCCAACAAATTGATTGAACCATATCTTAATGGACATTGATAATTTGATAGATAATTTGATAGCTATCAAACTATCAAACTATCAAACTATCAAACTATCAAACTATCAAATGTAGCTAGGTAGCTAGATAGCTAGATAGTCTCCAGCTGTTCGTTCTTGAGTCGGACTTCACATCTATCAAAGATCAACAAGCAGTGTCACATATGTGTTCACGTATCGTTGATTGATTTCCGTCGTCCTTACATGGCACACAGATGACCTACCGATGATAGACACGAGAGAGTAGTGAGCATGTCTGAGAAGTAGTAACGGCCATGCTATCAAATAATGTCTACCAAAGACCCTCGTGACCTTTAAGATTGAGTAATATTAGTCGACCTAGATATACGTCGGATGCAATATCAATAGGATGGTAGCAGGGCAATTAAAATTTGTCGATCAATATATGGTCCCGTTCCTACAAGTGGGTTTGTTCATATTCTTACATTATCATTATACACATTCGAGAACAATTAATGCTCAAAAGATTCTATCCTCCATTTCGTCATCGAGACTGATAGTCGCTGGCCTTCGAGGTTCCGAGTTCCCAGGTCGACTAGTTGTAAGGACAGGAGCTGCTTTCCTTTTCCACTCCGGCTTACCCCTACCTATACCCTCCTCTCTCCATTTCCGGGGTGGTTTCACTCCCAATTCAGCATATTTACCCCATATGTTCTTCCCTCTTTGAAACCATCTTCTCTCACGATCGGCTTCCTCTTCTGGCTTCGGTACCCATGTACTCCTCAGTATTCTCCGGATTGCTTCTGCAGATACTTGAAAATGATCGGCCAATGCAGCCGTTGAATATTGCTCAGGGTATTGAGCATGCAATGCTCGAATCCCTGCCTGCGCTTCCGGCGACAATCTCTTCATCGGCTTCCAACCTTCAGGGAATTTTTCCTTCAATGCTGCTTTTTGCTCCATCCAATTTTGACGCTTCGGGGGTACCCAACCATCATCCACCATGTTTCTATTAGATGTGCTGGCATGTGGGGAATGTGATACTGCGTTGTCGATTTTGATGCTTCTAAACCTGATTTTTTCCTCATCTGTAATCCACCTTGCCTTCTTCAACGGTTTGGAGAAGATGTCTATCGGTTCTCTCTGGACCCACGACTCCTCCATTATTTCTGTTGGTTGAATCGATTCTCTTGTCCTCTCGACTTTCCACGGTAATCTCGATTCCTTTGATTCTTTTGATTGAAAATCTGCCAACTCAGATCGTGTCTCCGCAGCAAGGGCATCTATCGATTCTGGCGTAATTTCCATGAACAAGTCATCTAGATAATCAATTTCACTTTGTGTAGTATTCTTGTGCCCTTCCGTCGCAGATGAGGTTTCTTCTTGCTTTTCGATAGGGGCATCTTCATCACTACTTCTGATATGTTGAGATGAATATACCGACGAATATACTCTCGAGTATGAAGGAGATGGATATGAGACTGAGGGGGCATTGAACCTTCGAATGTTAATTCTTTGGGGACGATGGTGGGTGGAAGTGCTTGATGCAGCCAGATCAAGGTGGGCTACATGGCGAATAAATAATCGAAGAGTTTTGGTTGTACAAGAACAAGACATGACTATTTACATTCTTCGATAGAAAATAATGTGAGTTTAAAGACGGGCAATAGGAAACACCAGAATTGATGGAAAAGAAAATCTTCGCCTAGGAATTTGACTGGGATTTTTCTTATCGAGGTGCTTATCCGAGTCGATCGATCAATCTGCCAGCCATGCCAGTCACGCCAGTCCACTCCAGTCCAGCCATCACTGGATCCGAACATCGACGGTATCCGCCCATTCACTTCTTTCATCGACACAAGTAAGTCTCGTCATTGATTTCCGTCAAAACTGATCATCAACGAATTTTGATACATCTTGACTGTTGATATACAATCTATCAATAATCGTCTTATATAACTATGTTCCATCTCATCTTCTTTTACATTCACCAGTCATGGAGGGGATCATTTCCTGCTTTCTAGACTACCTAGGTACTAGGTACGCAAATAGCGCACTTGTCAAAATATCTATGATGTCGATGTCGACTTTACCCGTAGGTGAATAAATTGAAGTGAGGCGTTTGTGGATCTAATTCTCATTTATGCTTCCGGCAAATGCAAAAGACTTTCCTACATTTTCACAAGTGTTTTCTTTAAAAAAGGAATAGCTTCGTTCTTTTTTCTCATTGTTCAATAAATTTCAAGTCTCTCTTCATTCTTTCTTGCATTGACGTTTACATGGCTTTACCTAATCCTTTTCGTCGAAAGGACGAAAATACTCGCCACGCCTGGGGATATACCTTTCAATGGACTCCTGATCATCTGGCAGAAGAGCAAATGCATCCCATGAAGTTTTCATATGATGTTCTGGCTGAAGAATGTTTGAATCGTTTGGACAAAATATCGCCACCCACATCGGGAGAACTACCCAGAAATCAAAGTACGATTCCGCAGGGAAAGGAAGGCGTGGAGAAACCCAAGAGAGATTTGTATGTCTTGTTGAAAGATCATGCTTCCGAAGATGAAAAACTCGGGGAACTATGGAATGAAGTTAATACAATACCGGATTGGGTTGTGAGTGGTTGATTGGCCTTGATACTGGTGACTCTTCTCAAACTAGTTTTAGGACTGGGAACAAATCGAAAGAGGTCAGGAAGTGTTTTATAGATACGGAGGAGCTGTATTGACTGGAGTATGTTACCTGGCCTCGTTCATGTAATGCAGATACTAACTCAATATTTTAAAGTTAGCATATCAGTCGTTACTCGGTGGAATGGGTGCAGCTAGAGTTACAGAGGTTTTAGCTAGGACTGGTGGCTTTTCTGCAAAGGTAAATAAGATATATTGAATTACATTGAATTGCCTGGACTTTCATGTTTTCTACCAGGAAAGTTTCGGGAAATTGCTATTGGTAGAATTTCTTTCAAAAGCATACTTCCTAATTTGGTCCTAAATTTCAAACACCCTCTATGCTTACCATTTTTCTCCCCTCTCATCTAATCCGGTACTAGTCAGCCAGAAGAAGAATGTTCGAAACGACCCAGCTCCTCCTTCAAGTGACTCAATCCCTTGAAGCCATCAAACCCGGTGGCACAGGCCACATATCCTCCATAAAAGTCCGTCTGCTCCATGCCGCCGTCCGCCGCCGCATTCTAACCCTAGCCAAAGAAAGGCCCTCCTACTATTCCATCACAGACCACGGCATCCCCATCAATGACCTTGACAGCATAGCAACCATCGGCACCTTCTCCACGACTCTAGTCTGGCTCTCTCTCCCCCGTCAAGGCATCTTTCTCCGCCCCCAAGAAATAACTGACTACGTCGCTCTCTGGCGCCTCGTCGCCCACTATCTCGGCACCCCAACTTCCTTTTTCGAAACTCCCACCACCGCAAAAACCATCATGGAATCTCTCCTCCTAACCGAAATCAACCCTTCCCCCACCTCCCAAATCCTCGCCCAAAACATCATCCTCTCCCTCCAAAATCAAGCCCCAGCCTACCCCTCCCGCGCCTTCCTCGAAGCCAACGCTCGCTGGCTGAACGGCCACTTACTCTCCGATGCCCTCGGCCTCGGTAACCCTCCCCTATACTACTACATCCTCGTCGCAGGCCAATGCATCTTCCACATGACAATCAGCTATCTCTACCGCAGCATTAACCATCTCGATCGCAAACAGATCGTCTTTTTAAGAAGGGTCTTGCCAATGGTAATCCATAGTCCGACGGTAGGGATTGCAGGGGAAACGGGCTTCGAAATGCAGTATATACCGGAGTTTACCACGAAAACGGAGTTGGGAGAGTTTGTAAAGGGGGAGAATAAGGGGAGTGTGGAGGTGAGAAACTTGAAGGCCGTCGGATTGGCGGTTGTGGGGGTGGGAGCGGGAAGTTGGGTGGTGTGGAAGGTTTTGAGGGGCTTGGTGATGGGCGTGGTGGGAATGGGAAGGGGAGCACTTTGGTTGTGGGGATGAGAAGTACAGAGGAAGAGGAATCAAGGAATGTAGTTTTGTAATATTTTGTATCATTATTGCTTTCTTTCTGTACCTAGCAGCGGGAAGTATCGCATTACAATTTCGCATCACAATCTAGCATTCAAATCAAAGAGCACTTTTGAGAAATTATTTAGAAGAATATTTTTATATTTCGCATGACTATCATCATGGATCTTCTCTAGATCCTAAACTATCCTCACTCCTCTCATGTATCATACAAACGCGCCATATGCCGTAGCATTTACTATCTCATGTAACGCCACGCCCGGCTTCTCAACTCCTCGCAATGCACCTAAGAAAACAACCAAACGCAATGAGAATAATCTTTTTGCTTCAACACCAAGCGAACGCCAATGAAATGCCCAAAGCCGACCAAAAAAATAATGCCCTCTCCAAGATTCTCCAAACCAGACCACTATCATATTCATTTACACATCTCTCCGCACAGGCACTCGCATCTAAAACTCCATCAACTCAACCGGCGGCCTAGCAGTATGCGCCAAAATCGGCTTCTCCATCTCCAGCGGAGACACGCCCCAATCCTCGCCTGTGGTATCCTCAACCGCTATCGCAGGCAAATTGGGACTATGTCCATGAGCCTGGGGATCGTAGATGGTAGTCGTGCTGGCGCTTCTTCCGCGTCCATTTTTCAACGTCTCGCCATTATCGCTCATGGGACTCGCGGGCAAATCGGTGGTGGGTCGATGATGCAATTTCGCGAGGGCTTCGGCGAGATCTTCGGCGTGCACTTGCTTGTTGGGGGCATCTTCCATTTTCATTTCCCAGCCGTGGGGAGGAGAGGGAGGGGGAGAGATGAAGAAAAGTTTTCCGGCGTCGGGGAGGTTGAGATGCGTGTCTTTTGGGGAGATGGAGGTTGGTTGGCCGAAGTAGACGCGCATGCGCTCGCCCATGATTTCTTCGCCGTCGAGGATTTGACGGATGCGGATGGCGGATTCTTCAGAGAAGAAGGAGACGATGATGCGGGAGAAGGATTTTAAGGGTGCCCAGGAATGGATGGGGGCGGAGGTGTTGATGAGTTCTTTGATGGATTGAAGGTTGTCTGCGCGGAAGATCTCGCTGTCTTTGAGATTCGTTATGAGGAGGGTGTTAGAAGGAGGTGTGGGTTGTGAGAGAGGGGGGAGATTGGAGAGATCGAGGGAAAGCGATTTGTGGGATCCTCTGCGTGAAGAAAGAGTACTTCCAGTTGGGGAAGTTGGAGATGACATGGTGATAAACTGTGATTGAATTGTGTTGTGGTTGTATTTGTAGTTGTAGTAAAATAAAAGAAGATATATGAGTTTCGGTGAAGGAAGAAGAGCGTTTTGATAGACGAGTTTCTTATATGTCGTTTAGTTTACACTTGGACTTCTTAATTGTATGTATTATTCAAGAAGGATCTGTGTTTTCTTATGGATAGAGAGGTAGGTAGATGTATTTATTTCTTGAGTGAAAGCTTGATAGAGAAGAGTTATTTTCCAGAAAACGAAGAGGGTTTTTAATTGTCTTTGTACTTCGCTGCAAAAGAACTGGAGCTTGATAATGTGTAATCTGTATCTAGTAGTTTCCGGACATTAAAAGTGGTGGTCCCGGCCTGGCAAGGGTCATATTGACTTGTTTGCGTGGAGGCGAATGATGGCGCAGCGGCGCAGCAGCAAAACAAAGTTTTAAGTGTGGATTAGCAGGTTTTTACTTGCGTTGCGTAGTACCGGTAGGTAATTATTACTATCTGGCTCGCTGGGTAGAGACGGAGTAGAGGAGTACGAGGGTACGAAGGTACGAAATCCACACGAGAAAGCCATGAGCCATGAGCCATGAGCCATGAGCCATGAGCCATGAGCAATGAGCAGTGAGCAGTGAGCCATGAGCAATGTCTTGGTACTATGCACCACTTGCATGTCACCATGTTTCTTATCAAGTTGTCTTGTCGTTCGTTGTCTCTGATACAGATACCAGAGAAAATAGAATAAGCGGTTCAATTCACCCTCAATAATAAACCAATAACCTTTATCAATTCAATCACGATGGCATTACTCAAGACTTTCTTATTCCAGCTTTCCCAGCCACTTGATCCGAGACCGATTTTGATATCTCATACGGAATACTCATTAAGCGCTTCCATCAACGCGTCCTACGCAAATACGAAACATCATCACCAATTTAGCCAAGTCTCCAGAATTTCATCCGTGTTTCTTCCTTCGTTTGCAATGGGAGAAGGAGGTGAAGAACAGACCCTTGAGAAAGCGGAACATACGGAAGAGAGATTGTCAAATAATCCCAAGACTTATTACAATGTGTTATATTCATGGTTATGTTATGTATGTTTACCTAGGTGCATACGAGATTTCCAGGAAGTTTCTGGGTCGCTTGGATGTCACGGCTATGTAATGCTACGTGATAGTGATAGTGATTCAGAAATTACTTGGAGAGTGATTAACCTACAGTATCAGATATCTATCATCCTCTACAATTGTTTGCTGCATGATGGATGATCGACCATGGATCAATACTCCAATGCTCAAATGCTGAGCCTCAACATTGCGCAAATGGAAGAATGGGAATGGGGAATGATTTACCAAAAGAAGTAACCCTTCCATACTCATCCATGCCATCAATGCCAGGAGATACCAAACCCACTGAAACCACCAAACAAGTTACAACTTGCAACTTTCAACTTACAGCCCTCATGAGAAGCTTAGATCTACTTGTTGTCCATGTCTTAAGATTGTTTTGATTTCTATATTGTGGGGTCTTAGTCGTGTCCTTCTTGGGATCTTCGAGTACGAAGGACTTCATACCATGGCGACCTGTCAAATCTAGAAAGCATTAGAACACTGCCTTCGCATGTTCTACCTAGTGGCTCTTGCGTACTCCGGACACGAAATTCGAATCTTCAATAGAAAACGGTTCCACTTCGTCGCCCACGACTTAACCGCCTAGATCCAATTCATCATCTTGTAGATGGCCCAACGACAAAGCCCAGATTGGCGACGGGGATTAGATTGAAGCATGTACGAGATTACGACTTGTGAGATTGGTCCTCGAGTGCCCAGCTCGCCCAGTCTGTATCTTTTCCTAGAGTTTCGTCTTCATATCTCTTGTCGAGGGCGCAGCGATAGTTCCTCCATAATATAAGCTTTAGTTTATTGGTCCACTCATATCATCATGACAGTCAAAGACTGACTTGAATCCTGAAAAACAGCGGCATGGCGGGTTGTGAATCATCAAGGTTACAAATCTAGAGAGTTTCACTTGTCTACTCCAATCAAGTTCAAAATGAATTGCAGGTCAGAATCACGTAGGCCTCTTTGCAACAAACATCCCCCTCTAGATAATACTCAGCCTTCTTCTTACGCACCCGCTTGCAGACGAGAAATGACAAAGAATCATATAGCCGTCATGGGAAATTTCCAAGACTGTAAGACCGTTTTCAATATTTCAGCAGGTCTCTCGAGGCGTAGTTAGTATTTACGCATCATCGTATAATATTCTCAATAGTCAGTCTTTTCCTTCGTACCATTGCCACAAGGTCTTGTCCGAGTTGATCTCATGTTCTGGCCTTCTACACAGCCTCCTATCCACATTTTGGCGTACGACCGCTTGTTTGTGAGATTATGTAATCAACATTCAACATTCTAACAAGGCTCGGCTAAACTCTTTTGCCAATTCTCCGAGACAAGGGATGGATGTTCCTTCAGCCTCTATCAACCGCAGTATCTTTCGTATTGTCATTGCAGAACCTAAATTTCATAACCAGATACTTCAGCCTTGCAGAATACCCACAGTCATTTCAAATTCATTATCACTCGTGGCTCAGACTATTCAGGAAATTCTTTGGAGTTAGAATTGAGTTCAGCCTAAGGGGTTACGTTGTCTATCCTCGCGTTCTCCGGATTTCAGTCCACCGCAAGGCCCGCCCAAGCAATTCGCCCATCAGCAAATTTCTTTGTCAAGTCGCCCAATATGGATTACGATCCTATGGTAATGGACCAAGAGTCCTCAGGACCTCAAGTCAAGATCACAGAGGTATATTCCACATTGCTATAGCTGAATTTAATGCTTTGGAAGCTCATGCGCATTATATCATAGGCTGGTTCACATCACGTCGACTTTGAATTATCCAACGTAGACCTTTCCTTTGCAAACTCGCTCCGTCGAACCATTCTCTCAGAAGTCCCAACAATCGCTATCGATCGAGTCCAAATCGAAGCCAATACATCAGTCCTAGCAGATGAGTTCATCGCGCATCGACTTGGTCTTATCCCGCTAAACTCGAAGAATTGTGATGATGTTATCTATACGAGAGATTGCGATTGCGATGGGAACTGCGAACTTTGCAGTGTTACACTTACTCTCCACGCAAGATGTACGGGTGATGAAATCATGAAAGTCTATGCTCGCGATTTGGTGGTTGATCCTCAACGTGCCAACAAATGGGTTGGAAATCCTGTCATCACTGATCCAGATGGACTTGGACCAGTCATTGCCAAATTGAGAAAGGGACAAGAGATACGCATGAAATGTATAGCCTTGAAGGGCATTGCAAAGGAACATGCGAAATGGGCACCTACAGCTGCTGTCGGCTTTGAATATGATCCACACAACAAATTGAAGCATATCGATTTGTGGTATGAACATGATGCTGCAAAGGAATGGTATGTAAACGATCCTTTAGTGGGACCGAGAAATTATGCTTACTTAGCCACCACAGGCCCAAGAGTAAATATGCGGATTGGGAAGAGCCAGCCCAAGAAGGCGCCCCCTTTGATTACGATGCCGTTCCAAATAACTTCTACTTCGAAGTTGAATCAATTGGCAACCTAGAGCCTGATGCAATTATTCAGCAAGGCATCAAAGTCATGCAACAGAAGTTGGCTGCAGTCCTTCAGGATCTTACCGAGGGAGACGGCCAGGCTAATGGTGGTGGATATGATGCGCCTCAAAGTCCAGACGTTGGTATGAATGGCCATGGTTGGCAAGACCCGGGCTATGCTACGCCATATGGTGGGGGTAATGCTTGGGGTGGTGCGGGTGGTGCAGCTACTCCTTATGGTGCTACTCCATATGGCCAAAATGGTCAAAGTGGATGGTAGAGGGTATCTGTTCATGGTTGACGAAAGGGTATTAGAAGTCTGTTATGAAGAAATGAGTCTCTGGTTTCCTTTTCATGACGATGAACATAATTGGGCTCTCTCCACCTTCTCCGTTTTGAAGAGGCATGTCTCTTGATTCTCGAATCAGAACAAGAACCAGCGACATATATCGATGTCACTTGATCCAGTCTGAACCAAGGAAGATCAAAGAAAAGTGTTCCTTACACTAGGTTGGCAACGACCAGGGAAATATCAAAGCAAAAACAAAAGCAAAAACAAAAGCAAAAACAAAAGCAAAAACAAAAGAACTACACACAAAATAAGATAAAATGTACAATCAATAATTGCATACAGTGGAGGTGGATGGGCATTATCTGGGTAGGATTGGCGTTTACAGGACGTTTTCCTAAGATTCTACAGTATCTAAATGGATAGGAAAGGATTGTAATGATCAATACATACACACACACTATTTAGACCCTTATCAATGAATTAATTCCACGAGCCTGTGCTGTTTTTCTCTTCTTTTTCCTTTTGGGTTGTGGTGCATATTGGATGGATAGATAGAGAGACATTCCTTTCTTTACAGATGGATGAGTGCTAACCTGTGCTCATTGAATGGTATTGTCTAGATGAACATTCTTCTCATCAAGGTAAACTGCAATTAATCACAATAATCACCTGATGTTTCTCTTCCTCTTCCTCTTCCTTATCCTTCCTTTTCTTATATTTCACACTTTCTATCTTATATTCCCCTTGTTTCTATTTTTTTTGTTTTTGTTTTTGCTTGTCATTTATTCATTATATTCAATTTATTTGGCTTCATTTCATTCCTTATCTTTCTTTTCTCTTTTCTCTTTTTTAACTATCTATCTACTAGATATTTATCTACTTTTTTCCTTCTTCCCCTTTTTCCTCTCTCTATTCCTCTACTAATTTTCTAAGAAGAGAAAAGTAGGATAACAGATAAGAAATAGAAAGTAAAATAAGAACAAAATAAGAATAGAATAAAATAGAAATAGAAGAGTAGAATAAAAGAGAGAAAATTACAAAAAAAAAGAAGAGAAGAAGAGAAGAAGAGAAGAAGAGAAGAAGAGAAGAAGAGAAGAAGAGAAGAAGAGAAGAAGAGAAAGAAGAAGAAGAGAAGAAACAGCAAAGATACGAAATGGAAAAAGATAGAGTGGAGAGGGATATGAGAGTTGATATTATTTAAGGGGGGGGTTTTTTTTGATATAGTATGAAATCTGGGATATTGTTATGTTTTCCTATTCTCCTACTCTCCTACTCACTATACACATCCACATAGTATTAATCATAATCATAATCACCAGTCCCATCACAAGTCCAATTACAAGTCCAAATGCAATTCCCCAAGTGGCGTAATCCTATCCCTTCATATCATGTACATAACCATATACATATCCACAAATATATATACCTACATACCTCCCTACCTCCCTACCTCCCTACCTACCTCCAAACCTCCAAACACGCACACACATCTTAATTCTCACACGTTCTCACATTCTCGACTACAGATATATATTCCTATCTATAAGCTCAACACCCCCACCATTGAGCAGTGACTAGTAACTACCAACGAGTTACAATTCTGCTCACAAACCCCAGGCTCCATGATCCTCTTGACAGAAATCACAACTCCGGAATTTAGACATCAATCTTCATATTCATATTGCACAATGAGAAAAGTCTGCTCAACCAACAAATCAATTCATTCATTCATCCCCATTCTCTTTCCCACTCCTATCCCCCCTTCTTTTTTCAACACCACGATCTAATAGGTAAATGTAAAAAAAGTAACTAAGAAAAATAAGTAGAGAAGTAAACATAATAAATGAACATAGTAACGCTATATGTTGGTATTTATATATACCAAACCATAAGCCACCCACCCTCTTTGTACCCAAGAATCCCAGGACCCGAAAACGCCATGTCTGATTTCGTTCCATCGAACCTATACCAAGACCCCCATATAATCAATCCAAAACACCATGTAATGTATATAATGCATAATGAATGTATGCCATGCACTTTCCCATACCCAAAGTTAAACTATAAACTCTTTCAAATCAACCATACCTAACACTTGGTTGCCATCCAGGTGGTTCCTGTGTCCACCTTCCATCTACCCAAGTACCTCCACTGGGAGCCGCCGCTCCTCTCCCTCCTCTGGGACCATTCAGAGGAGCTTGCCACACATTCGGTCCTTGTGGCCAACCTTGCGGGTTATTAATTGCTCTTTCTTTTGCTAATCTAATTGCCTTTCTCCTTCTCATCCTGCCTATACAGCAACTGAGTATTGCAAATATGACTAAAGCGCCGACGGCAGAAGCTATACCTATCACGAGATTTTTATGTTCTTGAATCCAGGAATTGATTTCTTTGCCGACTGATGAACCCTTGCAATCACCGTTGGAACATTTTCCACCGCCTTGACAAGATGTTCCGTCGAGGAAGTTTTGTTGCATGGAGTAGCAAACGTTGGAGCCAAATTCAGGGGAAGCACAGGAGATTTGACAGCCAGAGGAAGAACAGGCATATGTATCGTTACCTGTGGTGTATGATCCCATAATGGTTTTGCATTGAAGATCACGCGAAGTACATTGGCCTGAAGCACAGGACAAAGAGGAAGAATTGCCACAAGAAGTTCCTGTTACAAATTAGCATAATCTTGGAGAATGAGAATATTACGAGATCTTACCATCAGGAGCTGTAGCATCTTCAGGACAAGTAGCAGCAGTTCCGCTGCAGACTTCTTGTGGATCACAGACACCCGTACTAGAACGGCACACTGTACCATTGGACGCAAACTGACAAGTCGATGTACAACAGTCCTCATTGCTAGGATCACAAACCGAATTTGTCGTAAATTTGCAAGTGGTTGGGTCACAACAACTATTGCTCCCACACCCACTAGTTCCACCACAGTCACAATCTTCGCCTGATTCCACAATTCCATTGCCGCACTGACTTGCGGTAATTATAGTGATATCCCTATTTGCAGTCAAACAACTGGTTTTAACACCATTTCTGCCGATGGCCGAACAAATGTTTCCAATACTACAAGGTGAAAATCGGGTGATGCCACTTGAAGTGCTGGGATTCATGATGTATGCTCCCGCAGCATCACAAGTTGAGCTACTGAGGGGACAGCATTGTTGTGCTGCGACTGTTTGACCATCATTACAAGTTGATGATGTACAATCATGGACAGCTCCGAATGTATGACCTGTTTCATGGGCAAGAACCTGCCACTCGGTACTAGTTCTAACCACTACATTGGCACCACTGACAGTTTCATTACCAGATGATGTCGAGGCTACCTGTGCGTTCGTGACACATGCTTGACCAAGCCAAGCTAAACCGACAGCCTAAAAGGAGATTAGCAAATAATCAATGTGTCTCATTCATCTTTTCCGTAAGTATTCCGTCATCAAATAACGGTCTAGTGAAAGAAATATGAAAACTTACACTTCCGGTACCACAAGTACTAAGCAAAGTCCAATAAGCATTAGTGTCCTGGCGCTCACCTCTCCACGCAGAAAATAAATTCAATCGATCTTGAATCGTAACACTATCACTACATCCCACATTCCAGGGAGCCGAAGAAGATGCAGTAGCGGGACAAGCAGCATCACTGATGGTAAGATTTTGTAAACCCAGAGTAATGTTGAAACTATCCTCATATTGTACCGAGGCAGAGTTAAGAACCTGAATGACGTTTTCTCGGGCCGTTTCGGTAGAGTTGAAAGCGGCTGTATACGTACAGTCTGTAGCTATTCCCACGAGAGCGACTTTTCGAGTAGAAGGACATCCGGCTGTTGATCCAATAGTGGTAGCAAGGTTAACTCCTGCGGAATTTCCACCTGATTGTGTATCCAGCTGCCTTCCGAATATGGCTCGAGTTGAAATTGATCCCCAGAATCCCTCTTCCCTTCTCGCCATCGGCTCGTAGTTGTTGATTGGGTTATTCATCGTGTTGAAGTTAAGTCCATCTGCTGAACATGAAGGGCCCTCCCGTGCGCTTCTTCTCAAATCCGGGTGCATGAGTCCTTCATTATCTTCGGTATAACCAGTTCCAATATCAGAATCCCTCCACACCACCATATATTCTTTTCCTTCTTCCGGTAGCGATGGATCCAATGCATGCCTCGTAGACATAAAGCTCGTCTTCGTCTGGATATGGTGATGATCTCCATCCAATCTAAATGCGCCTTCGAACAGAGGTTCATCGCCATCCTTCTTCACTATTATCCTCGCCCATCCCACATTCGTCCAATCCGCACCATCATAATGCTGTAGCCATGTCGACCCCTTGAATACCCGATGCGCCGACCTGTCGATAGTTTCTGAAGTCCTTATAGTTCCATCGGCAGCTAAATGTGTAATCGTGGCTCCATCCGCAATAACATCGTGATTAGGCTGCAGCGATAGCTTTACTCGTTGTTGTCCTCCATGCAATCCAAACTCGACGTCAAAACTCGACAAGGCATGTACTCGATGCGACGGAGTTCTAATGGTTGGAGCCTCGACCTTTGATATATATGTTAAAGGGTTTCTTTCATTAGAGTGTGCTTGAAGGTTAATTCATTAGCTTTTGATCATCTCCATATTTTAAGGCTGTTGGCTCGTCGGGAGGAGTTGCCATATCTTTGTTTGTATTTAAGATTCCGACGGATGTCTATGTGAGAGATTTGACATACCGTTTATTGAATTTGAAAACAAAGCCGTCAGTACGACAATACTCCTCAATATGTACATGATCTATCGTTGTGTACAATTGTTGACCTGTTGTCCTCACAATCTTTCGTTGCAATGGACTGGGGCACAGGCTGATGAGAGCACCACCAGCTCCTCTCGTATCGCACAAAGTACCGAAGTAAAAGAATGTTGTACCCTTGATTATCTCATGCGTAACTCGTAATTGTGGAAAGTCTCGGAAAATGTTCCAAGTATTATACTCTTCTTCTTTATTATGAACAGGGTTTAAACAAAAAAGAGCGACTCGAATTATTCTCGTATAATAAGTTTAAAGAGCGAGGCGGTGGTGACGATGCGATGAGGTTTTTGTAGGAATGGCGTGGATGTAAATTGAATGTGAGTGTGAATGTGAATGTTTGTACGATAAGTACGGTAGAAAAAGTTAATGAATGCCCACTGCCTAGTAACCTTTTCCGCAATTGAACTAGTAGATGGACGTTTGGACTGATCTACTCTGTCAGACTGTGATAGATTGGTAGGTAGGTAGGTATGTAGGTAGGTGTGTCGGTAGGTAGTATTAATATAATCCTTCTCGTAGGATAAAGTGTAGATGGTAAATTGTAATAAATATCCTCCTTCCCTTTCTTATCGTTGATCGTATTGATTAATCGATGGATTGAGACGAAAGGACTATCTAGGTAGCTGGAGGTATTCAAATATCGTTCAGCCCCCTCAAATACTCGACATACACAAACACAAAGACTTTCCCTTCTCGTCTTGCCGTCTATCGTTGTCGTTCTGTATGTTTGATGATGTGTATTATCACAATCTCGTAACTCGAGTTTCTGGTATCCAATTCGACTCTGCAAGTGTTTGAGCGAGGGTGATTGTTGGTTATAGGTACTGGGTGTCCGTCCTGTCGTGGGGGGAAAATACAATGAATGGAATCAAATCGTGGCTGAGCTTTTGTTTACATAGTTATTATACGATAAGTTATGGATATTGGGGATATTGAAAGACCGGCAAACTTAATACGATGGATACGAGACGACGCCGAAGAAAAGAATTATGAATTAAGGAAATAAAATGTCTTGGGATGCAGCCAATTATACCAATTATGAAACTAATTTCTCTTGGCTTAATTAATATCATTATTATCAATTCATCATCAATCAATCACTTCATCCATTATAATCTTCTGCTTCCTCTTCTTCTTCTTCTTCTGGCCCTACAGCTCGTCTCTCCTAAGCTTTCGTTTTTAAACCCGAAATCTTCGACCGATGGATGAACTTTATTCTTTTCTATCTGCATTCTGGGAGTTCTAGATGGTGGCAATACATACCAACCATGTGGCGGAGTAATGCACCTCTTCTGACCTCTTCTGACCTCTTTCCGACCTTGACCTTGATCTTGACTCAAATCAAAAAAAACCGTTCTGTTGTATGGTAATTCGTTGCCCCTCCCCTCCCCTCCCCTCTCCTACATTCTTTCAAAGAGGATTCATACAAACCTGGGGTAACCTATAACATCACTTCACGACCAATAACCCCAGCATCATCATCCCAATCCATCCATCTCCGTCTTCCTCTCAACCAATAAAGTTCTTGCATATGATCATAAGGTAGGACGCGGAAGAAGATGAGATGACATGAAACAAACAAACCGGGACTAATGAAGATCCATACATGGGATTCTCAAAGGAATCAACTCAGTGTTCATTCATCTGCTCTGTACCTAGTCCCGCAAAGGTATCCATCATGATTTGCCAGCTGTCAAAACTACATAGCACTATACTCATTACGATCAATATCAATATGACATTCCTGTCGATCATGATCACGTGCCACTATTCATTGAACTGGGAATGTATTTGCTACAATAGATTTGCTGGGGATTGCCGACAAGACGAGTTGAACACAAGACATAAGTTTTCAATTCGACACATACATACATACCGGCCGAACAGACTACCTAGCTCCCATCTCCCCCAGACACAAAATCATCAAATCGTCAAACTATCTACCTATCTCACCTACCGTTCCCCATCTCCCATTCCCATCCCCTACTCCCCCATACCACACCATCCAAACCTCACTCCCCTCACCCATCCACATCCACATCCACGCAATCCCCTCCGCCACATAACCACCACCACCACCAGTTTGAGGCTATGCTATGCCATGCCATACTACGAGTATACTACACTACACTATCCACGATACCCATATCGCCTCCCCTGCCCTCCGAGCCTATCCCGATTCCCGACGATCCCGTAGCCCACACATTTCTCCTCTCACATCTCGCACCCACCCAAGCAGCCCTAATGAGTAACGAGTCCATCAACCCTCACTCCCTAACCCAACAATCCCAAGATAAGATACCCCTCGCGCCATCTCGCCATCGCTCTCAAACGGTACACACCCATTACAAACCCTCCTCCCTCATTCCCCACCAACCATCATACCATCATACCAAGACACCAGCCCTCCCATCGTTCATCCGCATCCACAATCCATCCACAATCCATCCCCAACACATTCATCATCTTCAGCTTCTCCAAAGAGGCTGTGCAACACCTTAACAAAGAAGATAGGAGGTACACATCCCAACCCATCAAATCATCGCCAGCCAAGCCCCTCAGAGTGGACACGCCAAGTTCACCATGCCAAGTCCTCTTTGGTTTCGGCAAATGTGTTCCGGCCGCAGTTGATCAAGTCTTACGAATCCATCTCACCTAATCCCCATTCTCGAATCTCGAATCTCGAATCTCAAAAGCCGATTCGGGTTTCATGTCATACATGTTATAGATTATATAAATATAGATATAGATATGAGCACTTCGAGTAAGCAAAGCATAGAAGAGTATTAATGGAACTATCATATAAAAGATTCTTGATTCATCATACTCAGCTAAATACCAATCAAATAAAAGCAACCTAACCCCCTGATATTCCCTCAAGACCAACCGAAACCGAAGTTCATCACGAGTCCTCCAATATTGCTAACAGACTTCTTCGAGTCAAGTCCAATGACTGTAAGGAAAAGATAAACTAGCATGACATAATCTGTATGCATTAAAAGCAATAAACAATATAGAACTCCTCTCTCCCATCATTAGAATATCCAATGTATCTCTTTTCATTACTCTACTTCTTTCTTGCGCTGTGAACTGTATCGATGATCTTCTCGACTACACTTGGATCGGAGAGCTACATGTCGATGTTAGCACTAATACTTTTCATCAAAGGGGAAAGTCAAACATACCGTAGAAATATCACCCAATTGATCCTCTTCACCCGCTAGAATCTTTCTCAAAATTCTACGCATAATTTTACCACTTCTAGTCTTTGGCAAATCTGGAACAACGAATACTGCCTTTGGAGCAGCGAATGGACCGATACTCTTTCGGACTTGTAAGATGAGATCCTTCTTCAATTGATCGTCGACCTCATGGCCGTCCTTAATGGCGACGAAAGCGTTGACTGCTTGTCCGGTAAGCTCATCGTTGATACCAACGACGGCAGCTTCAGCAACGGCATGGTGTTCAATCAAAGCAGCTTCGATTTCAGCAGTAGAGAGACGGTGACCGCTGACATTGACAACATCGTCAACACGGCCTCGAATCCAGTAGTAACCCTCGTGATCACGTCCTGCTCCATCACCGGTGAACTGTATCATGTCAGTCAGCTGTAAAGAAAAAATGAAGAGTAAAACCTACGTAGTATCCCTTGTAGACATTCAAATAGGTGTCCATATATCTCTTGTGTGCACCCCAAACGGTACGAGCCATGCTGGGCCATGGTTGCTTGAAAGCCAATACACCCTCAACATCATTTCCGTGAATTTCTTCTCCGGAGACAGGGTCGATAATCGCAGGCTCAATACCAAAAAATGGAAGTGATGCACTACCAGGCTTGGTAGGAGTGACACCTGCGAGAGGAGTAATAACATGGGAACCAGTCTCAGTTTGCCAGTAGGTCTACACTAATGTCAGTATCAATTTCAATGCCCAGATCAAGATGGTCTTACGTCGACAACGTGAGCTTCTTCCTTTCCAACAATCTCGAAATACCATTTCCAGACCTCGGCAGCAATTGGCTCACCAACTGATCCTAATACTCTCAAGTGCTTCATCTGTGCCTTGACATGTTGATCGCCGGCACGCTTCAATAATCTGAGTGCTGTAGGCGCAACATAGAATTGTGTGACCTCGTGCTTTTCAATGACATCCCAATACCTGGAGAAATCTGGGTATGCTGGAGTTCCTTCGAACACAACAGTTGCAACGCCAAGAAGAAGAGGGGCGTAAACTACATATGTATGACCAGTAATCCATCCGACATCACCACCACAGAAGAATTTATCTGAGTCATGAATATCGAAAACATACTTTCCAGTAGCTGCCGCACCTAAAAGATACCCAGCTGTTGAGTGCATGACACCCTTTGGTTTTCCAGTTGATCCAGAAGTGTAAAGTAAGAACAATGGATCCTCGGAGTTCATTGGTTCTGGAGCAATGTAAGATGGCCATTTCTCGACCTCCTCATGCCACCACCAATCACGTCCTTTGGTCATTGGAACATCTGCACCGGTACGTCTGTAGACCAAGCAGTGTGTGACATCAGGACATTGTTTCAGTGCATCATCCACAATCTTCTTGGTGCCAATGAGCTTTCCACCACGCTTGCCTTCATCGGAAGTAATAACAACTTTCGATTGAGCATCAATAACCCTATCCCTGAGAGAATCGGATGAAAACCCAGCAAAGACTACAGAGTGAACTGCACCGATACGCGAACAAGCCAAGAAAGCAATGAGAGCTTCTGGAATCATAGGCAAATAAATTGCAACAGTATCTCCCTTCTTGACACCCATTTGTTTGAGAACATACGCGGTTTTGCAAACTTCTCGCAGAAGTTCAGCATATGTAAGGGTGCGACCATCGCTAGCCTCATCAGCCTCGTAGATGATAGCTGGCTTGTCTGGGTTCTTGATCGCATGACGATCAACACAATTGTATGAAGCATTTAGTTGACCCTCCAAGAACCAAGCATTATCACCACCAACGAACGATCCGCTGTGCACAGTCTCGAAATCTTTTTGCCAGGTAAGAAGTTCACGGGCCATTCTGCCCCAGAACTTATTGGGCTCTTTGATCGATTCATCGTAGAGTTTCTTGTATTCGTCGAGTCCTGTTGCTATCAGTTTCCATGATTTCTGCCAAAAGGGAGGGAATTATGAATCTTACCGCTTAAATGGGGTTTGCTTGGATGCTCTACATAAAATTGTTAGTATTTAGCAATGATTAACCGGCATACGACCTCTCGTGGGTCTGAGGATTGAGAGCTTACTGTCAAACATCTTTTGCGGGGGATCTGTAGGATGATGGGTCAGTAACTGCATGTTTGGCACGGATAGCTTGGGGTTTTGACTCACGGAAAGTGTCGACATCATGAGCTTCTGCTACTACTGGAGTAGATGGCTTTACCTTTCCTTCAGACATTGCTATATTTCTGATATTGTGGTATTGTGGATTGATTGAGATGTGAAAGATGGAGTGAAGGTCTACGCCGCGAGCTTGGTATTTACAAGCTTGGGATTTAATTAGTGTCACCGCAATGCGGGGTCGTGGAAGTATAGTGTCTCTCCTTTCTTTGTGCGCCAATAATCGGTGACGAAATTCAAATACGTGATCAGTCGGAATGCGTAAGGTTTAATGCTTGAGGAGAGTGAATAAGAAGAAGATTCAATCAAGTGAGATTACAATCATGAAGAAGTAGTATAAAGAAGATAATGTAAATGAAAATATGGGAAAGGAATCAGCTGGGTCTTTAGCTGTAGTAGAATTCGGGGCAATGGACTTTGTTGATTTACCCCGGTTAATGAATCTATGTCCTAGTACCTATACTGTTCCCTTTTCCCTTCTTTTTGATTGGTTTCTTCATGCTCTTTATTACGATATACCTAATCCTTATTATTTCTTAAAAAGTCACAACTCCTTTCCACCGAGTCGCTAGCCTACTATGTGCGAAGCGAATACACTCCGGCGGCTCCAAATACCAATTTCGAACTAATTCAAATAACATTTTTCGGGATTCCCTCCCCTTTGCAAGGCATGGCTTGCTAGGGATGTGTGTGGGGTTAAGTGCATAAGCTTTGCGTTTGTTGTAGGGAAAGAATTCAAATAATTGCAGATCTTGTGACAATTATGGCTGCTCAGGGTCTATTTCCATCGCTCGGGGTTGTAGACGAGAGGGAATTGATGGTTCTAGAGTGCTCCTAATACAATGTTTCCTCTTATTTGAAATCCTTCGCTATCTCTACCTTGAGGAGACTCATCTTCGTTCTAGCATGTCAGATAGACTTCAGTGTTCCTGGTGCCATCGAATATCGAATATCGAACATCAATCCCCACATAATCCTTCTTACTCAGGTCTATTATACCGCTCTCACGTCTCCAGTATCCAATCAGATTGAATTGAAAACGATATCCGTGTTGCCGCAATTCCCAACGGAAAGGAAATTCCACTTATCACCAGCTTAGTAAAGGAGAGAATCTCAGCGGTCTCCAACTGGAAGCTCTCAAGCTTTGTAGTGGGGTTGAAAAAGTGGAACAATATTGAGAAAGACATTCCCCTCGGTCCCTCCAAATCTCAAGGGGTGGTCTGAACTCTATGAGTTGCGATGCCGGCGTCGGCTTCGGTTGAGCAGCGCAATTAGTATGTTCTATGAGTTCTCACAACCGAAGTTATCCAGTCTATAACCTAGGTAGTCAAAAAAGTCACTTCGGACCAATTGAAGTCTGCTCATTAAAATGACTGGCAACTGCTCCTATAACAGAAATCACATATCATATACAAACAGTCCCTCTCTATCAACTTCAACCACGCAATGCCAAGACATATATTCCGACAGGGGTGTCTAGAAGGTCAGCATTCTGATTCGGATCCAAGGATACAACATCACCGACCTACATGCACTTACTGTACTATTATACGCTTTCTGCATAGTACCGTCCACTGTAGCATTTGAATATATGGTGTATCACGAATTACCAAACTCTTGGTACCCAATTTAACCAATCTGACCAAGAAGCCTGTTCCAGAACCAACGGCTCGAGTATCCCATGAGGAACCTAGATAAATGATCCCTTGCTGCGATACACGACAGCTTCTCTATTCAGAATCAACTTGCTTTATCAAATATCGTCTTTTCGAATACTACTCTACTATCCTACGATTCATTAAGGTTATAATTATAGTACCACATAAATGAAATAGCTTGCATGCTATCTCGCCAATGCCGTAATCACGACGGCAACCACGCCGTGATCAACGGATCGACTAGTTCCACGGAGACTAAAACCCATTTTGCTAAGACAATCTTACGTTGCTCCAAGAAACCCAAGAGGTTCCACAACACATCGAAGACTTTCTGGATATTGAATCGAATTCAGTCACTTTTCTTACATTGGGCGGGTAAGCACCCCTCCGACCGTATATCTCCTTCACCAGTTACACAACATGGGGGCCTGACCCCTCATTTCCTCGTCTATCCTAGCACCATACCACGTGGATAACTAGGAAATTCCTTCATGTCCATATACTAACTACTAGGTATGTCTGCGTATCCTTCGGCTTGAGCGAGACCTTTGTTCACATTTGTTCCATCGTCATTGCCATCTAGCTATGGAATCGCATTCTCGCTTTTTCGCCACTATCCAGACACTATTCTCCTGTAGGAAACGGAGTTAGAGGTCCGCTAATGGAGACTCGGAGAGGATGCCTGATCGATGCTATTTAGTGGTGAGTAACAGGTCGATGATTGGTACATCATATAAACACATGTATAAAATAAATCATTGGCTTCTATTCTCATTTAATCTCAACCAAACACCATAGAACTTGCTTGAAACGAAATCCCCATAATTGTAGTAAACACCGTTTCCCTTCCACTCCCTCCTCTTTCTTTCACACCATTCTCTCTCTATCAACCACCAATCTCATTCCCCCCTCCATAACCCATCTTTCTCCTCGTATCCTCCGTCTCCTCTTTATTTTCTCCGCCCCCAGCTCCCATACTATTCCCCACCGTCTCCCCTCCAAACCCATGCTCACTAATCGCCTCTCCATATCTAATATTCTCCGCCGTTCGCTCGCCACGCGCTTTGTGTTCTGCGGCTTTTTGGAGAGTGGCTTCCGTGGGTCCTGTCGAGTCTGTTCCTCAGGGTTAGATACTGTTTGAGATATGAGAGATAGGCGGGGGACAAGGAGGATAATGGGTGGATATGAGAATTTGAAACAAAGGGGAGATGAAAATGAAATAATTACCTCCAAAGGTCCCCTGATCTTTAGCAGGCGACTGCGTAAATATATTTTGGGATTCGTATCTACATCCATTTCATCAGTATCTCACCACTTCACAATATCTCTCAATATCTCAATTCTCTTTGAGAGTCAAGATTTGAAGAGGTAATTGACTTACTGTGTATTCTCCCCTCCCCTCTCCGTGTCCATCAATTTTGTATGCGTAGCTTCCGTCATTTTAATTGCTTGCTTGCTTTCCTCTGTTTTAAGAAGTTTTTATTCTTTGTGTGGATGAGTATGTTCTTGACTCTTTCTCTCGACAAACGGAATTGATTCAAATGAAATATATAGATGTTGTGTTTTCTCTTTGCTTGTTTGCTAGCTAGTCGATTAATTGATGCAGATCAATAGTAATGACGTATGCGGGGGTTGAAGCTTGGGTATCAGAGCTCTGGCCTTCACAAAAAGTATAAATTACGCCCGGTGAGTACCATCTGCGATCTGGCTTAGGTTTTTTGGAAGGCCCCGGTGCGCTTTACTTAATATTGAGCTGTTCCTGGTGAGCCCCGAGTTTTGCACTTACCGGAAAAGGTAAGGCATCATACCAATGCTCCTAGAGTATGTCCCAACAGACAAACTTCAGATGTATAAAGATTGAAGCACGAACTTCAATGATTGCTCGAGTATATGTGCTGAATGCAAATTGAGGAGGCTTCTTTTGGGTATCGTAATAGACTTATTATACAAGGAACAGCTATATATGTTTTAGACTTCCTTCTCTATCATCGGTCATCTTAACTCTACACCCAACTTCCCAGCCAATTCCTTTTTGACCTCTTCATGCATTTTATTTGTCTCTTCGTTCGTTAGAGTTCTCAACAAACTCCTATAATTAATCCTATAGCACATGCTCTTGCGGCCAGTTTTCGGATGTGTAAATTCATCTACCTTTTTAACATCCTCCACTCTGTCTCCTCCTATATCCCTAACTATCTCCATGAAATCGTTCTCATGGAAATCATGCGCATTGGCCGCATTACCGCCTCCTGCTGAAGAGGATGATCGTAACCAAAAGGAAACATCTTTGTAACACGCGGGATGTTTCGAGAATGGAATATATCTCCTCAGATTCTCTAGGTTCTCCGAAACTCCTTTGAACTGACTTAGGAACCTCTCATCTTTGGACCAAAACAGTCTGATATCTGGGATTTCAAAAAGTAACATGGCGATTCTTTCCAAACCTATACCGAACGCCCATCCTAATTGATCTGGCACACCTGCATTCTGCATGATATCCTGTTTAACAACACCACATCCAAGCACTTCTAACCAATCCCCTTGCCAAAAGATTTCCAGCTCCCAGGATGGACTTGTGAACGGGAAATAAGCTTCTATCCATCGTACTTTTAGCGGCTCATCGACGAAATTGGGATCTGCTTTTATGGCTGCTTGCTTTGCACGAGAAAATATCTCTACCACCATCAACTCCAGGCTCTTCTTCAGATGTGCCGCAATAGCTTCAGCCTCCGCTTCGGTATGCTCTCCTTGTAATGGATTTCTCTCCGCGTGAAAAGGTGGGTTTGGATCTTCTACTTTCATATCATGCTTCGGAAGGGCATCGATGTCTTTCCAAACAGCAGCTACGATATCTCCATTGGGAACCTTGGTTCTGTCCCACATCCTTGCCCCTTCCATTTGATGAAAAATAGGATAATGGCTTCGATCGATTGCATCTCTACGGTACACGTCTGCACTGATAAGGAAACCTTCACTCTGGTTACTGCGGAATACATCTGCTTGGTGCGCACTTGTATGGGTTCGTAGTACCGTCTCCTTGTTGATATAGTATGTATCCGTCTTACTTCGCCCAGGATGATCAGATGGGAAACCTAAAGAATCAAAGTTTTGATGCGTGGATACGACGGGAAAGAATGTATTATGGTACTTGTAGGTAGGTGAGGGGAATCGTGATTCGATTATTGAGCGAGTTATGGAAATAGGATGATCTAATGTTGTATGTAGACTTCGAGAGAGGGAATCAGTAATCGATTGTGGCACATTGTACCACTCATCTTTCTTATATTCTTTGGAGGTAATGGGATCCGATGCATTCTTAGCCTTAAACGAAAGGTCTATTTGAAATGTATTAGTGGTGCTTCGAAAATTGAGGGGTTGTATGTAAACGAACCTGCCACTGAAGAATTATATCGACATTGTCCACAGACTCTCACATTTCTTGTAGCATTATTCCTCAGCCCAATGAAGGCTTTCAAGACCTCATTGCCCCTCGAGAATGAGGTCTTATTTGCTGTAAGAAGTCTCATAGTTACGAGCCTCAAATCCAACGACTTTTCCGTATAGGAAAATCCATAGCTATGAAATGCTGAATTCCCGGAATATCCCTGACAAACCTACCAAGAGGCGGCCGCCTGTCCCGACCCGAAGATATGACGAAAGGGCTGATTGAGAAAAGCCCATGCACACGACCTTCTTGATCTGGAGAATCTTGGAACTTCCAATTCAAATATCCATGGATCAGATAGGATACAAATTTTCGGGCGCCCCTCTCTCTTATCTCCTGCATATCAATTTGTACATATAAAATTACAGAATTACAAAAATACAGAAATACAGAAATACAAAAGCACAAAATATATCCTCAACTACCATCAACAGTGACGGGTGAAGATCACCAATTGTATCAAGTACTAAGCTGTATTCACAAGCCAAAAACTTTTTTTTCCTATCCTAACTTACACCTAACATTAGCAATCAGCCTTGATTTTCCCCATTTTTCTTTCTGTTCACCTTTTTTTGTCTATCCACTTTTCCTTACGGTCTCTTTCTTCCGTTGGTTCCTGGGCCAATTGCATATATTTCGTTCAATCTCATCTCTCATTCTTCAATTCCCGTGTGTTCCTCTGCGAAATCGGAATGAACCTCGAGAAGAAAGATCCGGAACAAGTGGAACAATGTCGAGCAGAAAACAAAGTGTGGGTGAGGTAGTGAAAGCGGAGGTTAAAGTAAATGCTGTAAAGTACCCGTTTTGGTTTGGAGGTAGTGCAAGTTGTTTTGCGGCTTGTGTTACTCATCCATTGGATCTTGGTATGTGAAGTCTTTTCTCGGTATGGGAAGGCGTACTATATGTGCGAACATGTTCTAATTATGATACAGTCAAGGTATAACTCCTATCGCATGAATGCGCAAAAGCCAATTCTTCTCCCGTTGCCAACACTAAACATATTGCCATTACTAGGTCCGATTACAGACTCGGTCCGGCAATGCGCCCAATACTATGGTTGGCACATTCGTGCATGTCTTAAAACACAATGGTGTTGCTGGACTTTATTCGGGGCTTAGCGCTTCCCTTTTGCGCCAAATAACATATAGTACTACTCGATTTGGCATCTACGAAAAGCTCAAGACGAATCTCACATCAGGAAACAAGCCTCCCTCCTTCCCCATTCTTATCGCCATGGCCTCCACTTCAGGTTTCGTTGGTGGAATCGTAGGAAACCCAGCCGATGTTTTGAATGTGCGCATGCAGCATGATGCTGCATTACCAGTCGAGCAGAGAAGAAACTACAAAAATGCTGTGGATGGATTAATACGCATGACGAAAGAAGAAGGGTGGAAAAGTTTGTACCGAGGAGTGTGGCCGAACAGTATGCGAGCTGTCTTGATGACTGCTTCGCAATTGGCCTCTTACGACAGCTTCAAACAGCTACTCATTCGGCATACATCAATGGAAGATGGGCTCTCGACACATTTCACTGCTTCTTTAATGGCAGGGTTCGTGGCTACCACGGTTTGCAGCCCAGTAGATGTTATCAAGACAAGAATTATGAGTAGTCATGAAAGTAAGGGATTAGCAAGACTCTTGACGGATGTATATAAGGTAGAAGGTGTTGGATGGATGTTTAGGGGCTGGGTGCCGAGTTTTATTCGTTTGGGTGAGTTCTAGTTGCTACTCCCTGCCAAAACTTCATTTCAACAATGGAAAAAGACATCAGGAACAGGAAAGAGGTGTGGGCGCTAATCAAGAAATTGTAGGACCACAAACCATCGCAACATTTCTCTTCCTCGAACAACATAAGAAAATATATCGATCTCTAAAAGGAATCGCAGAGCCTGAAGCCGCGATTGTCTAAATGAACCTTTCTCAGGAGGTTCTTCCTGGAAGAACAACCACAAATTTGCCCAGTCCAATATTGGACGTTGACTTGTACAGCAGCGGTAATTGAGGGACTCTTCTCAAGCTCTTGAATATGGGCCTGTCTCACTAACCCACTTTTGAAAGAATGGCTGAAGAATCAACCTAATCCTCACAATCTCACATCACGAAATCCTTAGATAGACAAACTTCTATTCTTTCTTCAGCGCCCTTACACATATCACCGAACCTACATACCTTCCTCAGTACATATAACCACCTAGAAATAGACACTCACGGACAACCTTTTCGGCGTTGGTGGATAGCGACATGCGTACACATAGACTGCTTTATAGATTGAGTTGGATAAAATAGACGCATGGCTCCTCATAGAATAGATTCTAGATTTAATGCACACGTGCATACTTAATGAATGACGTCCAAACTTTTCCTCCATTCTGCTTTCGGTCTATTGAAGATGTGGACATTTATACGTGTACGTTTATTGAAGAGATATATAATTGAAGAGAGAAGGAAAAGATTAAAGTTGCAGTATGATTTCTGTTAGAGATAGTGAATAATTAACCACACTGATTGATCTGCACACGTTATATCAGAATCATAGGAAAGAGAATATCCTCCGTATCCTCAAAAACGACGATTTTCAATGTAGAGACGCGCATTCTTGATCACTATAGAACTTCAACTGTGCGTCTCTATTCAGCCAGCCCTGCTAGAAACAAAAGATTCAATAAAATCCAAAGTGAAAAGGGGAGCCAGAAACCTCGCCAATAAACGTGGCGGCAGGAAAGAAGAGAATCTGCATATCAGAATCTTTGTTTATCTCATCAGTGAATAAAACGAAGTACTGGGAGTGTACCACAGAGATAGTTCAAATGAATAAACGAGGTAATAGGGATTGCGGAATTCGAAGCTACTTGGTTAGGCGAATTAGTGGCTGGGTTGGTCGATGCTCGATGCGTTGGGAAGCTCTAGGGTTGTTAAAAGTCTTGGGAGTTGTGATGTGAGAGTAAAGACTAGCGGAGGTGAATTGGAATTTGTTAGGAGTTGAACTCTTCTCGGAAAGAGTATTGGGTGGGGGTATCGGTGCTTTGTAGACCCTTTGCTGCAGACTTTCGGGTGCGGATGAGATGGATGCGGTTTGGGGTTTCAAACTGCAGTCGATGTTTTGTTGATTTGAGGTAAGAAATAGTAATGGTAGGATAGCTGAGTGGAGATGAGTAGGGAGCGCAATGGAAAGAAGGGTTTAATGTGTGAAGAGCGACAAGAAATAATGATTATACGGATGGAGAAGTTTGTTTTTAGCATATTGGGGAGGGAATACTATCGCCTCCTCGATTGACATGTGGAAATTTTCGAGGAGATATGAAAGTCTGATAAGACACCCTTGGTCAGATTTGAATATTTGAAGGCTTTTGACACTTGTCAAGAGGAGAAAGCGTTGTTCATAGCGTTATTCATCATACCGAATGTAGTATTTCATGTAGAACCTCTAGCGTTTATATCAGTGGTGTCTATGAGACATTCCCTGATTGATATTGTACAATTGGTCGTTCCATCAAGTAAACATTTCCATTAGACCTATTCCGGTATCACTCCTGTGAGCCAATGTTGCCTTTGAATTTGCGACCAAACGCTGAGAAAGATAAGACCATTCATAGTAGCTAATCCGTGATCTCCTGATCTATCCAACCGTTTTCCCAGCTACATTTCTCAGCTACCATCACGTCCCAGCGTTTGTGCGAGAAGGATCCTGGAGGACAAGATATGGGTTCGCATTGATATCGAGATTTGCTATATTACAGGCGAAGTGCCAATTAAGATGCCCACGCATACAATTCAATTCTTTTGCCCTAAATTAAATAAGGTCAGTTTTGTATACTAATGATAGCCTCGACTGGTTTGATGCAAATATCTCTAGTCAAAAATTACACTCGCAGTAGCCTCACCCTTCGAAGTTGAGCCTGAGCTTTTTTCAGCATCAGCCAGATCACGCTTTTTGGCTAGTTTCTTAAGTTGAGCCAGGCGATATTCCGCAGCTTCCTTTTCTTGAGCTGGGGTTTCTGGTCGACCAGACAAGCGCTGAAGAAAGTACAGACGTGTAGAGGGGATGGACTAGATGGGTTAAGAACTAGAGAGAACCGACTGAGGTTGGAGTACGTACATCGTTGCGAGCTGCGGCGTGCATCATCAATAATTCTGGGTTATCGAGTACGGCTACGGCTTCTCTTCGTATTTGTACACTAATATACGATTCGTTCCCGAATCTGAAATGCGGGTTTCATGTTAGGACTATTCAACTTATCACTCACGTTCCATGTATTAATCGTGTCTCTTGTACCCAAAATCTCTTTTCTCCCGATCGAGCAGAACCATCAAGTAACGCTCCCAAAGATAGTAAGAATGTGAAATTCACATACAAATCATAACTTGCTCCTGTCAAATCCTCATCCGAAGATTCATCATCATAGTTGTCATCGTCGGGTTCTTTATTCCTAGCTTGCTGATCTTGTTTTAGAAGTGTGTAACTGGAGGATTTGGATTTCGAATTAGAAGCGCGAGCGTTCTTATTTGCGCTACTAGGCCTGGAGGTCGATGTGGAGCGGGAGGGAGTGTTGGCGGAGATACTAAATGGGGAGTCCATGGCAGGCAAGCTGTGTAGATTAATGGAACAACGATATGGACTGAGTTAATTTGAATATGGTAGCAGCTGTGAAATGAATGCTGAAGGTGAAAGCTACTACTTATAATTGTATATCACGTTCCTTGAAAGTTTCTGGATTGATGATGATTTGGAAAGGAAGAGGTGGGGTGATATTGACAGGGTGTGCCAGGACTATGCGCTACACTATGGTGGGTAAAGCGCTGAAATTACTAAGCTTGTATTGTCACAATAGCGCTTTAATGTTGACCGTAATCAGACGACATCCCTATGTACAACGGCAATGTTCGATGTCAATTTTGACAGCGAATTCTTCAAAACTCACATGGCGATGATGTATTTGGTGGAGATGGAAAACAGCTTTCAAAGGAAGCAAAAGTATGATGATATTCGTGCAAGTCAAATTGGCATTAAACTTTCCAGAAGTTTTGGTGAACCGGGATGGATTACAGCACATGAAGGAAGTGGTATCTACTTCACCAAAACTTTGCTCTAGCATGTATGGTTTGTACTTGTAAATTGCATATGCGTTTGATTGATATGTTCCTATTAGCTGCTGATCAGTCTTCTGCCTTCTTTCGTTCCTTCTATATCTGCTCCCGGCCAGGAAATCATTGGGAAACCCACAAAGCTTATGCCTCAGCAGCAGTAAATCGATGCTCTGTGGCCATTTTCCTTTTCCTTTTCCTTTTCCGTACTCCATGCTCCTATTCTAGTAGTCCTATGCGTGAGATTTGGCATTCCTTTTTGTCGCCACCTATTGCTTTTGCAGCGAAGAGCACACCAAGTGGTTATTTCAACCTCATGGGATCGCGAGGTCACCCTCACAAAATTATCGGTACCTGACCCTACCAGTAGAATGTCTGGAATTGATAAAGCTTGAAATTAGCTCATGGCAACCAGCGGGCCTGACTCCCTTGTTTTTCTTCGAACCTCGCAAGTATTCAATACACGAGCCATAGACGGATTTTCAATACAAGTTGTGATGACTCTCAGAGTTGGTGATCATTGAACACTTGGATGTTGTATGCGCTAGGATTCTCATCATCCACACGTCATAAAGGTTACCACAATCAAGCTGGTAATATTTATAGATAATGTACCTAGTTGTGATGATGTTTGGCCTGTCAAAATCATTCTCATTGTATATTTTGAATTGCTCTCGCGACTTTCTTCATGCCGGGATTGTTGCCATTCTCTAGAGCCTCACCCGCAATGTTGGAAGTGAGGTCAAACCCTACGCTTGCTTTTCAATACCACACAGTATGCATAGTAAGATAAAGCATATGAGAAATTGCACTCACTACCTCAAAATTCCTTTTCAATTGCAGGTTAAAGCCTGAAGAACTTCAAAAAGGGAATCACCACTATCAGGCTAGAATTATGATGTCAAGCCACTTGCCTCAACATGTCGAAAATCATTCACCTTTTGCTCACCAATTATGGTTAAGTGTTTGTGTAGTTCCCAATTAGGTATCGGGCCACTTGCTCGAAGCGAAAATATTGACAATAATGTATTGGCAGCAAGTTTTGGTTCTCACTTGAGATATATTCTTTTTATCTTAATATTCGCAGAATCATTGACAAGATGAATCAATTACCTAAAGACACCAGATGCAAAGGGAGTGGCTCGAAGTGTAAGCTCTTTATGCACATGCTCTTATATAAATACTAACACTGTACAATAATAGCAAGCCTTTTGGACAACTCAGTAACTCAAATCCATGAGAGCCAAGAAAGACTGCTGGCTTGTGAGTGAGCTCTGTATGCAGACTATGCCTCACACAAAATCCTAATATTTGTCCAATTAACAGCAAACAATTCGGATGGCAGATGTCTCGGCACGCTAAAGATTGATTTGGCTGCTGGTATGTTTTGACCTTGTTCTCAAAGTCCCTGGGATAAGACAAATTTTTTAATTGTCTCTTTGCTGATAAAATTCAGGATTGTCTGATATTCGAATCAAAGTTGAAGAGGAGCATAAAGGCACGTTTCAAGTCACATAAAATCGAAATTCCTCGTGATTAATCTGATATACAGATTTTTTTGAATTGGTCGCACAGGAGAAAATCTTCAAAATGCAGCCAAGTCAAGAATTTGCGTACAATATGATGCGTGGCAAGGGTGTCGGCACACGGCCTGTATTTCCTCCCCCACGAGATACTCTTGATGATTTTGAGGATTACAGACCTACTGCAGATATTGAGGAGTAAGTCATTCGTCCGATCATTTGTCAACAATCTTGACGAGTATCTTCTAGTAATCTACAATCTGGCTACAAGTATTATAAGATTCGACCAGACTCCGATTTCAAAACCGCTGCAGCTCCCGAAGACCTTGCGCAAGGCATCAATCGACTAGCAATTAAGGAGCCTCAAAGATGCGAGATTGTTCTTGATTTGAAAGGTGATGAAGGCGAAACCACCAACCACTACAAGGGCAAAGAGGTCTGGGGAAATTTTGGTTATATCGAAGTCAATGGAATGTGGGTAGATCCCGACAGCGAAAAGGACTTGGCGCATGCATTTAAGGGATATCCGGTTCTGTCACCAGAGGAACTCCAAGGTGCTAGAGCCAAGGATGCGCGGATCATGAGTCCAGCTGAGGCTGATAAATTTTATGATTTCTTCAACGAATACGTTTCTGACGATGAAGGAGATCCTCGAGATAATCGTATGTCGCCGGAAGAGTTTGCAAAGATGGTTCGTGGCACAGCCAGCGAGGGAAAAGGTGATACATGGGCTAGAGCAATTGTCGCTCCACAAGTAAGAATCTCTTAACAATATAAAAGTCAGTAACTGATATTGTCCGAATCAGGAAAAATTTACAGATAGACCACGCGTGCCACGTAAACCTAAAACACAACATGGAAATGACATGCTGCCACCGCAAATTGACAGAGATACTGGCAGTTATTACTCCGGTTTCGGTGGTGATAATTCTGATACGGCCAGCCTTCTCATCTCGGCAGCTGGTTAGTATTTGCAAATTCTTGTGATGATTGGCAACATCTGACTAACACTATGCTTCGCAGGCGTTGACATCCTTCAAAGACCCGAACACTTCAATCGCATGGACCCCAAAACTGACATGAAAATCCTTGCTGAGGCATATGGCAGCCCCAATGCTTTCAAAGATGACGGCGGATGGTCTGATACAACAACACTTCCTGTTTTCAATACAGTGAGTTTGATTCATCTTCATCTTTCTGTGCCTTCTAGGAACTGACAAATGGACAGAAAGCAGCTGCCAAAGCTATTACCTGGGACATTCCTGGTCTGACTGATGAGCAACGCGAACGAGGCTTGGCTGATATGGCATTAAGGGGAGAAGCACATTTCCAACATAGTCAAGTGATGGCAAGAAACAGAGACGAGCTTAAATCAGAAAAGATGATTGCTTTCAGCGGTCTGGCAGGTTGTATGAGGGAGCACCATTTCATCAAGCGATTTCTGGACAACAATCCTTCATTTGCCAACGAAGCAACCCGCAGATTGGTGGATTCCATCTGTTTGGAGACACCCTTCAGACGCATTGAACGCACCATGATCAGCAACGATGATTCTACTCCCAAGACGACCGCTGATCCATATATCGGACTCAGTCGCGAAGACCGTACCTATTTGCGTTTGATCAATGATATCTACCAAGACACTCATAACCTTACTCTTCATCTACAAAATCAAGTCATGGTCTGGGGTGCTACCAAAGCCGAGATTGAGATCAAGATTGGCGAATATTACTTCTTACGCGAGCGAATCATGGCAGCCTCTGGTATGAATAACGAGTTCATTGAGAGTCTCATTCCTGTCAGTGCTCCTAGAACTCCTCGAGTCAACTTTTAGTGGGGTTTCTGGCTCATGCATATCTTGGTTGCTCATTATGCTCTGTCGCTACCATTCGATTTCGCTATTACGAGCTGTACCTCTCGCTTTTGAAGATATATGTGCCCAGCCTTGTCAATCAATATCTCGATCAATCGCTGTTTCTTCATTACGACATACAAAGAACCACAATATTTGCGTCTTCAAGGATTGCTTTTTACTTTTACTTTCGCAGAACGACTTCCATGCATCTATTGCTCTTCATAAATGCTTGCGATAATTTTGCTTTGCGATCTAGCTACAACAAACCCGCTTTATGATCATTATTCGACGTGCAAATCCGGACAGTTCGCTACTTCTACTTCTACAGATTTCCACTTTTGAGTCTTTCCAGCAAGCATTTGGTAAGGTATTGGTGTCTCTCATCTCAATCTATGATCCTACGCTATTGGAGTATCAGAAGATCCACGAAATGACGCATCATGGACCTAATTCACATCGCCATTGCTCTCGCTCGTCCATTCGACTACAATACTCAGAAGTTTACATGCAGGCCTCCTACTTTGACACGTTTTCTTTCCAATTTTGTTCCATTTTCCATAGCTTTCATTTGTCCTTCAATTACGAACTTCTCCTTTCTTATTTCTTGTTCTAAAAATAGGATATTCGGATGCAGTATTAATATTTGCTGATGAATTTCGATAACGATGATAACCATACCACGCAATGCCCTTCATAAGTTTCATACTTTGAATAGTGTATATGCCGACCGAGAACATCAGTTACAATTTCATGATGGCAGGATGGATAGATGGATGAATATCGGGGGGTTTCTCTTTGTTGGGCATACTCGGGTAGTTTTATTAAGGTAGGATGCCTAGTAGCTTAATTGAAAGTTCTCTCCCCCCCCCCTTTCGTGCATTATTGTTTCCAGAAAGATGTGAGTGCTATACTACTCGATATATTTTTGAGCTCCTCAGAAGCGATGTACAGTGATAAATGTTGGTTCTGCTAAGATATTTGTATGTATTGCGTGATAGGCGCTTGATATGTGTAAGTGTACTAGTTAACTATCAGGATAAGAGCTCTAATATCCATATGAATATGTTAGAGGTCTTACTTGGCACAGATTGGGACTAGCTCACCCTGCTCTTGCACCACATGCATCATGTCTTTTAATAGTCTTCTTGATATTATAATGATATCAGACGATTTAATCGACGTTTATTAAAAAGTAAAATGAAAACATGCTTAGAATACTAAGATGAAAATATTAGAAGAGGCTCTAGATTACGATAATATACAGGATATAGATTGGATGATGAGACTTGATGATGGTCGCGTGATATGGAATCGACCGAATTGGCTGTTCCATCACAATGGGGACTTTCAAACACAATCGCTAGTTTCGACTAAGTTTGAGTCAACTTGAATACCTCGCCGCCGTTAACAGAAAAGCTCGACCCGTACACCGCCTTCCCATTCAGCAACCATGTTGCGTTCGCGTTTTGACCGCCCGAAAGCACAGGAATATTCACAGTTCCGTTTGTTCCGTTGGGACTAGTGACGTTCATACTGAATTTTCCCTCTGCACCCACTGCCCAAGATACTGCTAAATCTCCATGTGGTGTGGGGTGTGTACCATTGGCCCAACTGAGCCCGAGAGTTTGCGGCAAAACTTTCCACTGCGCAAATCCAGGTGTAACGGTCTGAATTCCAAGGACATTTCTGCTCAGTTCACTCGTTGGAGCGGAAGACCAAGCATGGCACAGAGATGTAGTTGCTCCCAGACCGGGCTCACCAGTTGTAGTTAGAGTCTCCCAGAAGCAGCCGGTGTAGTTAGCATTGGATGCGCTGGCCATAGATCCCCAAATTGTGAACAGGAGATGTTTGACGCTCTCCTCATCGTTGGCAGCGAATGCGGCGCGCAAATGATATCCTGACGAATAGGGACTAATAGTTTGTTTGAAGCCACGTGCAAGACTGCCATTGGAGAATGATAAGGCACCTGCAGGTAAGAACAGTTCTTTTGACATGGTTGATAGGATGATGGAAGGAGTGATACTGCCCTGAGGTACATTCGCTAAGATAGCAAAGGCGTTTGCATCTTGCGCAAGCGTATCTTGAACGGAATCTGAAAGTTGATACGCGTCCAACGTGGGATTCCATAATTTTGCATTGATTGCGGATTTTAAGGCCGCAAGTCGATCTGCATAAGTTTTTGTAGTAATATTTGCGGCATTGAGCAAGGGTAGAACTTGCTGCAAAGCAAATGCATATAAAGCATTGAATTTCGCTACTGCACCAGATTGTGCGGGATCGTAATAGTCCCAATCTCCGCCGAGCATTGTAGATACGCTGAACAAGCCTGATGAATCTAGTTGCGTATCTGACCAATCCAGCATTCTGACTATTGTTGGCGCCCAGCGCTTTGCAAAATCCACATCGCCAGTCATGATATGGAATTCCGCCATGGCAGTGAGCAGATTGAATGAGTAGCCGATAAGACCTGTCTGGTTAAAAGGAATTATAGAAGTGCGAGAAGATTGTTGTATCTTTATGTTTGGAACAAAGAAGCCAGGAAGTAGTTGAGAGGCACCTAGTAGATTCAGAGTCCCGTTGATAAAGTCAATACCATTGATTGTCGCAAATATTGGCCCAACAGTAATATCTACGTCTCCTGCGTCTGGTTAGCACCAATCTAAACATGCGGAAATTGATTTCTTACCAGCGTACGAAATACGGTCCCGCCGTGCACCATCAACACTCACAGATTCCGGATTTGTTCCAGAAAGGAAGTCTTTCAGTACAGACGATTGTGTGAGACTAGCATTGTATATGAGTTGTCCCTGAAGACTCTTCAATGTCACATTTTGGAAATGTGCTGATTGCCCAAACGATGCCCCTAATCCGAAGGACCCAGCAAATGCTGAAGTCTGTGTGAAATTCATTAACGAGTAATCATCAATTCTAACTTCGATCTGCGTCATGTTGACGAATGTTGAGACTTTGTGCCACTCATCAAAGGTAAAGTTTGGATACAGAGTAGCTGAAGCTAAAGCAGGTGAGTCTCTTTCAGTGCTTCCAAAGTGCGCCGAAATTGAAGAATTTGCCAAATTTACGAATATATAGATGCCCGAGCCCAGCGTGTCGCTGAGTACTGTGTAGCCAAATCCTCCCTTTGTTGGCATAACTGAGAAATTGAGCTGATACTGCATCAGCGACGGTGAAGTATCACTGGAATAGGGCTGTGGGGATTGATTTTCAGCAAAAAGCCCCTGATCCGAGACCAGATAATAGTCAGGTATAGTTTCTGCTGGAATCCCCGTTAATTGTAAAGTTCGTGCCCCTGTCTGCCAGATTTGATTCAATCGATCGTCTGAACATTTGAAAGATCCAGGTAATTGGTCTATTGGGGTGGCAGATGTCATTGAGATAATGCCAACATTTTCAAGAACAAGTTGGCCAGGTGTGGAAAGATTGAGCTTCTGGTAACGTTGACCTCCTTGAATTAAACGGTTGGTAAATGCGGTATCTTGGGTGATATTGTATCTATTTACTCTATATGTGTCGAGTGATGCTGCCAGGGTCAAAGGGCCATCGCCCTAAAGGATTTCAATGAGCATATTGATCAAGGTGAAAAGTAGTAAACAATCTACGAAGTTGAGCATAAATATCAACGTACCATGTAGTCATCCAGCAATTTTCGACTCTCGCTGTAGGTCATCTCAAAGATAGATGTATTACCAGAATGTGAAATGACTTGGAAGGTTGGAAGGCCTCCAACGTTCGTGCCATGGTCGATAATTACAATGCCTGGGGTTATGCCATCAGATTGAATTGTAATTTTGCTTTTACAAAAACTTCCTGCTCCTCTTGTGGGCGTGTTGTTCCTTGTGCCAAGCTGTCGCGGAGTGAGTGTAGCTGCTGCAACTTGGGCTTGGCAAGTCGATGGAGAACCGATGGCAGCAACAAGCCATCCGCTCCCCAGAAGGATAATGGTCGGTACAAGACCTGTGGCTGCTAACATAATTTAAAAGCAAGAGATGTGTTCCGTGAAGATGATTGAAGCATAGACTTATAAGGATTAGAGAAGGTTGAAAAGAAAATTTCTACATGTTACTGCGAGTACTTCTGGATTATATAGGTTTGACTGATGAGCAACAAACTTACCTTGTATGCAAAATACCATGAGTTAATTTAGATTCTAATTTGGAAAGGGCATATAATGAATCAAGATTCAACTACTCATTAGGGGTAATCATAGGCCTACTAGCCCCCTCCCTTAGCCACAATCCACCGCTCCACTCAAAACCTCCAGCCTCCAGAGGGAGTAGGTCCCCTAGAATAGTCCTCGTTACATCTATATAGTATTTTCATAATTTGATGAATTCATACTATAAGCAATAGTCAAAATGAGATAAAGCCTTATTAACATATAGTCAATATGTGGATTATTGGTATTTTAGTGAAAAATTCAAGGATGAGAACAGATGATGTATGTCATAGATTTAAAGCACGCTAAGAGGATACTGCCGCTATCCAGGTCATTCATCGTACTCGCTTAATATCTGCCGTTAGTCTCATCACCGTACTCGCTTGAGATCTGCCGCTAGTCTGATCACCGTACTCGCTCGAATTATCCCAGGATCGGGCGACTTAGCGGCAAGACACCTTGGCAATTAACTTGAGGGATCCAAGCTAATCTATCAAATGGCATTTCATAAACCGTCACACCCCAATTTTTTCCAGCAAAGAGCCTCCAGCTTCGTCTGATACTCAAAATCTCCTTCAAGACTACGCATTTCATTGCAATTCCAAGCAGCAACAATAACACACTTATTGTCTTGCAATATGAGTGACAAAGTCAAAACTCGGGAAGGTGATTCCGAGATTCAGGAGTTATCTGAAGATGACCATATCAACTGGGACCAACCCCCGCCGTATGACGCGGTTCTGCATGGAAGCTCAGGAAATATTTCAGCGACGATTACAGGTACTTTCCATCCCCGGCATAATTTTTCCCTCTAACCAATTGCACGACAGATGACGGTCGGCTTGACGTTTGCGTAAAGGCGAAAGCAGCAAGCTCAGATATACTTCCACCAATACTTCCGGATAACAGCTCTCCCCATGCGGCATTGGTGGCGGCATATTCTGCCCACCCTCCGCTTAATATCGTCATCCAGATCGTTGGTAGTAGAGGTATGCTGGTGGGAGCACAGAGGCAAGCAGTGTGTTGATTACATACTTACCCTCTACAGGCGATGTACAACCTTTCATTGCGTTAGGACAAGAGCTCAAGGCTAGTGGCCACCGCATTCGCATAGCAACACATGGAAATTTCAAAGACTTCGTCGAATCGTCGAAACTAGAATTCTTCCCTATCGGCGGCGATCCCGCTGGTCTTATGGCCGTATGTTCCTTCATTCCGTCCTATGACTTAACACAACTCACGTCCGTAGTACATGGTTAAAAACCCGAGTATCATACCTACTTTCGATACGCTACGATCAGGAGATATTGGACGCAAGCGCAAGATGATTTACACCATGCTCAATGGTTGCTGGGAATCATGCATCATGCCAGATTCCACAACAGGCATACCTTTCGTCGCTGACGCGATTATTGCGAACCCACCAAGCTTTGCGCACATCCACTGCGCCCAAGCGCTTAGTATACCATTGCATCTTATGTTTACTATGCCATGGAGTCCGACACGAGCCTTCCCACACCCCTTAGCGAACATACAGAATGGGAATGCAGATCCAAGAACGGCCAACTATTTGTCATATGGTCTAGTCGACATGATGACTTGGCAAGGGTGAGTGTGTCTCAAGGGAATCAAATGGATTTACTAATTGCCATTGCAGCTTGTCAGATGTGATTAATCTATGGAGAAAAAATACACTGAATCTAGAGCCCGTTCCTGCTATGGCTGGCATGGGGCTTGCGGAAGCACTGAAAATCCCATTTACATACTGCTGGTCTCCAGCGCTGATACCGAAGCCTATGGACTGGCCATCATACATTGGTAAGCTACTAAGATTGGTCTGGAGCGATAGCTAAATCGATTGGCAGATGTGTGCGGCTTTTTCTTCCGCGAGGAGACTCCATATACACCAGATAGAGAGCTAGCAGAGTTTCTGCAATCAGGCCCAATGCCAATTTACATTGGCTTCGGAAGCATTGTTATGGAAGATGCTGCGAAGATGACTGAGATAATACTCGAGGCCACCAGAGCGTGTGGCGTGAGGGCCATTGTCTCTAAGGGCTGGAGTAAGCTCGGAACGAATCGCTCTGACCCTAATGTTCTTTTTATTGGTGACTGTCCGCATGGTAAGAGAATTTCTGCACTGGCCTGTGAGTGTTCGCTAATTATGATATAGAATGGCTTTTCAAGAACGTCTCAGTCGTCATCCACCATGGTGGAGCAGGAACTACGGCATGTGGGCTGTTGAACGGCCGTCCAACCTCAATCATACCCTTCTTCGGCGAGTTCGTGATTTCCTCCCGCTCTTGGAGCATCTTTGGGGGCTTCTGATTACTGACAGGTTCAGTCAGCCTTTCTGGGCAGATATGGTAGCTGCCGCTGGCGCCGGGCCCCGACCTATACACTTTAAAGCTCTCGACAGTGCCAAATTAACTGCCGCCATTCGCATCTGCCAAGCGCCTGAGACTGTCAGGGCAGCCGCCTTAATCGCTGCTCGAATGAAAGATGAACGCGGGGTCAAAGAAGCCGCCAACTCATTCCATCGCAACCTACCGCTTGACTTTATGAGATGTGATTTATTAGGTAGCCAAAATGCTGTATGGCTTTGGAGCAGGAAGGCTTACCAGGTCAAGTTGTCCGATAGAGCTGCATATATATTACTGAAAAACAAGAAGATAGTTGCAAAGGATCTTACGTTGTAAGTATTAAACAGTGATAAGCCCAATTTGCAATTACTGATTCACACAAGGTTCAAGTCGCGGCCTTTCGTAATTGAAAACCCTCGTTGGGGCCCTCTTACCGCTACCTCCTCTGCGCTACTTGGCACTATTGTCGATTTCTCAACTGCTCTATGGAACACCGTCGCTGACCCTTATAAAGCCTTCAACGTGGCGCCGGACAGTAGAGCAGATAAGATCAGCTCTACTAGCGGGGCTATTGGTAATAGTATGGTCGCGCTAGGGGGTAGTGTAACCAAAGCAACATTGGTTTCTGTTCCCATGGCTTTGGCAGATGGATTTCATGCCGTGCCAACCTTATATGGTGAGAAGGTGCGCGATCATGGACCTTTGACAGATTGGAAGAGTGGGGGCGTTATCGCAGGAAAGGTACGGTCACTCCATTGCCTCTTTTATGCTTGATATGTGACTAATCATCTCATAGAGCTTCGGGTACGGGTTCTATGATGGGATTACTGGCATAGTCACGCAACCAATGCAAGGAGCTAAGAAGGACGGCGCCCTTGGATTTGCAAAAGGTCTTGCTAAGGGGACCGTGGGTCTCATAACTAAACCTGGAGCTGGTACGTGTTTCGGATCTCATCTAAAGATTCTCCGTTCACCTTTTCATTCTTCCTGATATAACTCCGAGGCAGAACTTTGAGCTGATTTTGGGGGCAGCAATGTTTGGTTTAATGGCCTACCCGGCCATGGGCCTGTACAAGAGCATTAATGAGATGGGGCTTTCAACGGCTCAAAAACGGGTCTTGAAAGGGAGGCAAATGTTAGGCGCGTATGTGAATGAAAAGACGCCCCCGCAGGAGGCTGAGATTGGAAGTGTGCTTGAACAGTTTGAGCTTAAGAAAATAAACAACTAGATGATTGATTTATTGGTGTTGCTGTCAGTCACGTGTGAGATTTTTACATCACGTGCCATTAGCTTCTCGAGAGCGCCCAGGATCAGTTTGTATGGGCAAAATGATTCTATTAGTAGCAAACCCAAAGCGGTGTACCACAACTTATTCCATATACCTCCCTATAGAAAGAATCAAACCCCGAATCTATATACACAGTTGACATGTCATCTTTTTTTCTGTTGTTTTACTTGCATATCACGTTTTCACGACTAGCTGCTCAAACCAGAGAGCTAAAAGATATCAGTTAGAAAGCATGCCTCGTGAAAGTCACTCGCCTCAGGTCTTTGCTCAGCCCGAACTCTTGTGGCAGGCACTCTAGGATTATGTTACTTCTTTAATCTTACTGTCTTGTAATAGAGCCTTAAACTCAATTGACATACCGTGGAAAACTGTTCAGAATCGGCAGGCTAAAAAAGTGTCCGACCCACTGATCCATGGATATGTTCGACCGACTCATTGAACCACATTAGTTACATAAGGTACGATTCATGGGACTAGCATTTGTCTCACCGTCTTTGTTTCCCTAACCTGATATGGTATGGCCTGCTAGGCACCTACTGGTATACACCTTACTCGTATAAATGCTGCTTACTCAGCAGAATCCCCGAAACAACCTCGGGGCCTTTTAGGACTTGCACTGCGCCATAACTTTGCAAAATTGACTTCCATCCCATTCCTGGCCACGCTGGCATACAACCCTACATTGGTTCTCAAGGCATCTGTCCACTTAACTTATTTCGAGTTGTCACGCCCACAATACCACAACCAACGTAGTTTTTACCCCGTACTCGGCTACCTGCTGTAACCTCACTCAAAATGCCGCCGAGGCGACCTCACACAAAGAGTCGTCATGGTTGCATACAGTGCAAAATCTCTCACATCAAGGTAAATCCGTGATTTTAGGTTCTTTTTGGTAAAATCTTGACAACATCATAGTGCGATCAAGGTCATCCTACGTGTGGGTCATGTAGGAAGAAAGAAAAGAATTGTACTTATGGAGTGCGGCGGAAGGATAAAAGTCAGACATCTAAGCCTCTCCTCCTTCCACCCACTACCTCGACCGCCTCCGAGCAAGAACGCGAAGTCTCTGACATTTCTACAACCTACAGCGTAGCTTCTGATCCGGAATTTCCTTTTCCAAGTCAAATTTCTATTCCTCCGCATCTCTCACGTGCGGAGACTGATGCTTCAATCCTTTGGGAAGATCTAGAACTCATGCGTCACTTTGTTACCGAGACTTACCTAACCTTTTCCTGCAAAAATTCAATCCAGGATCTATGGCGAACCACTATCCCAAAAATGGCTTCTGATCACCCGTTCATGATGCACGGTCTTCTGAATATCTCTGCCCTTCATCTTGCGTTTCTCAATCCCGCCAAAAGAGACCTATATCTTGCCCCGGCAATCCGACATCATGACATCTTTCTCTCGCTTTATCGATCTGAATTGGATAGCATTACACCAGATAACTGCTCTGCGATGTTCATATGTTCTACATTGATCTCTATATGTACTCTCGCGTTTCCTATATGCAGCGACAAACCCTCTCTATCAATGCCCTCTGGCTACTCCTGCCGTCAACAACAGCAGCAATTTGACAGTCCTATTCAAACAGCTTCCAGCCTCTTCATTCTTCTCCGAGGTGCCTTCACACTAGTTCGCATCCACTGGCAGTGGCTAGAAATTAGTGCCATCTCTGCCCTCCTCACAAATCGCTTCCAGTTTTGCGAAGTCGCGTCGAACGCCAAAGTTTGTCTTAACTCTTCGGGCTCGGCCTTTAGGCTTCTCATGGCACGCATCGAGTCAATGTCATCGCGGCCAAACCTATCCCCATCAACATCATCTGCGCAACAATCCTATTTATCTCGGCACAAATATCCTTCTCCACTCTCCTCTGAAGAATCGAGTGCATACAACAACGCCATCAGCACCCTACGAGATGTCTTCATGCTTCTAAACTCAAGTGAGGCCGACAATGGAGTTGTTTTAATATGGCCCTTTTTACTTGATGCAGAACGGGGTTTTGCAACACTGCTGAAGGAGATGCGACCGCTTGCATTAGTAATTCTGGCACATTATGGAGTGGCACTTCATGCCTCTCGGGATGACTGGTTTATTGGAGAATGGGGACGAAAGCTCGTTTTGGACGTAAAGAAGACTTTGTCACTAGCAGGGGATGAAGCTGAGTTGCCGGAATTGATGGCTTGGCCGTTGGGGATGGTAAGCACTGGTGAGGGACCGGACAGGAGTGACGTAAATACATAGAGTTCGAGAAGATCCAAATTCTATAGTATGAGAAAGGGTCAGATTGTTGAGGGCTTACTGACACCAAATTCTTGCTGTCCGTGTCTGGTAATTTCCCTGTATAGGACGTTTGCCAAGATCAGCATGTCAAAGGTAAATGGCTCATATACTAGCAATTCTACCAAATTTGCAACTTGCCACAGACTTAAGGCAGAAGCTTGAGAGAGGACAAAAGGGTAAAAGATCATAGTTCTCCGAAAGCTTTGAGCCTGACAACTGTGATGAAATCGAGTCGACAATTTCATGCAGGAGGCTTGAAAATTGTATATGGTTGAGAGCGGTAGGCGCGCACAAAGTTAATTCGAGCTTATAGAAATCGAAGACTTCGGTCGTTTCTAGATTCTAGAACGTGAAGTTAAGCGCCATAGGAGCCTCAATATCCACACAAAATTTGTGGTCAAAAATTGCAATCATAGGTTTTAGCTTTTTTGAATGTTGGGTGAGTGTTCCGAGGATGGACGAAAATGTTCAATTTGTCCACATAATATATGGAAAAAACCTAAATTAGTTAATGAACGAATCAAATCACAGTCAAAGTAATGATTAAGATTATGTTCGTGTATACATCGGATTGGTTCCACTCCGTGCAGCACTAATGAATGGATGCATAAAACAGCTGGAGCTGCTTGTTACACAATAAGCGAGACTGTTGATTCAGCTGCGTTGTCATTGGTCTCAAGAATTACCAGTACGACACCACAGAAATGACATTCCTTCTTCACTGCCTCGTCACCTTTATCTCAAGCTTCACATAATCGACGAAAGCTTGCAAATTGAATTCAAAGAAAAAGCAATAGACTTGAGTATTTCTTACCAAAATTCCTACCATGCCCCTCAAGATCATCATCGTAGGAGCTGGCATCGGTGGCTTAACTGTGGCCATTGCTTTGAGAGAACAGGGCCATGAAGTTACTGTACATCTGTCCAACCCATTTCCCACCCCTATTAGCCATGCTTCGTTGCAAGAAGTCAAGTTTGATCACTGGTTTCCAAGCTCACGAGGATATTACAGATTTTCGAACAATCCCAATTTGCCTCGGAATATGGTGCTGCGATTCATATTCAACCGAATGCGAATGGAATATTGAAAAGATTGGGTGTATTTCTGGAGGAGAGCGGCGCGAATTCTCTGAATTGGGTGAGCTTAGAGATTCATTGCTTTCGGCTTCTGTTTGATAATCTTCTTATCGTTTTTGAAGACCATGCCTATTTATACTGCCCAATCACTAATATGAATTATTCAATCTAGATGACAGAGTACACATCATCCGGTTCATTGAACCGAACTATGGATCTAATCAAAGAAGACAAGCAATGGCATCATGTATTTCCTCTTAACTTCCATTCCTTAAAAACCTAACTGATTCCTCATTAGCCCTGGTTTCTAGCCCACCGCGTGCAACTTCACTCCCATCTTCAATCCAAAGCCCTCACGTTATCTCCCCCACACCCTCCCATTACCCTCCTCACCTCCCACAAAGTAACCACTCTCGATCCCACTACATCCACCGTGTATTTCTCAAACGGTACATCATGCACCGGCGATTTGGTCATCGGTGCAGATGGTGTCCACAGCCTCACTCGTTCCTTTGTCCAAACCCCAGAATGCAAAATCTCCCCTTTCGCGTGTGGGAAAAGCGCCTATCGTTTTCTTCTCTCTCGTTCCTCCGTTCTTTCTAACCCCAAAACCGCAAAATTCATGCAGAAAGATGGGGAATTGATCATGTGGTTTGGGACCGATCGGCGCGTGATAGTTTATCCAACTTCTTCCAATTCCTTACTTAATTTCGTTTGTTTACATCCTGATGCATTGTCTGAAAATACGGATAATGGAGAAGGATGGGGAAAAGGGGGTGATAAGGAGAATTTGTTGAAGATTTATGAGGGTTGGGATGAAGATATGTTGGAACTGTTGAGAATGGCTCCTTTGTCTGATGCCTCTGATACAAATGCAACTGGCACCCTCAAAGTCTGGCGTCTTCTTGACATGCATCCACTCCCCACTTTTACAAAGGAAAATCTTGTATTGCTGGGCGACGCAGCACATCCATATCTGCCTCACCAGGGTCAAGGGGCCGGCAGCGCTATTGAAGATGCTGCTGCTTTAGCAGTGGTTCTCCCGGGTGATGTGAGAAAAGAAGATATTCAAGAACGATTGAAATTGTACGAGGAAATCAGAATGGGGAGAGCTCATCGGATTCAGGAATTTTCAAGGGTTTTAGGGAGAGATCCTGGGGAGGGAGATGATGTTATTATTGATAGTGCGTCATCATTCCTTATTTTTTCCATATTTTCATTCTTTTTTGGTATACCTTCATGTCATACTAATATTTCTGTTCAGTTCGCCAATTCGTGAACCATAACTTGCAGCATGACGAATGGGATAATTCTACTCATGAACTCAGAAAATGGATGTGGAAACGCAATCCTCATCTTTCTGCTTACTATTTAAGACCCGCTAGTTTCGGTACGTCTTCACTAATCAAGTTATCACTCTGATCTCTAGCCCATCTTAATCATACCCCATCTTTTAGGACCCCTCCCCTCTCCAGATCTTCCTCGTCAATACACAACCAAACAGACCTCGTCAGGATCTGGCTCCCTATCAATTTCAAATGCCAACCTCAATTCCGCTCTCACCAAAACGACAGCAACACTAACCTTCACCACCTCACGCACACTTCTCCAAAACTTCTTCCCCATCGATTCCGACCGATTTCGCATTATCCATCCTGGATGTATCTCAACCGCTTCTTGGCGTTGGACTCGTTGGGTATTTGATACCCCAGAAACATCCAAACGTGAGAATATAGATTCCTCTCCAGAGACCTACGAGCAACTATGGTTTTGCATCGAGAATGTGGAGTACACCACAGACGAAGGAAAAACTCTGCGAGGAACTTTTGTACCGATGGTTTTTGAGACTACTTCTTTGTATAGATCTACCACGCAGATTATCAAGAGTGATGATGAGGAAGAACAAGATACGGAGATAGGTACACATGAACTCCGCATTTTTAGTCGAGAGACGGGCCAGCGAATTGTGAATTTGCGGTTGGAAAATCTGGTAGGGGTGTCTAGAGAAGAGAAGGATGGAGATCGAAATAACGATGAGACGAAAACCGAAGAAGAAGAGAAAAGAGGTTTCCTATCATGGCGATACCAAGAAACCCTTTCTCCCACCACAAATATCAAGCTTGACTCTACAACTCCAAATCCAAATCCAATTCTCCCCCAGGGAAAAATTCACTACATGCCCTCCCTCGCTACTCCCTCTTCAGCATATATTTCTACCTCCTTAGCAACCTCCACACCCCCACTATCATCTTTCAACATCAACCACCGTGAAAACAAAAATGAAAATACCGATAGCCTCCCGCGCGAAATTAAAAGCTTCACGTCGAGTCCGGAATTTGCACCTGCTAATTTACGTTATGATGATGATAATGGTGATGAAGAGAGGGAGGAAGAGAAAAAGAAAAAGAAAGGGGGAAGAGAAATGATAGAGACTATGATTGAGAGATTGGAGGAAGTATCTTGTTATGAGGTTGTGGGCGCGAGGATGGAGGTTGTGGAGATAAAGGTTTGAGATGGTAGAGGAGTCTTGAGGAGAGTTGGCTGGCTGGGTAGGTAGGTAGTTAATTATCCGTGGTGATGATTATTGATTAATAATTCATGTATATCATTTCAAGCGCTGGAATTATGTGGAAGTATAAAATTTAAGTCCAAATTAAAGAGCTAGATGTTCCAAGGGAGTTTTGGTTGTGGTTTCGAAATGGGGTGGGTATGTATGGATATCTATGTACGATATTATGTACATGGGGTTGTGATTGTGATTGAAATAGAGAGATTTCAGGTTTCATACATTCGGATATGTAAATTATAAAACATTGAACTGATGATTGTTTGTTTCCCGTCAATTGCTCTTGTCTATTACTACTTCTGGCATTATCACATTCTTTTCCACATGCTAAGTGTATTATCAATCAGTTTATTTTAAATTCTAAATTCTATACTTTATATTTATGATTCTATTTATATTTACATGTGCATCATAATCTCTACCCTCGAACCAGTTTCTAAGAAGAACAAATACCTTTGAAGAGAAAAGAAATCCAAGTCTATCCGAAAGAATCAATTCCTCCAACTCCAAACCCAAATCCCCTCATCATCATCATCTCCTCTCAGACCCCTCGTTTCTTCGCGCCCCCTCTCGGAGTCGGCGTACCTCTCCCCGAAGCGCCACCTCTCGAGCCGCCCCTAGTACCTCTCGTACTAGGCGTACTAGGCGTACCCGCCGCAGGTTTCGTGGGCGTATTCGGCGTCGGTGTGGTTCTTCCTTCTCCTACCGCAGTCGTTTCCGTGCCCGCAAACGCCGTAATCACATTCTTCGCCGGTTTCTTCTGCGTCACTTTACTAACCAAGCCTCCGAAATCCATCGTGTGGATCGATTCTTCCAATTCGCCCAGACTAGCTGCTTGAATGAAGAGGACTTTGCCGGTTGTGAAGCCGTCTTCGAGTAACCTAGTGAGTTGTGTGTCGCGGAAGGGGATTCGCGGTTGGTTTGTTCCCATGGATGTGAGCACTGATCTCAGTGCAGAAAGTTCGGCATTGATAGCCTGAGTTTCTGACACGCGATCAGTGACATTTTTCAAGGATTCGGAGCCGGCGAGATCGACGAATGTGATTCCGGACCGGGTGGTGGTGATGGCGCCCGATTGTTCGGTCTTGGATGCTTTTACCTGGAAGGACAAAAACATGTGGGATCGGGATGAAGTGTCGTTCTTCGCAGTTTGACCTGAGGTACGATTCTTGTTTATTTCTTGGACCATTTCTTGAACGGATTCAAGGCTGTGGAGAGGAGCGGTGTGTACTTGAAGCAATTGGTCGCGGATGGGCCACATGCCGCTGCAGTCAGTTGATACCTTTAGTCGTTCTCTTGCTGGCTTGAAAAGATCGTAGACCTTTTGTTCGTATACTTCGATGCAACGGCCCTGAACGCTGTAGTCTGATCCGTAGGATTTGGCAAGCTGAGTGAAAATTTGTTCCATTGCCATGTCGAGCATAGCACTCATAGTGTATGTTTTCCCAGAGCCAGTTTGTCCATGTGCAAGGATAGTGATATCGTAGCCTTGAAGTGCAGCTTCGAGAATTTCGCTCAAGTCACCAAACACAACGGCGTTGTTGGATTCGGGGGCAAAGACACGATCGAATTTGAAGGTTTTGGCAGTGCCATGTCGATCAAGGACTTCAACAGAATCACCACCCATGATAGAGATAGGTTGCTTGCCGAGAGTGCCTTGCGGAGGTCTGATCCGCAACCAAGATCGGAAATTACCCTTGCTTTCGATTAGCTCCAGCTTGAGCTTCTTCACAAGAATTCCCATTTCTTCTAGCTGCTTCTCTGCAGCTTCTTTCTGGGATATCAGACTTTGCTTCATGCAAGCCATTTCGATGCCAAGATCATCTTTCACCTCTGTGAGCTCTGCCATCTCCTTTGCATGATTTCCAGCCATATGTCTTGCTTTGAGAGTCAATTCTTTGAGTTGAACCTTTGCAGCATGTAACTCTTCTTGAAGTGCTGAGACTTTCGAATTCAAGATGGTGATCTCTTCTTTGTCGGCTGCGCTATCCTTGATTTTGATGCTTTGGATATGGGCTGCATCGATGTAGGGACTTGGAGGCTGTGGCGCTGCTGCTCTGGCTTCCTCTGATTCTCGCAGTTGTCGATTGCTTTCGGTCAATTCTCTGAAAAGTTTTGAGATCATCTCATCTTTGGATATCTTGTCTAGAGAACATGTTTCATTGCTTGTCTTCAACGCATCAGCCTTGGCTTTAACAGTTGCGAGTTCGCTTTCCAATCGGGCTATTAGCAAATTTTGCTCGTGTACTTTGGCTTGATACTCTTTGGCTTTGGCAATGTTTTCGTCAACTGCCCTGCTTAGAACTCTATTGTCCTCGGTTTGTTTATCGGTATTTTCACCCAAAGTTCTGAGAATCTCGTTTTGACTGTCCAACTTGTAACTCAATTGTTCGATTTCTGGAGCAAGGTCTGTCCGTATTTCAGCCTGGGGTGTCGTCGTTTGTCTTCCTAGTCTCGAGAAGATAGATCGATTCTGTTGGGAGTGTGATACCGTGGCTCTTCTTCTGATGCTTTGCAATTCATTCTCGTTGTTTCGCTGCTCTATCCGAGCTATCATCAACGAAGCTCTCATCTGTTCACCACTCTGCTTGCCCGCACCTCCATGGGGGTTGAGCTTCGCAGCTTCGGGTTGGGCCACGGGAACTTCGGCTATATCCTTTTCTTCTTCGTTAGATGTAGTAGGCTTGCCACTTCTGCCTGCTTCGCGAGCGCGAATGGCTGCAAATTGTTCTCTAAGAGTCTTTTTACCCGACATTTTGAAAATCGTTATGAAGTATCGATGTTTGAGAGATGTAGCTGATATTATTCGAGGATATAGATTTCAAGCATGAAAACCACACGCATAATAACTGCGTATGGCTTCTTTGTCTTTGCACTGTTGAGAAATAGTTGATATCTAGATTACCTCTTTGATATTGAGCAGCCGACAAAGGTTGACCTGGATTGGACAAAGCCAGAAGTAGTCTATGAAAACAAAAAGAACGTTATTCGATCCTCGGCACTGTGATGGCTTTGTTCACTTGTGAACAGGTCCGAAAAAGGTAACAAGTCCTGAGAGAATCTAGGAAAATGTTGCAAGCACATGATGAATGTGATCTCCTAGAATGAACCTCAATTATAGATGGAAAGAAGTTGAAAAATAAAAGACAGTTTGATAGATCTTCAATTTTGACGAAGCCGATAAGCATCCATTGATTTGATAACCCGTTGATCCATTAATATGGTATTCCACCTCCGCAGTGCTGTCTTGTCATGATTAGCTGTGAGAGTCAAAATCAGTGTCAGATTTCATCAATTGTTGCGTAAGAATATTTGCATAAAGTTCCAAGCGCTGACGTCTCATTTTTATAAGGCATGTAAGTAGTTGAACGAGGGACAGCAGTGATTTTCGGATAATTGGAGATCTTTGGCATGTGTACGATAATATCAACCTCAGCGCTACTGAGCGGTAGCAATATATGACCTAAGCTTTCATCTGTTGTTTTATATCGAACATCGGAGTCAAGAAATCGATCTTTCGGGTGTAGCAATGTTTATATGATAATGATGATGTCTTGTCTCGAAATTTCTGCAGGTGATACCAAGTATATGAGGACGCGATGTGAAGATTTGAGGCTGATTAGTCAACACTTCACGTGCACTTCAATGGACGCAATCGCTCTTCACTAGAAGTAGGCATCATATGAAGGAATCTTTACTTTGTTTCTTTGCTTTTCTGTCCATGGTGCGAGCTTCTTATTTTCCCCAGGAGATCGACACTCTTCTGATATATATGGTGACCTTTCAACGACCGAGATAGAATGTGTAAAATATGGTTAACGTCAAAGACCCACGATGAAATTTGAGCTTCGTGTTTGGCTTGGTATAGAGACCAACACCGTATTTCACCCAGTGCAAACCTGGGAAGCAGCTTGATTGTTTCATATAAGTCTCGATGGTTGATTGATGCTATTATGGTGCACGTGATTCTCACCAGAAAAGTATTTGAGGAAGAGATGAAAAGTGGTCAACTTGTCAACCAAGATGCTGCTTAGCTAAGGTGAGTCCATGCTTCGAGTTCGTTTGATTTCAAGAAAGATGGAGGGGGAGGGGTAAGAGAGAAAAAAGAAAAAAGGTACTGGCACTGGCACTGGCACTGGCACTGGTATGGAAAGAAAGTTTCTCTGCCTCATTACGATGCAATGAAGCCCAACGTAATAAAATTTGAATCATTTCGTATTCACGATGAATTGTTCATTCTTTAGCGTTGGGTGTTGTCGTTGTTGTCGTTATTTGTTGTTGAGGCTTTGCAATCCAACAAATCTAGTGGGGTAGATACTACGAGACTACAAACTTTCTAACCCCAAGTATCAAAGTAACACGGAGTAGTACGGAGTAGATTAAAAAGATCTTTTCCCAACCCTTGTTCACTCCACTTTCTCTCATATATCTCTCCAAATATCCAATATCCGACATCCAACTCCTCCAACTCCTCCAACTCCTCCAACTTCTCCAATTTTCAAAACCTGGATTAGTGGAGATGAGATGGGCTTTTGATAACGTTCAGAGGGCGAGGTCCGTTCCGTGTGAACTCAGGCCTGGCGAGGATTCACCAGATGTATTTTGTATACACAGGTACATCTGTACGGGTCGTCAAAGTATAATGGGAGGTATGTGGTCTTGAGTGCCGTAGAATGTATTAAAAAGGAATCAAGCTTGCTACCAGCACTACCTACTGAGAGATATTCTTCGAACCGCCAATCCACCAGGAACACGATCCGTACAGTGTACACAGTGCACACACTCTCGGAGATATGAAAAGGGTGGCGCCAACTCGGAAACGGATTTCATCCCACCAAGCAAGCTCAAACTCAAAAGTCAAACTTCACTCAATACGTCACTCCAGATAGCCGCTTGCACAATGCACAATGCACACCGAAGCTTTAGTCCGAGCTACTAGGTGCCTACCGTGCCTACCTACCCTCCTACCCTTCCTTCACTCCACCCTTGCCTTGTTGACCCAAGTAGATATTTTTAATATGAAGATTCACCCACCAAGACCAACAAATACATCTAGAACGAACAGATAAAACTAACAAGAAGAAACTAACCAACCTCTTAAATCGTCGATGGCTTGCATGCTAAATAACCTTGCTTTAACCATACCCTATCCTATTACCCTATTACTTTCCAACTCGTGTAAGAGGAAAAAGATCGATTTTTCCTATCTGCGTGCATATCTCAAGTAGTAGCACGCACACCACACGCACACCACACCTTTTCACGCCAATCTTTAGCTTCCCTTAACCCACCCCCCCCCCCGTCCCTTTTACCTTTGCCATATGCGCCGACACTAATTATTTCACTTTTCTTGACACCTCTTCCTAAGAAATAATCTCCTTCACTCAAAATCAACAACACTCTTCAAGAAATCGACGGTTGGTTGATTGAGATTCCGCTATCTGCGAATCGAGTGAAACCAATATCTGTGATCGGCATTGTCAACTCTTACCCCACCACAACTTCACAATGGTACAAATCGATTCCCATGAGTATTTGTCCGAGGAAGAGAAACGCTTGAAGGAGGACCGTGAGAGAACAAAGTATTGGAAGAAATGGGGTCCTTACGTTGCTGAGAGGCAGTGGGCTACAGGTATTTCTCTCGGAAAGTATGTGTGAGCTTATCAATACTGATATCTATCAATAGTGCGAGAGGATTACAGTGCCGATGGAGATGCGTGGAGTCGTAAGTTTACTCTCAACCTTTGAATCAGTAAATTGTGCAATCCTAACAATCGGCAGATTTCCCTCATGAACATGCAAGATCCAGAGCCTTCAGATGGGGAGAAGATGGTATTGCCGGTGTCTCGGACACCCACGGTTTACAGAACGTAGCTTTTGCCTTTTGGAACGAAGAAGAGTGAGTATAGATAACATTTGCAATTTATAAATATGATGCTTGGAAACTGACCAGAATACAGTGACTTTTTAAAGGAACGTCTCTTCGGATTGTCGAACCCACAAGGAAATCACGGAGAGAGTATCAAGGAAGCACATTTCCATGTTGATAACACTCCAACGGTTAGTCAAATGCCCAGCAGCTTTGTCTACATTGAGGAAGACTGACAAATCTATGTAGCATTCTTACATGAAATACTTGTACAAATACCCCCAAAAGAAGTTTCCGTACGAGGATTTGATTGCAGAGAACGCCAAAAGAGGGAAAGACGAAAAGGAATATCAAATTCTGGACACCGGTATTTTCGATGACGACCGATACTGGGATATCTACATTGAGACTGCAAAAGATGAGGAGAATCCAGACGAGCTCCTTTTCCGAGTTACCGCGTGGAATCGGGGCCCCGAGCCAGCACCATTACACATTATTCCCCATCTCTGGTTTAGAAACACTTGGGCTTGGGGTCATGAGGCCGAGGACAAGAAGCCAAAAATCAGTAAGATTGGCGAGAATGCCGCCCACGCTCGTCATCACAAGCTAGGCGAACGATACATGATCTTGTCTCCTTCTCCTGGTGTTGGACCCAGTGGTGTCGATGTTCAACCTGAATTGATTTTCACGGAGAACGATACAAACAATGCCCTCTTATACAAGGGAAAGAATGCCCAACCATACGTCAAGGACGCATTCCATCGTTATATCGTAGACCGGGAAAAGAAGGCAATCAACCCTAAGGAACAGGGAACCAAGTCTGCAGCTTGGTATAGTTTCAACGAGGGTGGTGGAGTGGCGCCAGGAGAGTGTGCCGTGGTCAGATTCAGAATGGCCCAAAAGTACACAGATTACTTGGACGAAGAAGAATTCGATAACACTATGGACAAGAGAAAGGATGAAGCTGACGAGTTTTACTACCGCATCAGTCCTTTACCAATGGCTGATGATCTTCGAAACATTCAAAGACAGGCTTTTGCTGGTATGATGTGGTGTAAACAACATTATCACTTCATCTGGGACCAGTGGGCAAATGGTGACCCAGCTCAACCTCCACCTCCACCCGACCGTAAAGCTGTTCGGAACTTAAACTGGAAACATATGTATCTGGATGACATCTTATCTATGCCAGATTCCTGGGAGTATCCTTTCTTCGCAGCATGGGATTCCGCTTTCCATTGTATTCCACTTGCCATGATTGATCCAGATTTCGCTAAGAAGCAATTGGATCTTTTCACCAGAGAATGGTACATGCATCCTAATGGGCAACTTCCCGCCTACGAATGGAACTTTGGAGATGTCAACCCACCTGTACATGCTTGGGCCACATTCCGAACATTCAAAATCGAGAGAAAGTTGTATGGACGTCAAGATCTCGATTTCCTTGAACGAGTGTTCCAGAAATTACTTCTCAATTTTACCTGGTGGGTTAATCGCAAGGATTTCGACGGAAAGAACGTATTTGAAGGTGGTTTCCTTGGCCTGGATAACATCGGTCTCTTTAATCGTTCTGAGCCTCTTCCAACTGGAGGTACTTTGGAGCAAGCAGACAGTACTGGATGGATGGCTTTTTACTGCCTGTGCATGTTAAACATTGCATTGGAGTTAGCTAAGCATCGCCGAATCTACGAAGATATCGCCTCCAAGTTCTTCGAGCATTTCATGCTCATTAGTGATGCCATGACTTACAAGTCTGGCTCGGGAGAGAAATCTTTGTGGAACGACGAAGATGGTTTCTACTATGATGCTATCTCCTATGGTGGACCATGGACCCAACAGTTACCTGTCAGGTCTCTGGTAGGATTAATTCCATTATACGCCACTCTCACCCTGGAGCCAGAGCTCATTAACAAATTACCAAACTTTAAAAAGAGAGTTGATTGGTTTGTCGAGAACCGACACGACGTTGCTGAGCGTAATATGGCTAGTATCCAGAAAAGAGGAAAGGGTAACCGAATCTTGTTATCACTTGTGAGCAAGGATCGTCTCGAGAAGATCTTGAAACGCATGTTGGATGAAGATGAATTTTTCAGTGAGCATGGTATTCGATCGCTATCAAAATACCACGAAAAGAACCCAGTATCAATGGACGTAAATGGCCAAAAGTTCGGGGTTCAATATGTTCCAGGAGATTCAGACAGTGGTATGTTCGGTGGCAACAGTAACTGGAGAGGTCCAATTTGGCTGTGTGTCAACTTCCTGCTCGTCGAGTCCCTACAACGTTTCTATATGTTCTACGGGCCTTCATTGCAAGTCGAGTGTCCTACTGGATCAGGAGATATGATGCATCTTGGTCATGTTTCCGAAGAGATCCAGCATCGTCTTCAACATCTTATGGCTCGTGGTGATGATGGTCGTCGTGCTATTAACGATGGTAATGATATCCTGGACTTTGATCCCAACTGGAAGGATAACTTGTGGTTCTATGAATTCTTTGATGGTGATAGTGGTCGTGGTTTGGGTGCTACGCATCAATGCGGTTGGACTGGTTTAATTGCCAGGATGATTCACGATACTGGGTAAGTACTTCCTGATACTGAAGTCTCAATTTTGAATAAAATACTAATATGAACTCTAGAATATCCTGCCGTCTTCCCCAAACCCCTCGTACTCCTTCTTCAGGAATGAACCACTACTTTGACGATATCTTCACCCGCCACGTTGCAGGTGGCGCAAACAAATCCCAAAAATCTCCTAAACCATATCATCTCCGACGGACTTCAACTGCTCGTTCCATTGGTGCACGTTCAGATTTCGGAGATCACGAACATGATGATGATGAAGAACAACGTGAGAGAGAGGGAAGTGTAGCGCCCATGGATGAACAAAGATTGAGAGAGAGGGAGGAGGCTGATAGACATGTGGCCAATTATGTTAGCGAACAGTTGCATAGAGTGAGAAGTCATGAGAGTGCGTGGGCTGATAACGTGGGAGATGAGTTTGAGGCGCAGTTGGATGAGAACTAGACAAGGGGGAAGAGAGATGATAAATAGACGATTGGTTAACTAGAGTCTAGAAGAAGTAGAGAGGTAGAAAACCGGCGTGCATGCGTAAGAGACAATCAAGATTCAAAACAAAGAAACATATAGATAAAGAGCGAAAGCTAGCGCGGAGCTTATAGGGTTCAAAAAATTCTGGTAGATAGATTTTAGATAGGTGCATGCGTGTAATTAAGCGAGCTATAAAATAGAGCAAATGTGTTCATCTTGGATTTGTTTCATTTTGAGGCGTGCAGTACTTTGAAGAATACCAAGGAGATTGCGAAAATTATTGACATCGGGTGAGCATACCAAGTTTCGTAGCTTCACATGTCGTCATATTGTCTGTTTCAGCTAGTACAAAATATCTTCTTAATATATCATGTGAGAAAACACTCCATTCCATTTCTATTCTTACTCATGTACAGGTAGGTAAAGGTAGATTTAGGTGAATGTCGACTCTCTTCCCCCTGCACCCCTTTTCCAAGCATTCCGCTGCACTCTCTCCCTCTCCGTTCCTCCAAGCCGTTGACCAAATAGCCCAAGGAAAACATCTCATTCATTCCGGAAACCGATGATTCCGGGAAACTTTTGAAAATCGTGAGAAACATTGTGTGTGGTTTGTGATGGCGATGGGTTTACAAAGCATCAGTGAGTAACTTGTTCATCTTGGCGAGACGGTTGGAGACGCTGAGATCGATGGTTCGGTCGCCGATTTCGACGATGAGACCACCGAGGACGTCGGGGTTGACCTTGAAGTTTGTTAGTACTAGCTCTTTGATAGTTCTGGTGCTGGTGGTAGTGGTAGGGAGGAGAACGCGTATGGTAGAGGGTGTGAAGGGGAAGTGGGTGTGGGAATGGATTAGTGTAACGAACCTTGTTGGTAACCTTGAGCTTCTTGCCTTGACCGACGTATTGGGACTTAGCGACGGCAGATTCGAGACGGTTGAGGGTTTTGGAGTCTAATTGCTGTTTGGCGGATACGATGTTAGCTTTGTTTCTTCCTCAGATATGACATATTCCTTCCTCCGCAGAACTTCACTATATGATCACCTCTCCCAACATTACCACTCCCACTCCCTAGCTCTATCCTGCAATCCCAAGAACTTAAGAAAAGTAAAACCCACCGAAGCACTGGTAATAATCAATTCAATTTCACCTCTAGCAGCGCCCATCAACTCTCCAAACTTCTCACAAACACCCTTCAAAAGCGACAATCTATTGTTCTCGGCCAAAGTCTCCAAGAAGTTCTTGACAGTATCACCCTTATCTTGACCACCAGTGTGTTTTTGGAGCTCCTGGATGATTTGAGATTTGTCGTCTACGGAGAGAGTGGGTGCTCGCATGATAGTTTCGAGCTTGGCGTCTCTTTGGAAGACGTTGTGGAGGTTTTGGAGGGAGCGGGCGACGCTGTCGAGAGTCGAGGTCTTGCTGGCTGCGGTGTACTGTAGGGTATCGGTTGGTTAGCTACGTTTCTGGTGTGGGTGATAGTGCCAATGACAATGTTGCCCTTCATGATCAACAATCCCCTCCTTCCTTCCCTCCTCTCTATCATCCCCCTCCGCTTTCTCCCACCCCGCACTAGGAACCTCCTCCCCTATCCCCGCACTTCCTCTCCCAAGCCCCAACAAAGAAATCACACATACCAAAGCACTAGCATAAGTACCATCAACACCATACAAAGCGACTGGGGGCTTGCTATCCACCGCAGCAGGAGCCGCATAATTTCGGACAGCCTGGGTCAAGACCCTTGGGGCGCCAGCTGCCTTTTGGGCGCGGAGAAGAGTTCGACTCGAAAGCATATTTGCGGATTTTATCGTCTCAATTGGTCCGTTTGTGGAGGGGAGATGGTAGGTAGTAAGAGAGCTTAATGACAGGATTGTGCAGAGGTGCCCGGAAGTTTGGATTTTCGAGCCGATCGTAAGTCACGTGGTAGAAGCTTTCTTGAAGCGATTTTGCCCGAAGCTTGGGTGGAAACTTTTAGGTGGGATGAGTGTGCTTGTGATGGATATTTTAATTGTTGGACTGGTACTTGTGAAATACCACTTTCCAGAGATGCTTGAATCTTAGTTTGTTGATTTATATTTAAAGGTTAGTGGGAAGTAAGTACAAGAGTCCTAGTTCCTTCCCGAAACACTCCGACGAAAGCGATTCGCGTCCTACGTTCATTTTCGAGTCAAAATTCAAACACGATAAGTAAAGAACGCATTTCTTCATACAAATACAACACATCATTGACAGAGATCATTGAAAGTCAATATTTGACGATTGCTCGCTGGTAACCTATAAGTACACTATGATGATAATTTCATCCCCCATTCCCCATACCTTTTCAGTCCAATCCGCCAACCAACCGGCCTAGAAGTCCTTCTCCGTCCTATGACTCCAGAATTACCTGGGTATGCCCCTAAACGCCAATAGAATGAATACATGTATCATGACCTCATCATCAATCAATCTTCTAGTCAGTCCTAAGCATACTGTCGACCAGATCACCCAGAGGTCCCCAAAAGTCTTTGCCGCTTGCAAGATCGTGTTCATCAATGAAGAGAACATAATGTTTGAAGCTTGTATTAAGATGGGCCTCTAACCCAAGCTCACGAATAACAGGGTAATGATGACAGTAGATATGGGCATAGACTCGGTACATTCTCTTGAAAACTTGTTTGATCATGGTTGAGAAGCCTTTTGGAAAGGGGACACCTATTTGAGATTAGAAACTCATAGTATGAAGCTGGTAGATAGTGCTAAAGTACATACCAATTCTGCTTGGGAAAACGGTTTCATTGTCAATACTGGCTTGAACCCAGGCCATCAAATGTTCAATATAAGTTGGCGCAGGCATTTTGGTTGGTCGTTTGAAATTTTCGTTGTCTTGCCAAAGATATTCGAACCTGTGGCATATTAGTATTGATTTCCAAAATTCACAAGTGAATGGCATACTCATCCGTAGCCTTCATTTCAGGGCACGATTGTGGAGAGCAAAACTCTGTAATTGAACCGTAAAGTAGATTTATATGGTTGTAAAAGTCCACCACTATTGTATCGTAAGCTCATTTCAACTTGTGTACCATATGATTTCCTACTATTGACTGCAAGCCACTCATTCTCATCTTCACCTTCTGGCAATTTGACCACCTTCCTCAAACTACCACCCCCAAGTGTTGCTTCGGCATATTGTCGCAATTGGTAGCTCGTTGTGCCTTTATGCGCATTTCGTGGTCGGAATTGGTTTCGTGTACGTTGGTTCCTATTGTTTCCTCCTTGTGAGTAAGATGGCACATGCGCAGGTTCAGGTGATTCTATAAAGAACGGGTCATCCATTTCCTCTACAGATTCCAGTTTCACTGAAACTGTTGCTGCAGAATCAGACCCTGCAAGTCCAATTGTCGGTGGTGATTCCTTCGTTCGGGGACTCCAATATGCGAGAAAAGAAGCCATCATTATGAAGAAATAAGGATCACTAACACGGTGGTGATGAAGGAAGTCATCTTGCTTTAAAATGAGGAGCGTTTTCTGCATTCCACAGGTTAGCTGGGTAATTAATAACAAAGTAGGGATGGAAAGGGTAGTTACGCAGCCTTTACAATCAGAAAACTCACTGTTTTGCTGTTGGAGTGGAGAAGGTTGTGTATTGTAATTACGAGAGGTGTTGTAGTTGCGCCGAACAACAAAGAGATTATGGAACCTATTGCAGCGTTATCGTTGCAAGATGGAGGAGTAGGTAGAGTAGATAATGGTATTGTTTACACCACGCTGAGGTTTATTCTGGTTGGCTCAGCTACCCTTACACAATCGCCAATCGCTAATCGCCAATCGCCAATCGCAATCCCGCCGCGCTTTCCCTCCGCTTCCTTCTGATCTAGCCTTCACATAGAATAGACTACTGTAACCGATAGTCTGACCTAACACTACAAACGCCTAATGATTCTCGGTGGTCAGAAGCTTAATAAACACCTAGTAATAATAATTCATACTTTATCAATCTTCAAAAAGCTTCATAAATGCTAGTCAGAATAGGGTCCTCAATTGAAAGTTTTTTCATTGTTTCACTATGCGGGTAGATTCATCTGAATCGAAGATATTGCGATTGCATTCATGACTGGTAGATTAGATCTCCTTCGAAGAGGAGGAGTGTCAATTGCCCATACAGCGAAATGTCAACCCTTCAAAGTAACATTCGCGTTTTCATACAGTGGAAAGACCAAACTGTATTCGCTGGCGAAGATATAGAGTGTCAAATCACTTTCAAAAATGTCGCGACATCTCCAGCGTCATCAAAATCATCATTACATCCACCCGGACCCAATGGGTCGCTACAATCACCCGAAAGACACAGGAGACCTCCGTCACAGATCAAAAATTCAGCCTTGAGCCCTCGGTCTGGAGTCCCAAGCAGAGGTGGTCATCGATCATCTCTCTCTATGACAATACCACCCGAATCAGTACATTCAAAACAATCAGAACAATGGAGTCATGGAACATCGAGGCCCGGAAGAGGAGGGGAAGGTCACAAGCGGTCCGTGTCTATTATATCAATGGGAGCTAGCGAAAGTGCTATTGATGAAGTCGCCAGCCACGGAAGCTTGAATGAAAGGCCTGGTAGAGGTGCCAGAGGTCATGGTCGGTCTGCAAGCTTGCAAATTATTCCGCGAAGGAATGGAGTTAATGGAGGACCCTTGACAGGTAAATGTTTCCGAGTTGCAAGGCAATAAATGGTCATTAATATCCTCTAGCACCACTCAATTCTCGTATACCGCCTCACCCTTCGCCATTAATGGGCTCCTCTTTCCCACCGAATTCATCTGTACCGAATTCTCCGCGGCGAAATACAGGTACAAGCAATCTGCCAACAACATCAGGGCTTGGGTCACATCTAGCAAGAAGGAAAGACTCCACCCCACTTGCTCCAGCCTTTAAATTTCCAGCAACCACCTCACCTTCGATAGAAAGTCGACGTAATTCACGCATTGAAGATGATAGCGCAAGTCACAAATCTCATGATAGCCGGCTGCTCTCGCCCAGATCTAGAGATACTGTCCTAAGTATTCCCGATCAAATAACACCTGCATCTATTGCAAGAATACTCTCGCCATCAAGCATGGGTGGCACACCACGAAGTAGCGGGGAATTTTACACTCTGAGCAATAACTCGACGGAGACCCTCGCTTCAGAATACTTACCACAACCGTCAAATCGGATGCCACCTTACAGTGGGCACCATATAAAACGATCTTCAAATTTAGCTCCCAGTAGTAGTCATAGGACGCCAGAAACGCTCATGATGGGCTATGCTCAAATTCATGGGTCTTTCATGCTGGATCCATCCTTAATTAGTCAAGCGCCATTCGAAGAAGTGAAACGAAAAGGTGCAGTCGGTGGGCATGGTGGTGGTGTGATTGGAGTCGAAACGAACAAAAGGGATAGTAGTCTTTTGCGAACATTTGGTTGGGGGAGCATAGGCGAATCAATAGGTGGTCTATTAGGGGGCGGCGAGTTAAGTAGCATGAAAGATATGCGGGGCATGGTAAATTCTCGTTCCATACCTTTACTGTCAACTCCTCAATCGATTTTGTTTGTGGATTTGAAATTGGCCCCTGGGGAAAGTCGCAGCTACAAGTACTCTTTCAAACTACCTAGAGGACTTCCCCCCAGCCATCGAGGGAAGGCCATAAAGATATCCTATAAATTAGTCATCGGCACCCAAAGACCTGGAGGTGCCAAGGAGCAACAAGTCAAGTCGGTTGAGATACCATTTCGACTCCTGGGCAGCGTGAATTCTCACGGAGAGCTTCTTGGTCATGATCTTATGTTACCATATATACTACTTCGAGATCAAGCTCGAATTCAAACTATTAACACGCAGTCCGATGAAAGCTTGAGTTCTTCACTCAAGAAGCTTTCAGTCAGTACACACAAAACGCAAAAACCTAACTCGAATTTGGGCGAGTTCCTTGCATACGTTGATGAATTAATCACGAGGCCACGAAGAAATTCTAGCTTTGGTTTGTTATCGCCCACAGAGACTATAGGGTCTAGACGCCAATCTATCACCGAAGAACCTGCAACTGCAAAAGAAGCAATTGATATGGCCATCCTTCGCAGCAATATCGCCACAGAATCTCAACAAAGTGCAAATAGATTTGAAATTGCTCGTGGTGGAAAGAGAGTTGCGGTAGTCATGCTAGCCAGGCCAGCATATCGCCTAGGCGAAACCATCACCGCAGCTATCGAATTTACCGATGCTGGAATTCCTTGCTATGCAATACACTGCACTTTAGAGACATCCGAAAAAGTCGACAACTCTATCGCGCTACGTTCTGAAGCAAGCATATTTCGCGTTACTCGTCGCGTTCACGTTTCGCACTCTGAATCTACTCTTTTTGCTCGCCGCATAGTCTTTTCTCCTACAATCCCCGTCACCGCAACCCCTGAATTCATCACTAGTGGGGTATCACTTGATTGGCGTATTCGCATTGAGTTCGTTACCCCTAGACTGACCACCGTGGATAATGAGGTTATTGATTTATCCCCTGAATTGTTGGAAGAATATACGAATGATGAAAGGGGGGTTGTCTATGCAGCAGTTCAAGGGCTCGAGTGTGAAAGTTTTGAGGTTGCTGTCCCCATTAGAGTATACGGTGCCTTAGCTGGCACCACAGAAAAAGAAGAAAGCGAAGGAATGGGTCTCGTTGTATAATTGGCATGATATCATAAAAGCTACAATAATAAAATATGGGTGGGATACTTGGATAAAGGTATTTTCAGCGTCTAGTATTTTGGGGCTTTCATGTTTATTCTTGGGGATTAATAATGATCAGTCATCAACGCCTACATGGACTTTATTACGGAAAAGAAATGAAAAGGATGGAAAAAGGATGGATGGTTAGGTGGAAGTGGATTGGGGCAAACAACTTTATATGCAGTAGATAAAATTAGATATCTATCAAAAGATGTTCATACAGGAGATCTGATCATCACTAGTTTATTCTTTAGGCTCACACCGCACGGTATTATACACCTGATTTAGTGGCTGAAAACACAAAACGTACAACAACATAGAGGGCGAGTTAGACAAACTATGAGATTGGCTACCTACTTGGTAGTCATCAATGTGTAATAAGCTTGATGGGGTACATTCAGGTTCTAGCTCCAAATAAGGATTGATCCATGTGAAATGATCGATTTGAAATAGGATATGGAAAAGCCAGTATTGTCGACGTCGTAGTGTACGATTTTATATCGTCCAGGGTGTAGTTAGCTCTTCCGAAGTTGGCCCCCGCTACAGTATCACTCTCTGTTGCCATATATCAGATGGCTGACGTTGAATGTCGGAGTTTCCATAAGAAGTAATCGGGTCGGTAATGGTGGGATTTTGTCCAAGCCAAGGAGTGGTTGGCGGCGGCCCCACGGTGCTTTGGCGGGCACCTATTGCAGATCTGCAGCCTGATGGGGATTATCGTGTGTAATTCACACATTTGTTATATGTCCCGCAGCTACTCCGTAGAAGCGGTATTCCACTCAAACTAACCACTTTCTATTGAACGTTGTGGTGACTCGTCATGATAGCTTAACCGTGCTCGAAGAACTTACTCGAGTAGTAAATGCTTGATTCTTGGAACGATACATCCTAAATCACCATGGAGGGATGGTCAACATAACCACATGATACCAATCTACTGTTAGAATATTCTGTCATTCTACTGCTAGGTCATTCAAAAATGCCATAAGATTGAGTAGCTAGCCGAGTAATGTTTACACGAATCTTGTGGGTCACGACTCGCGATTATATCTCTCCAGTTCAAAATCCTATTACAGCAACATCTCTCTGTGAGGATTCTCCATGAGGATGTCCTCTTTATAACGATGCCCCTGCCGATCTCTATATCAACAAAGGCCTATATCCCTAAAAGCTATCCATAGCAACAAACTTTAGGATTTTGAGTTTTAAGATCATGTATATCCTTATTGGATAAATGAAATTGTTAGGGTTTGAGTATGATATGATGATTCTTTAGGGATTTTGGGGATTCTTTGAAATTGCAGAGAGATAATCTGTTCGGGATTGATGGGAAGTAAATTAACTGTTAGATCGGAATCAGTCGAATAGCTCCATCTAAGATTACCGAAAATTACCTTTAAGAGAGCGCTTAATGATATCCTTATGGAGGTTTTGCTGTATGTATTTTCATGCTTGTAATTGCTATCATGTCATCCTTCCGTGCACAACATCTTCTGGAATAATCTTGGAAGTTGGAACGGTGCTTTCAGTGGAGAAATAAAAGCTCAGACTTCTCGGAGTAAAAATTACTTACCCTTCTCCGTTGATACTTTGGTAGCACGGCACACACGATCATAGATTCAGAGTAGCGGAGGAGAGGAATCAAGTGACTCCGCCCGGACTGGGGAAGAAGCTGGGGACTACTTGCAAGTTGTATTCCTTTCAAGTGTTCATCCCATTTATGTGAGCGTCAATAGCCAGACGGCGGTGACCTGAGTTCGGAGTTTTGCTGCAAGAATTGTTTCCGTGTCGATTTTGGAGGCATGATCTTTCGTTATTTCAATTGAACAAATGGGAGGCAAGGGTACTACCCAAGTTGTCAATGGATGGTTTGAGCATCTTTGAATATTTGACATATTTCTAACAATATTCAAGCCTTCAGGGCAATGCTTGTGGCTTGAATATTAGAACTTCCAGATACCCTCGTGTCTTCGTTTTGCGTTTCCTCTTTTGCTTGTAACCCTCGTGTCGGGAACTTGAGAAAACCATAATTTACTCTGTACTTTTTTTTTTTACATGGAAAATCCCCAATTCCCCACGACTTAAATTTCGCGACCATCACGAGTTCCCCAAATTCCCCACACAAATATTTTCGTTTCCCCGATGATACTCCAGATGTTGGCGAAAGTGGGATGAAATTGTCAAATTGAGTCCGGTGGGATTGCCTTGCGGTACTATTTCGGCCGTTTTTCGCCATGGGGAACTCGTTTTCTCCACAAGTGGACATCTAAAAGTCTTCCATAGACCGATCATCTTGAACCGTTTTCGTGGGACAGTACTATTGGGGAGTGATAGATGACGTTTATGCCGGGTCATTGTTTTCCCCAGCTAATTTCTTCAGTATGCTTCGTATTGAGTTCGATTATGGGTGAGAATGAGTTCCCGAAGATTTACCATCATGAAGTTTATATAAGTAGGAGAGATCGTCCAGAGAAGTGAAGAAAGCAGTTCCAGTAGACAAGTTACAATGGCTCCTTTACTCGATATCATCTCGGTCCTCGCTGGCTGCATTGCCACTGTCAATGGCCAGGCTTGGGATTCTTCTTTGTTCGAAACTTCTCCACCAGTCTATCCTTCTCGTACGTTCTCCTCCCTTTCACATTTACACGATGGTGGTTTCGTTCTATGAACGTGATTAGCCTTCGGTCTATAGCACTCAAGATCCCTTGAACTACTCGAACTTGGACAATACTAACATCTCTTCCAGCTGAATTGCAAGGCACAGGTTGGGAAGCTGCTCTCGTAAAGGCCAATGCTTTCATCGGTAATCTCACAGCAGAGGAGAAGGCATCACTTCTGACTGGTGCCAACGGACCTTGTGTTGGGTAAGTGATGAGAGCATATTCGGGTCAATCTATTATTTGCTAATTTTGTCATAAGTAACATTGCACCAATCCCACGAGTTGGATTCAAGGGACTCTGTCTCCAAGATGGACCAGCCTCCTTGAGACAAGCTGATTATGTTACCGTCTTTCCTGCTGGACTTACTACCGCTGCATCTTGGGATAGAAGTCTCATGAACACTAGAGGAGAATACCTTGGTGCTGAATTTCGCGGTAAAGGTGCTCATATCTTCTTGGGACCTGTAGCTGGCCCTCTTGGCAGAAGTGCCATGGCAGGAAGAAACTGGGAAGGATTCTCCCCAGATCCATATCTCACTGGTGTTGCAATGGAAGAGACAATTGTCGGTGTCCAATCACAAGGTGTTCAAGCAAGCGCCAAACATTTCCTTGCATATGAGCAAGAGACCCAGCGAAATACTGCAGGTATTTTCGATGCAAACTGGTTCCCAAATGACACCCAGCAACTCTCTGTCTCTGCAAATGTTGAAGATAGAACCATCCACGAGTTGTACATGTGGCCATTTTACAATGCCATTCGCGCTGGAGTTGCCAACGTCATGTGCGCTTACAACCGAGTCAACTCATCATATGCCTGTCAAAACTCCAAACTCTTGAACGGCCTGCTCAAGACTGAGCTTGGTTTCCAAGGATTTGTTGTATCTGATTGGATGGGAACACATGCTGGTGTTGCCTCTGCCAATGCTGGTTTGGATATGACCATGCCTGGAGCTGAATGGTGGGACCCAATGGCCCCTGGAATCCCAACATACTTTGGTTCCAACCTTACTACTGCTGTAAGCAACGGGTCCGTTACTCTTGAACGTCTCAACGACATGGCTCTTCGAGTCATGACTCCATATTTCTTCCTCGGACAAGATCAAGATTTCCCTCTCATCGACCCTTCATCTGGTGCTTACCCACAGTTGAATCAATTCAACGAGCCATCTATCTATGCATCAAACTGGACCTCTTCAATGGGTGCCGCTGATGTTGATGTCCGTGGAAATCACAGCTGGTTGGTTCGCGAACTCGGTGCTGCTGGAACCGTTCTTCTCAAGAACACCAACAATGCCCTCCCTCTCAAAGCTCCTAAGCGAATTGGAGTTTTCGGAAATGCTGCAGGCGAGTTGACAAACGGTCCTTATCCTCATGACAAAGACTATGAGTATGGATGTTTGCCCATTGGTGGTGGGTCTGGATCTGGACGCCTTTCTCAACTTGTCACTCCTCTCGAGGCTATCAAAGCTCGTGCTCTCAAGGACGGCTCAATGGTTCAAGCTATTTTGAACAACACCCAATTGGCCACCGACGGAGGTTTCTCGGGCGTGATCTTTCCAATCCCAGACGTATGCTTGGTATTTATCAAGACTTACGCATCCGAAGGATCAGACAGAACCTCCTTGTCATTTGACTGGGATGGTGATGCCGTCGTTGAGCAAGTTGCCGCAAACTGCAGTAATACCATCGTTGTTTCCCAAGCTACAGGTTTGAACCTCATGCCATGGGCTGACCACCCTAACGTTACCGCTATTCTCGCTACCCATCTTTCTGGTGACCAAATCGGAAATAGTTTAGTCGATGTCCTTTACGGTGCTTACAACCCATCTGGACATCTTCCTTACACTATCGCCTACAATGCTTCTGATTACGACTTCGCGCCCATCACCACCAGCGTAAACTCAACCGCACCAGGTGCATGGCAATCAGATTTCACCGAACGTCTTCTGATCGATTACCGATACTTTGACTACCATAACATTTCCGTTCTCTACGAATTTGGATTCGGTCTTAGCTACACCACTTTCGATCTCTCCTCCCTGAGCATCACTCCTATCTCCAACGAAACCCTCTCTTCCACCCCCGCCCCCATGGCCGCCAATGCCTCCATTCCCGGCGGAAACCCCGATCTCTGGACTCCCGTCTACACCGTCAGCGCCAGCGTCTCCAACACAGGAAACTACTCCGGCGCCGCGGTCCCCCAACTCTACATCACCATTCCCGAAATCGAGGGCAGCGAAACCCCCGTCAAGCAATTGCGCGGATTCGAAAAGATCGGCCTGAACGCTGGGGAAAATAAAACCGTCACGTTCGAGTTGATGCGCAGAGATATCAGTTTCTGGGATGTGGAATTACAGGAGTGGAGAATCCCCGAGGGAGAATTCGGTGTCAAGGTGGGATTCTCGAGTAGAGATTTGAGAGTCGAGGGTAGCTTTAGTTTCTAAATCAGGAAGGAATGGGATTAGTTAATCTGGTAGGAATACAGGTGGAAGTTTGGGAGGAATGATGAGAGAAGGGGAGCTTTTTTGATGAGTTATGTTTAATGATTTTGGAATCGGACGTCTTTACGAACTCGGTTGGTTATGATGTAATTTTCATGTATATAGAAGATTAGGAAGTGAAAGAAGTTAATGCTATTCATGTTTATATAAGATCTTACATATATATCGTCAATCAGTATGATGTGAGAATGTGAGACAATTGGGATCAAATCGTTAGAACTAGAACCATTAAAACCAAAGATTGATTGAGAGAAGGCGCTTGGAGTGATGAAACACTTAGAACAATGCCAACAGATCTTGGAACGATCCCACTTTAAATCTCCGACGATTGAGTGCATCCCATTATGAAGACAAAGATCCATCAACACTCGTATGTTGTAAAGATACGTTTTCCAGCCTACACGCAGAACCCAACCCAGCATTTGATCGATAGAAACTCTTCAAGCATATAAAAGATTTTTATTGTACCTATCTTACAAACATTACCAATCGATAAACCCCATCCACCACTCCTGTCCATTAATGACTTTTTTGTATGTATTACCCACCATCCATCCCACACACCAATCCAAATAATGCCTATCCGATAAGTGGTATCCATCAAGCGGAAGTAAGAAAGTAAAGGAATAATCCGATTGACCATTAGTCGCGCAGTCATCCGCGAAGCCAGCAAGCAATAGCAAAAGCCAAAAGTTCAAAGTTACTCAGCAAAGCAAGCAAGTTATCAGTGTCATCTGTTGCAATCAAGTCATGCATGCAGCATTAAATCGAAAAGTTTCCAGACCAACTCAGACCATGCTCACCAGCCAAACCGAATTGCTCGCGTGAGCCTCACATCTGAATCAAAAAGTTCAAGGTCGATATTTGAATCGACAAGAGTGGTTGTGCTGACCAGAGCATCAATAACAATTGTAAATAAGAGCCATTGAAAAAGACGTTCATGCATGAATATCAAGATTGCAAGCAGATCATACCCAGTGCCTAAAGCCCAAATCATGGTTGTCAAGCAGAAGCAGATTGTCAGATCAATTGCATTGCACAGCGCAAAGTAGATGGCACGCGTTTGGTCATCATCTACAAATAGATAAGATCTGGTTTGTCGGTATCATTTTTTTGGGGTTTTCTTCTCCGGAATTTTGTTTGATAGAGCATGATCAAAAATCGTAAACGTAGTAGGTAGTGCATACTATATCGTGTATCCATAAGTTAGAGTATCCTGGGCTGCGTGATCAACTCAGTGAAGAAAGTATACCAATATCAGGCCAGTAATGAAAGAGTACGAAGGTTCTCGGTCATCGTCATCATGTGCAATGCAGGCATACTATATCGATGAAAATGAATCGAACGTCATGGTCTCAGCGTATGTCATGCAAGTCATACGAATCATGCAAGTCAAATGTCGAATCATCCTACGGCTGGTAATCACTGTCGTAAAGTTACGAAGTTCCTGGCGGCTTGGTTGTATCACCTTGACCTTGCGCGGCCAATGCCTGATACCAAAGCTGTGCATAGTTGGCATATCCACCATCTAATTTCGTCAGTAAAGTTCGAGGTTGACCAAGAATGAAACTTACAAGCTGCATAGGGGTCGTCTGCGCCACTTGGGGGAGCCTGTTGTCCTTGTTGTCCTTGCGGTTGGGCATATGATTGTTGAGAATAGCCACGGTCTCCATATTCGTTCTGTTGATTTTGTTGTCCACGATTATTACGATGACCGCCGCCACCACCGCCATTGTTTTTCTGTTGCTTCTAGAAGTTAGAAATTGTTACGAAGAGGGGAAATAATAATTTCACTTACCACAGCATCAACCTTATCTTCAATGGCTCGCTTGGCTGCTGCTATAGCTTGCTGAGAACCTACAAGGCCAATTTCACGTTCAACCTCACCTGGTCCCGAAGATTGGGTTACATTGATCTTGCAACCGGTTGTGTTCTGCATGTCTTTGATCGTTTCGCCACCTTTGCCGATAATCATGCCTACAGCCTCGGAAGGTACGAAGATTGAATCATTGATCTTATCTCCTTGACCTCCACCACTTGCGCCACCACTTGCATAACCACCACCATAGCCAGCGTCACGATTGTTCTCTCTGGGGGCGGGTGCACGCTCCTTTGGTGCGCTCTTACTATCACTCTCGACAATCTCCATAATCAAATCTTTGGCCATGGCAGCGGCCTCTCGAGTACCAATGAGATTGACTGGTCGAAGTCCGTTGACACTCTTCTGCTCTCCAACAATATTGACATGGCAGCCGCTTCGCTCTTGAAGATCTCTAATAGTCTCTCCACCGCGGCCGATAATAAGACCAACTGTTCTATCCGGAACCATGATTTGCATACTATCCTCGCCATCTCTCAATGCGGGTTGATGCGATGAATCTCGGGTGGCATTCTGTTCTCTTGGAGCTCGGTCTGAAAGTGGGCCCAAACCACTGTCATCAATGATACGAGTAATCTCAGCCTTGGCATCCGCTCTGCGAGCACGAGGACCAGTGATTTTGCAGGTTCTGAAAGGACCTGTTTCATCAGGGCCAGTAATAAATTGTACTCTGCAACCAGTTTCTGATTCAACTCTTCTTAAATTCTCGCCCTGTCGACCAATGATCAATCCCACAAGATTCGACTCGATTGAGATCGATTCAACATTGTCTTCTGCGCCGCGTATTGGAGAACGTTCACGAGCATATCCGCCTGCGCCTCCATGTGGCGGTTGGAAAGCATCGGATGGGCCTCTTCCTCGTACTCCGGGGGAGAATGAACGTTCACGATAATCTCTTCCTGGTGGGCCTCGTCTTTCATCGCGATATGGGTTGAAATTATCGCGAAATGCATCGCGACGTGTTGGCTGTGGCGATCTGGATCTAGATCTTGGGCTGTATGGTCTGCCAGAAGGCATGGGGGGTTGTCCCACATAAGATGGAGCTCTATCGTAGGCCACACCCTTTTCAGCAGCAATCACCTTCGCCTTTGCGATGGCATCTTGAATACTAACAGTTCCGGAGCTTACAGGCTTGATACCGCTGAGATCAACACTGCCCGAGTTTGTAGGTTGAGGCAGAGCATAGCCGCCGGTTTGTGCATATGGATTTGGCTGTTGTTGAGGAGGCTGGTATGCAGGCTGCTGATTCTGCGGAGGGGTCGCATTGGGACGCTGCGCTGCTGAAAAAAAGTTAGTTTATAATTTTCCCCTTTGATATCTAGAAGAGAAATTTTACCCAAAGCAGCCAGGATGGATGTGATGCTGGGTTGATCGGCCATTTTTTCTTTGATTTCCTAGGCTCAGAAATGAGAAGGGAAACGTAGAGATCTTTTTGAAGATCAGGTTGTGTCGTGAAAAGGAATTTTCTGTGTTAATGAAATGCACAACAAGCAGATTAAAGGAAATGGTAGTTTGTGTCTTTGACAAATGTTATGATAATTGATGGTTAGATTGTTGATCCTTTGGGGAGTTTGAAGGAACAAATAAAGTCATGCAAGTTCAGAATAATCGAATGCGCTTGCTCATACTAATGGTAAAAAAAATCGAGGATCTGCGTTCAGCCTAGTCCGAGATTAGTCTCAAGCTAGTTGCTGAGATTCTGCTTGAGTCACATGATCTATTATGTAAGCATGATCATCTAGGAAAGTTCGACGTCACTTTACTTTCCTTCTTCACGTCACTTCACTTCACTTCACTTCACTTCACTACAGTTGATTCGATTTTCATCATATCATGGCTGTGTAAAATACGAGGGTAATCTTTGACTTCTGGTCTTACACCACTTGTAGTCCAACATAATAGTCAATGAAAGACCCCTTTTGTCCCAGCACGCAAATATTAGGACAGGATCCTTTTGGATAGGAGAACATTAAGAGGGAGAAAGGAGAGAAAGGTGGAATGATCCGGCATGGATGGCAAACTCTATTAAAGGGCAATCATATCAGACCGTGAAAGCGGTAACTATTCCCTTTATTTATGAATTGCGTATACAATGTATCATTGATAAAGTGTCACTGCTTTCTAGGTGAATAAAAGTTGTAGTATCTGTTTGCTTCATTATCGATTGCTGTAAAAGCTATACATGTGAGTCTTGTGAGGATAATAAGTATCAGAAGCCATTGCTTAGCAAATAAGACGCATTCCATCACTTAACGTGCAAGTCTTATCATTTCCCTTTGATACTTCTCATCTGGAGATCCATAATGAATTATATGTATTGGCAGTTGCCATAATGGAGCACAATACACAGAGCCTCTCATTTGTTCCCACAGGCAACTATGATCAAGTATGAATCCCTGGTGGTGAGCTTGATAGTTGGGAAGTTATATGCCTATATTATGAATTTATCAAAGGGGAGGCGGGGGAGAGAGAGAGAGAGAGAGATGCTGATAAAGATTGTGGTCAGGACTTCATACAATGAAGCTATTTGATACCAAAATGATTGTGGCCCCATTTCAAACCACAAAGTTTGCTGTTTTTTTTTGCCCACCTATTGTAAGTGTGAGTTTGCTTTCAAGTGTTGTATGGGGTCGAGAATATTGGAATAGTACTTGCCACATACATATATGATTCAATGCATCTTCAAGCCATAAAGGTTTGATACTTTCAAAAGACATATATCCCTAAATTGTACAAAGTGCAATGTTCCTCAGGTCTAGAATCCACGTAGTAGAGATGTGATTATGGAAGACCTTTCGGAAGTGTTGGACAAAAGAAACCATATAGGGTGTTGAAAGAGATGGTTGATAGTTGCGATTATAAGTTTTATCTGAGTTGACAATGGGGAAGCATATATCCTATTTTCTGCCGCACATTCTTTTGTTCCAAATGGGGCCATGATCTGGCAAATACATAGGTAAGAGCACTGTTTACTGTGAGAAGATTGATAGTGAACATAATGGCAATGTTGTGTTCAAGTACTATTGTAACAAAGCAAGGCAAAGGCAGAGGGAACTATCAATGAATTCCATCCTTGTCTGTTGGTTGATGTCTATTGCTCGTTTGGTTGGTGAAGAGTTGTTGAGTAGAGTGTTCAATATGGTAATGAGCCAATAGAATAAAAAGTTGTCCAGCAAAGAGAGTGAGCCCAGTGAAGGAAGATATGCTGTACAGATTTTGGTTTAGTTTCATTCTTGTTGATCGTTGAAGCTTTGTTCTTTTATGCCGTGTAGCAGTAGCAGTATATGAAGCACGCGATACCCCTTTGGGATTGGTGAGTATTGTTCAAACACAGCTGATCTATTAGATACCTCGAAGCGAAGTTATTGATAATTGTGCTCTTCCACCTTCTTAACAACTTTTTACCCCCATCTCACAGATATATTCAAACTCGATGCACAACCATGAGATTTCCAAGACCAAAATCCTCAGTCTCAATGACCGAATCACTGATAGATATAGATATGATGGTAAGAAAATTGTTTTTCTTTCTCACACTCTGTTGCCATACTGGTCGACCGGTCAATGGGCGAGAGTGACTTCGAAGAAACTCCTCTTGCTTAGTCGGCATGCCCACAGAGATTGTTGCCATCCTACCTTAAACCAAAGCTTTGATTTTATCAACAAAATACTTCTTTTCTCTTTCTAACAAATCAAATAGTCCAACAATCCATCAACACCAGAAGAGGCTGATCTTCAGTCCTCTAAAACAGATAATGTCTGGGACAATTTAGTTGTACCACACACTGAATTGATCAATTCCAACACTTCAGATCTTAAAAATCAGGCCTCGAGTTCTCTAACCGCAAAAAATCTCGAGATTTTAAGTAATTCGACACATCCAAGTCCCATAAGACTCGGAAGTATATCATCAAAACCCACAACTGTTCGTTCTGGCTCAGTTGAAGAGGTCGTTAAGCAAGTAGAAGAGTCAGTAAACATCATATTCCCTTCTTTCCTTCTATTTCTCTCTCTTGAAACTCGTTCTATTTCAAGCTGGAGAACTCTCGCTCTTGCCACCAAATACTAACTTATATTCTCAGTCAAGATCGGCAGGAGCTTCCAGCAATTGACAATAGCACAACAGCAACGACCATAGCTAATATATTAAATACCAACAATCCTGGCCTCTTCCAGTTACTCAACATTCGAGATATAAGTTTAGTCGGAGATCTTGTAGGAAGACTTATTCATTTCGATCAGCGCGAACCTATCCTCCAAAGATATCAATATTTTGAACCACATCCAGTAGCAGGAACGAACGGCCTCCTCTCGTGGCTTACTTCGCAGGAAAAAATGGCGGAAGAGATCATTAAGTCTGAAAGCCGTGAATTCTTTCATTGGGTAGGTCATGAATCTTCATTCGCAGTTTCTAATATTTTACTGAGCAATTTATCAGGGCTGGAATCCAGCAATCTTTTCACGCGCAGTTCGACTAGGCGTACGTGCTCCTTTCATAGTTCCATACGAGATCAGCACGGAGGCGGGTACTTGGTTCAAGGGATTCAACAAAGCAAACAGAGATACATTGGCTTGGGACATCTTATATCGTGAGTCTGAGCAATTATTCGAGGTGGAATCTTGCATCTGCTAAAGATGATTAGAAACAATTTTTCCCAAAAGTGGAATGATGCCAAACTCCTATGAGTTTCGGGCTTTAGTAAATGATTTTTACTCTGGAAAAGAGGTTCAACTCGCGGAGTACTACGCTCATTTGACGGAGCCGAATACATCCTCCACAGAAAAAGCTTCAGTGTCCAAGCTATTTCATATCACAGCAATCGATATGGGTGAATCCAGGCAAAATCTTCACCGTAACCTGTATGGAGGTGCTGAGGGCATGGAACCCGCCAAACTCAAACCGATCGTAGACCTTTTCCTCATCGAACTTATCCAAATGAACGAAATTGAAAATGCGCTTATTCGTGTAGAGAAGGATAAACGCATGGAAAAGTCAAGTTTTACTGTTGCCAAAGTCCAGGGTACGGATGTTCGACGCTCCTCAAGGTATCATGAATGCCTTCATAAACTCAATACTTTGGAAAGAAACAAGGAGGAACCAGGAGAAGCTGCGGCTAGAAGTGTCTTGGAAGACTTTGTTCAAAATATCAACATCCATGGATTGGACTCGATAATAGGATCGGAAACCTGGTCTGTAACTCATATACGTACCGTTCAGACGTTAGATGAGCCTGCCGAGGAAATTACAGTCATCGAAGCCATTGATTCTGGCACACCTAACAATGGACGCGACTCATTTTCACCTCGTTCTACTTCGCCGCTGTTAATTCCAGATATGTCAGAGCAAAAGAAAGAGACAGCGCCAAGAAATAAGAAGAAGAAGAAGAAGACAAAGGGTAAAAATAATGCAAAGAAGGTTATGAAGCAGGAAAGCGATCCTGAGTCTGCAGTGGCGGAGACTAGAAGTCAAACTTCTGAGATCATTAGCAAGGCATCTCCTTCCATTGCATCTGACCCATTAAACTACCATTTCGACGATGCCAAGAATCCAGTTCTAGAGGACGACTCGAACTGGGAAATCGTGAAGCCCAAGCCTAGTAAGCCAAAGGGCCCGCAAGCTACTCAACAGACTCGTGCAGCACATTCTTCCAAAGCTTACAAAGATACCTCCATTACTGCCAAAGTCCCAATCGGTTGTAAAGTTGGTCGAAAGAAGATAGAGGTACCCACAAAGATACCAAATCAGACTACAGCCGCTACTTCAAAGAGGGGCGAGAAGTTTGAGATCGAGAGCTTGAAAGATTTTCCACAAATGATCTCGCCCTCAAAGAATGACATACAACAAACCTTTGAAGCGACCAAAAAGAAGTCTACGGTCGTAATGGTACAGGAGGTCTTGCCACAAGTAGACTCAGAAATTTCAGCCAAAGGAGAGTCTGAAGTCCTGCCAGAAGAACCTCTTTTACCAAGTCCAGACCTTGATACCGGAGCCATTATTGAAGCTGATATCAATTACGGTCAATCAAAGGTTTCAATTCAACCGGAAACAGTGATATTGTCACCCGTATCTTCGAGAGAAGAAGCCAGTCTCCCTATTGAAGATTCGGCCGGAGATGTCTCTGAATTCGCTAAAACTGGGGCTTCTCCAGATTTTGAACCCACTCGGACCTTAATCGATGAAATCAAGGCAAGAATATCTATCAACCATGGTGTAATGAAGGAGAGCTCTATTAGTACAATGGCAGCCGAGCCCAAACTCGATATTGTCACTACAATTTTTTCGGGGAAATCGTCACCTCTTTGTCAAACACCTCCTAGACGCACTTTGAGTCGTGATGCACCAATTTATCTTGGGAGTTTTGATGATCCCAATCAGAATGTCGAAAAAAGATTCCGAAGTTGTTCAACTAACGCCACGATGACTGCAGGCCCCTCTGATTATGACGATGGTGAGGAAAGCTCTGATCCTACTGTCTTTCTTGAAAGACCTGCGTCCATTTCTGAGATTATGATCACGAAATCTAGAGTTGATAGCTCTCCTAAAGTCTCTGATTCAAAAGTATATCCACAGATGGTGCCACTAACAGTATCACTGGTTTCTGCTGTTGGTAAACTCAGATCAGACCACGATCTTTGTGCTGTTGATAATGCATCTTCTAATGACGCTCTTGACAGTGCTTTTATAATCGCTACCTCGCCCGTCTCTGATAGTACACCTGTGAATAGCATTGTCAATAACGCACCTCAAGCTGCAGAACCATTCCTCTCAGATGCTTGTACTGGCAATGATGACACCCCGCCATCTACGGAAATCGCTCCGATGCCTGTCTGTGAGCCTGTTGCAATTACTAGCTCTGCGTTGACTATTCATGGGCCGCAACCTCGGAGCTTCCGCCCTTCTTTGATGGATTTGGACTCCCTACACTTGAGTCGTATAGAAGCTGACACGCAAGGAAGTCAAACACCTGCTCGGCAAGCAAGTGTAGCCAGCTGTGATGCTGTAGGAAAGAACTTATCTGACTTTTCCAATTGTTGGAGTCGGCAACAAATATCAAGCAGTGGCATCATTAATTCAGGTCCACGAACACATACGGAACCAGATACAGCTCGAATACCCTTCGACTGTACTTATTGCAATGGCCATTACTACGCTACAATAGACAGTCCAATGGTCCTATGTCATGGCTGTGGTCCCAATAGTGGTATCAAATATTGTTCGATCGCATGTCTTCTAGCAGAAAGCCTTGCTCATGCCAATATCTGCCAAGAGAGTGCGGATGACTCTGAGACATTTACAATTAGTCGTCCAACTGCATATCAAATATATTACACTGGTATTCTCGCGGCCCCTCTTACGTTAGGAACTAAATTTAAGAAGTCAATCTATGCCTGCCGTCAAAAAGTTTTCGCAATGCACTGTCGTAGCGGACCATTTCCACAAGTTCATATAGCACGGGCTCGACAAAACAACACTTTACCCACTCTTCCGGAACAAGATGCAATTGAGGCCACCAAGAAGACCGGTAGTTATTTTGTATTCAAATCTGCTTTAACAAGTAACAACAATCGCATGAACCTGGACAGCACAGTCATCTGTACAATTAAGTTTCGTCCTAACGATCCTATGTTGCAAGCGGTCGATCGATGTCTTGAATCTTGCTTTAGGTTGAGTCACGACCACGACTTCGCTGTCAAAGAATTCTTATATAGACTCATCAAGGATCTACTTTCCGACGATGAATCCTTTGATTGCTTTCCACACACAGAAGATCGATTAACTGTATTTCATGAATTCCAAAATCAATATGATCTCGAATTCGGTTTTAACGCTGATATGCAGAGCGCACGATCTGACAAATTCAACTTCGAGTCGGAGTGGTCTCTCATTGAGCATCTTTTGAGTCGATCAAAGTCTGAGGAATTGGTCTAGATATCGAATGCTAAGACGTTGGATATCTTGAAACGCATATTGGTTGTTGGACATTCTATTCAATGACATAGTGAGACAAAGTACAAAATCTTACCTACTCATCTTGCTACAGGCCCTTCACCGTCACAACATCAGTATTTCCGTCGCGATCGAACATACGTTCGTTTCAATTTAAGGGGGGAGAGGAGATATTCATACATCGGAGGTAAATTTGCAATCTTCACACAGCGCATGTGTCTGCAGACAGTATACGACGAAAACTGCTTTCCAAGAGAAATTCATGATATCTCAGATGGAAGCAAGCATAATAAATTCGGGAGTTTTAATTTATATTCGCCACATAAAAGGTCACACATATTAGAGAGGGTCTTTGTCTTCAATGGCTATGAGTGATACTTGAGTGGTATGAATACGATACAGCGGGGAACAGAAAGAGATTGCATTCGCATTGCATCTTCATGAATCACCGATGGTGTAGCTTAGGCTTTCGTCTGTAGTGAACTCATGAGGCCGGTAGGAGTGCTTCTTGGGAAGTTACTTTCTACCTGCGCGGTGGAACTCATCATAGTAGATAGAATAGTTTATATTGTTCTATTAACCTTGTGCTTTTGGTGATCTGGATGATTGTAAATGTATAGGTAAGGAAAGAGACAAAAAATCCAGGTGATTCAAGTGAGCAGCTGTGAACTACAACCCTTGTACTCCTGGAAATTCTCCAAACTACGATTTCCGGCGTAGTGGTGAGAACAGTAGTAAGTTCATATGGTTGGGTAGGCATTAAAATGCTTATATTATTATTGTCGCTTCTGTTCGAACATCGTTCGTAGGATCTAACATTAATGAGCGTTCTATAGCAAAGCACATTCCTACAGATCTAGGTAGTAGTTCCGTTATCTCACAGTCTATCCATGAATGAATGATAGATGACTTTAATATGTACCGTATTGGCTATAGATTTAATATAACACAACAGTATTGACCATTTGACTTGGATTCGCTGCTTCCTTGCTAAATTTCGTGATTTGGAGGATGTTGAACACTAGGGGTGTGGAATTTTGAATTTTGAATTTTGAATAGGTAGTAGTTAGATAGTAGGAAGGGGATGTGGAGGATGAAGGAGGAGATGATTTTGCGAGAATTGGGTACTTATAGAGGTTAGTTGATAGGGGATAGGGGGCGGGAAACCTGACGTGACGCACGGTTTGAAACTTTGGATGGGTTTGAAGTTAAGAGAACTGGGGATTTGAGTATTGGGGCTCAAAGATAGGAGAGGTGGATATGCAGGTATACGGGCTATTCATTGTGTGGAAGAAGGAGGTATTCTTCTAGTAGGTTTCAGAATTATCGTCACAAGGATTCGCTGTCACCACAGTCACTCACTCAAACGCAAAGTAAAAAGGTCTAAACGTCCATCCTTTCATGTCACATATCAAAATTCTCATTTCCTTGAATCTTCAATCTCTATGAATCTTTGGTTCGATATGACGCAGATTTTGTTCTCTCCATCCCATGCTGTGAAGCAAGCGAGGTTAAGCACAAAAGCCGCACGCACGGTATTCTGCTTATCTTGTCTATCCTGCCCAGAAATACATCGAAAGTCGAAATTAGAGGAAATTAAGACCACCAGCCAGAACTTAACCCAAAGATTGCATAAAAAGAAAACAAATATCCATCCACCCAAATTCTATCTAGAATCTGTGGAAGGAAGCTGAGAGCGAGATGAAGGTTTCAAAGTTTGAAAATCGAATGCGCCCAACGCCGGGGTATATTGCTTAAAAAGACACGTCGCAGGTATAAAAGAGGAGTCGTGGCGGTAATATCATGTGTATGAAAGACCAGATAGGCTGACGGGACGACTGAGGAAGTAGGTAATACTTGAACAAAAGAGTCGTATTCGAAAAAGCCTGGCCGTACCTGCAAGTTGATCTGATCCAGTCATCTGACATCGACGTCTCCGAGTCCCTTTACTGTTGCGGAGGCACACCGCTAATGCCATCAGAACTCTCGACTCCATCAGCATTAAGGGCATCAGGATTGGTTTTCTTGTGTTCAAGCTCCATTTCTGCCACAGGACCATTATTAGCACTCTTGCCAAACTCAAATTCGGAGCCATCACTGCTGGAGATAAGATCTGAGGTAGCCTCGCGACTACCAGCTACAGAATCGGGAGAGGAACTAAATGAGGTACCAGACAACCACTCGACTGAGTAGTTGTGTTAGGTTTGACCTGGTATATATAGAAGAGGGAGAAAACAGAGCTAAGAAATATTGTAACTGGAGACACAAATTGCGATATTAATCAAACGGTAAAACTTACGAGTGTCCGGTTGGCTAGAAGGGATGATAGGAGTGACTGTAGAGCTAGCAGTTTTCTTTTGCCAAGGGTGTGCAACCATTGTCTGCGCAGCTGAAGTTGGTGGAGTTCCGTGATTCGAAGTATATCCGTCACTTACCCAGCCAGCGACGACAGTTGGTGGAGGTGGGGCCATGCTGGAGACACGAGGAGGGAATACAAGCGTAGATGATCTACTAGAAGATGGTGTAACGTTCTTAGCAGCATGCTCTTCTGCTTGACCTTGGCTGGTGGTGTTTTCTTGCTCAGTTGGAGTCAGAACAAGGTTGGTAATGCCAAAAGGTCCAGTATACGCTATGATAGGTGTATCCCGGGCTGGAACAGTCTGCTCTTTATCAAGTTGAAGAGTATCAGGGGAGACGACTATATTCGCAGTGGAACTTGAACCCAAGATTGGCGCTGCCAATTCTATGCGTGTCACAGCAGAGTCGGGTGGTGTTGGGGAGCGTGCTGGAGAGACTGCTGGAGAAAGCACTGGAGAGTTTCTAAAACATTCGGTTGTGATCGTCAAAGTTGGTGTAGCGAGGTTTGTCTTGCGCTCAGAAGTGCGACGCTTCAAAAAGCTGACGGAATCACGTCTGATGGACTTGTGCTCCTCTTGCTCTACCAATTTGCGGATTTCAATTTCCGCGGGACTAATTGAAGTGGTCAGCTATGCTTGATAACCGAGAGAGCTTATAGGAACGCCGGTAAGAGTGGTTATCGAAGAGACAGAAGTATTGAGGACACAGCATGGGAGAGCGTCGTCTAGAACGAAATATTGATGCCGTATGAAGAAAAGAAGCTGCTCTGCGAATACATAAAATGCATCGGTAGGAGAAGATGCGCCAAACGACAAAACGTAAAAACGATCTCGTAGTCGCCCGTAGTAAAACAGATTGAAGTACAAATATATTCATGCTCCACTGATTGTCGAAGGAACAAAATGACGACTGAAACGAGTGAAGGATGAGACTACGGAAAGTTCAAGACTTACTTGGGAAATTTAGGTACAGGACCAAGGTTTTGAAGGTGATGCTTTGCTTCTTCAAGGGAAGTTATACCAACTTTCTGAGAAAATGCGTCGAATTCCTGGCTCATCTTACGTAGAGGGATAGTTTTATCGTTCTGTGTTCGAATGGATGATTGACGCTTGAAGAGAAGTCAGTAATAGGTCATTTAGAACAGATGAAATGGCCGCGGGTTGGAATAGTGCCACTGCTCAGAATTTCAAGGCGTGAAGTCTGAGAATACAAAATTGAATTCAAATCAGAATAGAGGTCTGGAAGATGAGAAGAAAATGAGACTAAGATAGAAAAATACTTGCAGTCAGTCTACCGATAGAATCATCTTTTGGAGAATTGGGAGAGGTTGTGTTTGTAGGAGTACTAGTCTGGCTACCACCTATCAGAGAACAAAAGATCAGTACAAATCCAAAAGATTCCACAGGAATCAATCCACATAGAATAGTAAGGAGCTCGAGAGTCTAGCTTATTATCAATGCCGATTTGATATTGTTTCATTGGGTTCTTGTCCCGAGAATGATACTCAGTCAGATCCTCGAGCATCTCGATCTCCCACGTGGAAAGTCAGCTGAATTCTTCTGTATCGATAACGTACATGGTAGCTTATCTTCTTTTGACTCCATCTCTGTTCTCTTTACAGGGAAACCAGTAAAGGTTGGTACTAAGTAGAGAAGGGAGATGTCTCGATGATAAACACTCTCTAGAAAAGTGACGTTGGTCGGGGTTGACAGATTTTTCTTTCAAAGTAGATTTGCAAATTTACCAAATCAAGTATTGTATGTGAAGGTTGGGTAACCGAGAGAGTGAATAGAAGTCGGGTGGATACTTGGTATTCAATTTGTACTTAAAATTCGTACCTACCTAGGTAAGTAGGCAGTATGATTAAAAATTAAAATGAAGCAGTAACTTCCAATGTCGAAACAATTATCGCCGATAACGGCCTTCTATTGTCTTAGCAATCTCTCGGTAATTTAAAGGAGAAGTTTAGAAAGTGAGAGTGAAGGTCCAAATCAAATGAAAGTTGATACTGGACGTAGTTGTAGTGGTAGATATCTAGATAATGGGTGCTGTCTGTTTGTATATGCTTTTCAAAACAACCACAATCTCTTATTATAGAGAATGCAATACTGTTCATAGCTGTTGATGGGAAACACAAAAGTGATTGGATGACAATCCGATTGTGAAAGTTGTGTGAAGTTTTCATGTGTTGTCTGTTCAACCGTGGTATATGGAATCCATCTGCAGATAGGGACCCTGATTGATCCGTCTTGTCGTAGATCTAAACACTACTGTCTTAGCATCATCTTTTTGATCAGATACTCACTAGATTCAGGAGCTCCCATCTATATTTGACATTCCCTACTTTGACATCACTTCAACCTCAAAACCCTTGAAGCTCTGAGCACGTGATAACAAGAACTGAAGAAGTTGACCAGATCATGATTGCGTTTCAAAGAGGACGTTCACAAAGTATCTGGATAGAAATGGCCCAAGAATGGTCTGGGTAGAAAGCATTATGAAGATTAAAAAACAGACTTTGTTGTCTGGAGAGAACTGCATAAACCCGGGAGATAATCCAGCAAGGAAGAATCATCATAACCCTATATGGCACATCTTGAGAGCATAGTAGCTCATGTGAACTCCATATGCCTGTGCCTATATGGCTTTCCATTTAAACCATTCTGATGCAGCAGGCCGGTCAAGAAAGGAATGCACACCCATCCTATGCATCCCTAATTACCCAGCAACATTGGAATTCTGTCAAATAGTTGGATACATGCATGGAATGCATGCCATATTTCCATATTTCTCTAACTATTTTGACTTGTCTTTCATGTTTGTCTCCAACTGAGATGGATTTGATTGTTATTGACTGACTTGAAGCGAGGCAACTCAAATGTCGTCAGATGATGATCGCTTACTGCCACCCTAGACCGCCCAAAACCGCACTAAAAATTTCCATCCCGATGTCTCCCATCAATCAAAAAATTTGGTGCTCACTTGCTCGATTTGCCTCCATATTATACCTCACAACGACGACACAATGAACTCAAGAACATTACTCCGTCAATCATCTCGAGCTTTGAGCTCTTCTCTTCGCAGCTCAGCTGCAAGACAACCTTTGCGTTCTCAATTCCACAATAATACTTCGCTGGCCGCGCAAGTTGCGTCGAGGCAATTCCAAGGAAGAAGATTCTATGCTACGGAACCAGAGGCCAAGAAGGATGAGCCAGCAGAAGAGAAGAAGGATGCTGAAGTAGAAGACCCATCGAAGAAGGCTTTGGAGGCAAAGGATAAGGAGATTCTTGAATTAAAGGTTTGTGTTTCCAATCCAATATTATTGATCTGCTTCTTTACTACTGCTTCACACTCATTATACCGAACATTGCAGCATTAAGACTTATGGGATATGAGCTTGCGAACCTCATCTGGTGGCACAGGAATTGCAAATACTTGTTCAAGAGCATTTGACTAACCCCACATTACAGGACAAGCTACTCCGCTCCATCGCCGAATTCCGCAACCTCCAAGAGCGCACAAAACGAGATATGCAAGCTGCCAAGGACTTTGCTATTCAAAAATTTGCCAAAGATCTTGTTGACAGTGTTGACAACTTTGACCGAGCTCTTACCACTGTTCCCGCAGAGAAGCTCTCCGTTTCTGCCGAAGAACGCAATGAGCACCAACAAGACTTGATCACATTACACGAGGGATTGAAGATGACCGAGAATATCCTCATGTCAACATTGAAGAAGCATGGTTTGGAAAGATTCGACCCTTCAGTCGAGTCCGAGAAATTCAACCCAAATGAACACGAGGCTACTTTCATGACTCCTATGGCAGGAAAGGAGGATGGCACAGTTTTCCACACCCAACAGAAGGGATTTAAGCTCAACGGAAGAATCTTGAGAGCTGCCAAGGTCGGGGTTGTCAAGAACCCTTGAATACTGTAAACCAAGTTTTACATTCTGCGGAACGCAAACCTAGCATTGCTCGGCGCATAGAGTAATGAAGAAGTTTACTCCGTATATATATTGGAGTAATGAACGAAAAATTCAGCGGAGGAATCATGATGTACAAAGTGTATAATTAAAAATGGGACTACGGTTATGTCTACTTGAGCATCTGACTCGAGCAGACACAAAATTACGGCGTTGGAATGCATAATGACTGTAAGCTGTATTACGAAAGAATCAGCTCACTCCTCTCTACAAAGATATGACAGGTTTTGGGGTAAAATATTATGGGCTGGCCTGGCTTTTGCGGGATCTATCTGCATCATCTTGTATATGTCACTCACGATTTTTTTTTCTTTTACACATATAGGAAAAGATTAAATATACCTAATGAAACCATGCAAGGTTATCTTCCAAGTTGATATGAATGTTTCCTAACAATCCCCATTCCCTTTTTTCTCACGATATAAAACCTGCCCTGTTCTTACAACATCAGAATAATAGGTAATTTTCCAGTCGTATTGTACAATGGCAAAGATGCTTTAGAGAGCCATTCTCACCTAATAGGCATTTCACTCTTCACTTTCTTATTAGACGACACTGTAATGAAATCATAAATCACACACACCACTGCCCTTATACATTCTTATCCCTCAGTCTCTCCCCATTCTGTTCTACGGACCTCCGTTCAGAACTTCTATTTCATCTTCATCCTCCCGCCATCCATAACCTCGCCATCTCTATTCGAAGTCCATGCATTTTCCTTTATACCACAAGAGATATCGACTGCGCAACCGCTGCGCCCCCCATCCAGCTTACAGTAGTACTCTTCGCCATAAATACCGTTACATGTAACACCAGAACAGGTATTGGAGACGCAAGTGCTATTGCGAAGAGGATCCACGTTCAAAACCACGTTTTGAATGAGTATCTGGGACTTGGATGGAGGGACGTTATCATGAAGATCAGTTCTAGATATTGTAGAATAGCACTTTTATCTACTTCTAGAAGGAGTGCTGATATATACTAAGTAGCTTTGCAATCATGAAGTCTTTGAAGATATTGGTTGGCTTGAGGTTAAACTTTTATCTTTTCCAATTATGAAGGGCGGTTCTCTAGAGTGGAATAGAGTGAATCGGAATATAGCCACATAGGCATCAAAGTACAAATACCTAGGTATAGAGATGTAGTTTTGCATGAGTCTAGACGAATGGATTAGTATCAAACCAGTTTCTGGACGAAGACTTAACAAGCTCTACATGAGAATAAGAGTTCGAAGACATGGAAGAAGTCAGGGAAGGAGGATGTATGAGAACATGAGCAGACCTCTGTGATATTATGACATTCACATCAGGTCCCAGGTAGTTCGAGATTAGAACTAACAATCTAAAATCACTTGATGTGTCAAATTTCCCAAGATGGCAGTATCACAAACACGACATAATCAGAAAGTGGGGGCACATGCATGACAGCGGGGTAATTCCCGCCCCTCCCTAACTTCACCTCAATCCTGATTTCCACTCCTCTATCAAAATCTAACTCCAAAAATGGCACCTTTAACGCGAGCATCTGTAGCCCTGATAACCGCTTCTTCAGCCGGACTCGGTGCTGCCACCGCTCGACTATTTGCATCGCATGGCGTCCGTGTCATCATCAATTACCACTCCAGCTATGAAAAAGCGCAAGATCTTGTTGGCGAACTGGGAGATCTTGCCCGAGGAAAACTACCAGATAGTGAAGGGAAAAATGTTGCTACAGCTATAAAGGCTGATATGTCAAAGAAAGATGAGGTGGAGAGATTGGTCAAAGATAGCATGAAGAAATGGGGACGATTAGATGTTGGTGTGTTTATATCTCAAACTTCTCGATTTCTCGATCGATTTGTATTTTGAACTTGGGAATTGTGAGGACTAATCTAATAGAACAGTTGTCTCCAACCATGGCTGGACTCAGATTCGCAATTTTCAAGATCTAGATGACAATATTGTTGAAGAAGATTGGGATCGATGTTTCAACATGAATGTGAAGTCTCATTTGTGGCTTTTCCATGCTGTGAAGCCACATCTAGAGAAAACTGATGGAAGCTTCATATCGACAGCTAGTGTTGCGTGAGTATTCTCTTGTTCGTCTACTTGCATTCTCATAATCTGGATCTGCTAGATTAAGAAGGGCTAATGGGATCATATTAGGGGTGTAAAACCGAGTGGGAGCTCCATGGTATGTTCATAACCCAAGAATTTGATAAATGTGAGCAAGGCAAGAGCGCTGACGAGTGCCTTTCCAGGCATATTCTGTGACGAAAGCTGCACAGATACATCTCATCAAGTCATTAGCTCTCACGTCAACAATACGGGTGAACTCCGTTTCACCAGGATTGATGCTTACTGTATGTCGAATATTTATTACCTCCGTCCTCAATCAATATACATGATACCAAGCTAACCCACGTTACTACAGGACTGGGGTCTCCAATTTCCCGAATCAAAAGTAGAAGGAGTTAAGAAAAAGAGCACACTAGGAAGACTCGCAACCATCGAAGAGGTCGCTAGACAGATATACTGTTTGGCTGAGAGTGAGAGTGCCACTGGCACAAACTCTATCATTGACGGGGGAATCCATTTGGGAAAATAGATTTTTAGAGGAACAAGGCATTATTACCCAAGAAAATTTCCAGATATGACCTTTAATATAACAGGTTTCAATGAGCATCTGTCAGTTTGTAAATGCATAGATTCCCAAGCTTTCCAACTCCTACTACCAAACCAATACCACCCCAGTCAACCGTGTCAGACTTTGGTACTCAGAACTTGGTCTAGTTCAAATAAGCAGATGATACACTGAGTAATAGACCTAATTAAATCTTCTCTGAAACTCAATTTTCTTCCGTAAGAGACAATACTTGAAGTAAATTGTAAGCAAGGCCTTGTGAGCATCAAAAGAGCATGCATATAACTGGGGAGAGGCTGGGGAGGGCAAACTGGAAGTTTCTTCGAATATAAATTACTTTAAAAGGCTTTGAGATATGCAAGAATAGGTTTAGTATAATAATAGAGCTGTTGAAGCCCTTTCCCTATAACATGTAAACGTTAGTCTTAAAATAGATAATTGCGAATGTAAAACAAAGTGATCTCATAGCTTGCGCTGAAAGATAATAGTAATTAATCTAGTACGTGTTCAGGTCATAACACAAAATCTTACAGTGCTAAGAGTAAAATGATATGGTAAAAGTATGTGCGATGCTCTTTGAGCTCCGGAACGCATTTGAGAAAAGTTTGCATAACGAACCTCCAGGGTGAGATTTAGAAAGCCTCTCAGATGAGCCTCGAGTTCTGGTCGGAAGCAGATTTAGGATACCTAGCGAAGGCTAAAATTTTGCTCGTGAGCCTGGCAACTTTGAAGAAAAGATAATAATAGTGATGCGCTGAAGAAGTTCCAACAAGGTGTAGTTTGAGGAGGGTACAGTCTGAGGGTCCAGTTTAGGAAGCCACTAAGCCTTACAGTATGCATTTAAATGAACATTGTACTTTCAAGCTAGTGTGATAACGAGCCATAGAAGCATTTTTAAGATAGATGAATCGCCTAACCAAAACTTATTTTCTGTCTTGTCAGATCTCTAAACACATCATCGAGAACATTTCTCTTCCTCTTCCCCCCTTCATCCTCACCGTGAGTCTTGCCTTCCTCCTCTTCCTCACGATCCATTTGAATATCTTCTTCAGTCCTAGGTATCCAAGCTCTAATCTGTCCATCCGAATGAGCGGAATATATACCATCCACCGGTTCTCTCCACGCCATTGCCGTGATACGGTTCCGGATATTTCGCTCACCGGTTCGAGATCGCACTGCTGCAATAATGGGACCAGGAACTTTCAGTCGCTTGAGAAGACGACCTTCATGAAGTTCAAAAACAAGAATTTCTTTTTCATTGGGGAAAAATAGAAGTTCTTTCATGGGGAGTGTTAGTGCTGTGGGCGACACTACTATAGGTAGACTTGAGAGATGTCCATTCTTGATTGTTGGGCCAAAGCTTGCGAGAGTATTTGCACCTGTAGCTGCGTCCCAGACTCGAATCCGTTCATCGTGTGCTGCAGATATGATATAGTTCCCATTATCCGTCCACGTGAGACCATTGACAGCTCCGGTATGGGCCTTGGCAGAAGCTCTTGATCGACCACCCGCCATCCCATGTATATTTGTCATCCCAATTGCATCTTCCAAATCCAATAAGCCCAGTGCGCCAGAACTCTTTCGAACATCCCAGACACGAATCGTACCATCTACACACCCACTAGCTAGTATATGCTCAACATTTGGATGCCAAGCGACTGAGAGGATAGCTCCATGATGTCCAGCTAATGAATGTGTTCTTGCGCCAGACCGAAGATCTACGAGCCTGACAGCTGGATGTTGAGTCGCGCAAGCCACCAAAAGATGTTGTGCAATGGGAGATACGGCATGTGAATAGACTACAGAGTCTAGATCGAAGTCTGCCGATAATTGGAGAGTCTCCGTGGAGTATAGTTTGAGATGATGATCGTACGACGAAGAGAGAAACGCAGCAGAATCGAAAGGATAGAAACTAAGATGTGTAATGCCATATTGATGCGCGGAAGCACTCCTGCAGACCCGAGTTAGTGGATGCTTCCCAACTGTTAGGCACAATGATAGAAATCAGTAAAATACCTTGGGATCATTCCGGTTGGTCGGAATGTATATTCTGATGCCCCGGTGGGGATTTGATCAAGATTCCAAACTTTGATTGATGCATCTGCACCACCAGAAAGAAGACTATATATCTTCACGTCAGTCCAGAAGTTTCAGTAAGTATCACTATTCATTTCACTCTCACATCTTTCCATCAAATCTATCTATCGACAGGGCGCTTACTCCAGTTTGGTGCGCCCATATCTTCGCTGGCTCGTAATTTCGAGCTTCCGTACCTGAAGCTACCGTCGCTGGAGGCTTTTCACCACCATTGAAATTTACTTTGGGAGCTGGTAAAATCGCATGAATTAATTGAGTACTTTGAATGCGAGCAAAGGCATTTGGGCCAAGATTGCCCGTTGATCGATCAAAGATCAATTGATTCATACATTTGGTGTACGATAGAATCTTGTATTCGCAAAGAATTAATTGGAGGACATAGGTAGGTGGTGATGATATATCTCAATATCAATACCTACTACGTGTATGATGCACTGAGAAGTGTTGCTTATGTAGGAGTAAAGTCTGAAAGGATTGCGACGCGACGGTACAAATTACGCGGGGTTGTTTGATCATCGTCATACTGAGCTAAATTTCTAAAGCGCTCTAGCTAGACTCAGCTCTTACGATTCTTATTCATTTTTCACATTCTAGACATCAACATTTGAAAATTTAAGGACACTATGACTTCAAAAGCATTTTCACAGAATACTTTTATCAATCCAAATATTGAAGAAAAGTCAATAGAAGGGGACAAGGTTTCACGAACAAGAAAGCCATCCGTTTACGACGCTGTTGCAGGTAACGTTCCAAACACGACATTCATCGGAGATAAAGTTACGTACTGACATATGGCCCAGGTCGGATTTCCGCAGCAGGTTTCATTCCTAGGAGTGTGGTTGTCTCCTCAACGCGGGATACTACATCGTCCTCTTTAAGCGCTGTGCCTCCCGAAGCTGTGTTGTTTCGGAGCAAAAATGCGCCAACCAGGTATGCCGAATCGGACATCTATTTTGCAAATGAGCGAGAGTCTCCGAAGGGGTTGCCAGACTCTGATCTGTTGAAATCACTTCATACCTATGCTTCAGATTTCTATTCTCGTGCAACTGCAGAGGGAGGGTCTATAGATTGGCGCAGTATGGACGAAACGGCTTTGATAGGACTGGGTATTTTGATGGAAGAAGCATCTCGAGAGATCCTAGGAGAAACGGGTGACCTGACTTTTACGGAAGGAGAGGAATTCAATACCAATACTCTTGGACGCGGTCGACGCTCTCGAACAGGCAGCATTGTCAGCTCACCCCTAGAAGCTAAAAGGCCCGCTAAGAGAAGACGCGTCGATGATGATCATTCCAATGGATCGGGTTGAAATAAAGCATACGTAGATATTAGACAGCCACGACACAGAGCGTTAGACTACGATCTCAGGCGATTTGGGGTTGCTGTCACACTGGGTTTAGACGAGCTATTTTGGACTACAGCCAACACTCAAGGGTTCAATATGATTAATGGAAGAAGAAAATTTGACCAGTCAGGATATCAGAACGGCGAACGGGCTCGTTATCAGACTGCTTTTTACCAGCCCAATTTCGCGGGTATGGAGCTATACGAGTAGGATTGAGATAAACAAGAAGGTTTGGTGGCGTGATAGACTTTCATTTAATCGAGTTAGCCCCTTCACGGTTAAGGGACGAGCCGGATACGACATCTACATCGGTATCTTCGGCAACCAATGCAGATGGTGTCTCGCCGTAGCTTTCCGATTTATTGGGACGTTCAAAGCTGATGGTGTACACCGAAACAAACTTGTGCGACCTTGGTCAAATATCAAAATTGGCACTCACGTTCTCATTTGACACATCTGAGTAAGCTTGCATGCTTTGTGTTACACCGACATTTGGGCTGACTCTGATAGCTCAGGATAGCGTTTAGCTATCTTGCTCAAGAGAAATGAATGAATGTAATTAATCCTTGAAAATTTAACTCGGTTACCGGTAGAAAGCAATCTTCCATCAATGAGCTCTGTCAAACTAGGCGTGAAAGATTTGAGCGACCGAGTTGAACAAGGTAAGGTAATTAGATGAAGGTTGGCTTTTGGTTGGGCGAAGGGTCCGAATATTCAAGTTGTCTCCGCTGACACGTGGAAAAAGGTCCGTACAATAGTACAAGGTGGACCTGGTTAATCTTGTCCTTAACACACTTCCCGTTTCACCAATAGTCTCTTTGTATTCTTGCCTTTGGAGGGGTTGAGAGAACGTTCACCGTTTTCTTATCTATCAGTTCATGTATTCGGTACATTGCAATTTGCCTCTTTCACGAAGGAATGTTTCGGACGTATACAATCACTGTACACAGATACTGGTCGTATCATATAACTTATATGCGATAGCATCAACCAACAGTTCGTCTATAAGGGCCAAGATTGTATATATCAAATATTGGTGTGCTTGTGAGACAAACGAAATGATGCAAGTCTAGCTTGAGGGTTTTGATTTCCAGAATCAACTTCTTGTTTACTTCGCTAGCAGCATTGCAAATTTGCAATGATTGCATACCATTTATGGTAATGCAAGTAACGAGTCAGAAAAAAGTTGAAGATTTGCGCATATTGCATATTAACCTCCGAAGACCCTCATTGGTCACATCGGAAGTTTATCATCTGCCATGGGAAAACGAGTACCGGTTCTGGAAGCAAATCACCACCATCTGCAACCATGAGCGACATGATTCCCTCGTCGCACATTCCACCTAACCAACATGCAAGCAACATCAACAACTCAGGGCACAAGTCACATTACATGGAACTTGGAAGCACCGCCTTTTCAATTAGTGTTTAGCCGTCTTATCATCTTCCTGTCGGCCATCTTAAGTCTCTCGCGCTATAACCTCAGCCTCCTAAATGATCAATCGCATTTCCATCAGCACCATCGATCCTGTAGCTTGGAAGAAGCGGTGAGGTTACATCTTTACGTACGGATAACACAGTCCGTTTGAACGCCAGGAACGTCAGATGATCCGCATCCAGTCGTAACGATTGTCGCTGAGTCCCCATAGTCTAAATCTATCTCTTACAAGAGTCATACTATGCAAATGATACGATGCAAGATAATATGCAAGTCGTGGTTTAGTACATTACCGGGTAAGAATGGTGAACGAGCTTAGATCGTGCCGGAATTTTGACAGGAAGCTTCGTGGAAAAACTTTATTTGGCGTATCCTTGTTTGCCGCGGAGTGTTCGGGCATCAGTCAATGGAGCCGTTGCATCGGATACTGGTTTCGATGATTTGGTTCGCCTGCAAGAGATTTCTATTATTGTTCATTAATCTTCCGTATCCCTCGAACTGATCGCCGACGGTGTACCATATATGCCCAATCCAACCTTTGTGTAGCGATCATCGCATCGCGGTCTCTATAGTGAGCACAAGAACTTTGTGTAACCATTTCGTGAATCTCAGTCCCAGATATTTCTAGACGCCGGTACGGCACCGCGATTACATATGGCTAAAAGGCTTTGAAACTCATGCCCGACTCCTTGGAGGAGCTTACGAAACATGATTGGGGCATATTTACCGTCTCCTTCAAACACTTCTTTCTTTCTATTTCGATGATGCGCGTTACTTTCTTTTGAATCTGTTCCATTATTACATCGAGTCTGAGACATTCGATGGCGCAAATTAGAATCGTCCTAGAGACTCCGAGTAGATTTTGTTTTTTCCTGTGCAATACTGACTCGAGTTGAACAATAGCCGAGCTAATCCTCCACTTATGAACGGAAACCCTTCAGATTCTTGAGTAAGTAGAGCTAGAAGGAGGCTAGAAATCATAAGTAAACGTATCGCTCCGTGCCTCGCGCCCGTTCCGCCGAACGTGTACTTTTGTTTTTTGTGTACCAGTACTTATCGTCATGTTCTCGGGACGTATTTTCAGGAACGACGCTGTGATTGGGGGAGAGCATGGAAGGAAAAGAAGCACTTTAAGGGCTCTACCCGAAAGCCGTTGGATCAGTTGCTAGAGTCCCCGCAGTTCTCCATGCTGATCTCATTTATCACTTCCTGGGAGCCTGGGATCTCTTCGAGTCGGATGATTGATACTGTTTGCCAAAAATGATACGGGGAATTGTAGATGTTGTAATCATATTATTGAGAAACAAATGAAATCATTTGTATTTAGAAAAGATGGCAGGAGAGGCAAAAGAGGTGAAGGAGGCAAAAACATTGCGTGATGGGATTTCTTGATTTTGATATGATCATCAATGTGGACATTTTTGTTACATTTCAATTACTGAGTTTGTGACATTGTTAGCACGCTTTGACCCTTCCAGAAAGAAATCTCTTGTGAATTGGTGCCTCCGTTTATTTCTTGTTTTACCAAGACACAGTAAGTCTGAGCCAAAGCAAGTTAGCAACGGGGCCAGGGAGATGAGGATACCCAGGCAACCAGGGACTTTTTGTTTGAAAATTCCTTCCTTCCAAAAATGAAATGATGGCTCGGTATCCACAGCTCATCTTCATGACAGAGGGCTCAGGGAGCAAACTGGGGCATGGAGATATTACCGATTAATTTTCATGGATTTGACGAGGCGAAGGATTCTGATGCAGGACAATCGTGCGTAGAAGAATGGGTGCTGAAGAGTGGTGCCTCCCATGTCCAAGGCATCGGTATGTACCACGACCAGGAGGCCTGTTGTTCATCATAAGCTGGTGGGAATCTTGTGAGAATTTCTGGGAATCTGGGAGAATGTGAGAATGATGAAATGGCGAAGAGCTCCCTTCACGTTACGATTTGTATGCTGGGCATGTACGTACTCCATACTCCATACTCCATAATGCATGTAGTTGGGAGTGTGGAATCTGTACTTCTACATATGCAGGCAACATTCAATATGTCATCACCAAAGTTACTGTTTTAGAGGGTTGTAAGGAGCAGGTCATACGACATTCGAGGCTGACAACCTGACAAGCCTCCAGCTTGGCTATGGGAAATACACATGAAAGTGACTGACGCCCCCGCATCCTTCCCAGTAGAAAGCTTCGAATGAGGAGAATGTGCTTGTTCTGCACTGGATAAAGTCGCTAAAATGCATTGGATGTGATTGTTCTACAGATAGGGCCAGACGAGACTATCAATCCCTCCACATTTATCATTGGGCAGATTGAGACGACGTGCTACATCCTCTGCTTACTGGCTCTCATTCCTGGGATGCGGCATGCTGGTGTACACAGATCTGGACATAATTATTAGGATGATGATGATGATGATGATGCTGTTTATTGTTGTTGTTGGGATAGTGAGAACACTTTACTGCGAGGAACCTAGACTTTGCTGGTGCGTCGGGTTGAAGTTTGATGTTGTGTATATTTTGAAGAGAGAAAGGGATGCGATGTAGTGGTACGCTGGTATGTTAAGTACTTTGACGTTGGTACAATATACACAAGGCTTGTATTTTTCATCGACAGTGACATGTTGCTCGTATATTTTTGCTCAATTATTAATCTCGCTCGTCTCGTACGCAGAGTTTTACATGTCGGAAATGGAAATGGAAATGGATCGTCTACTAGGTTGTCCCACTTGGGATGACATTCAATGGCTAGAACTAGACCCTTTTATCTATCATTTCCTCGTCCATCCCTTCGTCAGTCGTTGACATCGTATAGACTCAACTCAACAAAACAAAATAAATAATTACCCTACTGGGCAAAGCTTACATCAAGTAGGGGTAGCATTATTTAATACCAGCAGTAGTGGGATGCAAAGGTGGACGGGTGAGAGCAAGCAATTGGCAGATGGCAAGCTACAGCAATGAGAAAGAAGTTTGATATTGAAATTCATTAATTGATTGAGTGGCATTCACGAATCACGATCTCATATCATTTTCCAATAGCATGAATTGATTGATTGAAATCTTCATCCAGCCTACCTAACCTAATACTACCTCGCTCATAGAATCAATCAGCCGTAACCCGGCACCACTCTTGCCCCTCGCACACCTTTCCATACTTTAACTTCTTACCACGCCTCACTCCCCAAATCAAGCACCAGCCGGCTCAGGTATTACATTCATCCTAGTCTCAACCCATTAAGCATTCTCGCATTGCACCAACAGACTATCCATTATTCCACCTTACATTACACTTTCTTCTCCCTTGTCAATCTAAACTATTTCCAACTTCGCCATACGGTCCATACCCTTAGCTACCCACAAAAGCATTATATCGCCTATTCTCGGGTGGTTGGCACCGGGTAACTGGGCACGCAAGCTTTCGTGAACACTGAATAGTGAACACTGCACCGACATTGAACACTCGAATCTTGAATCGCGAAAAGTGCGCTGCGACGCGGAAGACAGACGGCGGAGAGACGAACCAAACAACGCAGGTCTTGGAAGGGTATACGACAGCAACCAACATCTAACCACCAGCATACCAGCATACCAGCATACCAACATACCAACATACCAACATACCAACATACCACTAGCATACTGAGCCTTGCAACTCGATCGTATCTTCTTCATCTTCAACGGCTTTCGAATGCGCCGTATCAAGCAAGTAACACCGGCACTATACATTTGTCCCCTTCCATAAATTCCAAATCACGAAGACACGGGTTAGTACGTCGATTTTTTGAGGGGATACCTACTTGCATGAACCTTCTTTTTACCTTTTACCTGAATCTTCACCTATCCAGCCATCACCTCTATCCTTATCGTGCTCTTTGAACTTTAACCCAAAGTTTGTGAAGTTTGCCTGGTTGTTCATTGATTTCCCGTGGTGGCATATCTTGATTTTCGAAGCGTTTTCCCGTCGTTTCCGAAGGTCGAAAGATTGAATTCTCTACTGGTAATCAAGGAAAAAAAAATCAAAGCAAGCTGGCATAAAATTAGGTTAGAGTCTGAGAGTTTTTTTTCCCCTTCTAATTTTTGAAATTGAAAAGGAGACGAGAGAGGGGGCAACAATAAGTTTGCAGTGGAGTTATTTTGAACTTTTTGACGGGTTCAAGGTTGTTTTTCCATTTTCTTCTTTTCTTGCTCTTTTGAACAATTGATTGATTTGATTTGATTTGTATGATTCTGGTGGGGAGAGACTCAAAAACGGGACATTTTAACTTTTCTAGCATTATCATAATCATCTCTACTATATCAGCAGGATCCATTTCCATTCAAAGACGGCAACTACAATCCACAGCAAGAAGGCAAGCAAGCAAGCAAGAAAGCAGAACATCCATCCACCATTGCTGCACAAAATTCACGCCTCGGTCATTAAATGACTGGTTCGGGATAATTGCTTGCTTGCTTGCTCGATCGCTCGCTCGCTCTGTTTTGCCTCCTTTGCAAATCCAATCCAATCCGCTTTGTTTCTGTTCATTTATATATCGTGTTGAATTTTACTGTATTGTGTTGTATTGTATTGTGCTCACCTATATATCCATTATATTTCTATTGTTATTTGCGCAGTGCGATAGTTGATGCTTTGATTTACATTTCTCTCTCTCTCTGTCTCTCTTGTCCGCACTCTCTTTCTCTCTCTTCTCTCTCTCTCTCTCTCTCTCTGCTCGTCTTTTCTCTTCGTTTCTCTTTTCTCCTCTCCTCTCCTTCTAACACTCCATATAGCAACAGAAGAAAGGAAAACGCGCCAAGAGATCCTAGAAATACATACATATACACACACACACACACACACACACACACATACTCACCTACCTACTACCTACATACATACACAAACGCAATCCCAAAATCATCTTGAAATCTGATTCGACCATTTTACCGTACCTCACTACTCTCACACTACTCGTACACTACTCAACGTACCGTGCCCACTCCCGCTCTTGACTAAGGTGCAAGTCCGTACCAGGTTACTCTTAGATCCGAAAACCCCAAACTCAAAACTCAATCTAAAAGCATACATTAGCTGGGTACATATTACCATCCCACCTTCACGCACGCGAAAGAAAGAAAAAAGAGGGAAAATTTGAAGAGAAACGAGAAAACGAAGAAAACGAAGAAAACGAAGAAGAAGAAGAAGAAGAAGAAGAAGAAGAATCCTTGACTACCTGAATCCTAGCTCCCTCCCGCCTCAGCTATTAAAGTTTACAATTTACAATCGCACCCCCCCAAAAGATCCCAGGACCTAGATAACCACTTATTTATTCGATTATTCGATTGTTCAATTATTTCCAATTATCCTTTTATTTATCCATTTATTATTCATTTATTATTTATTATTTTATCCAATTTTCTCTCAACCTAAAGAAAAACCCCCTCAAGAATTATTATTCATAAAATCTTTCTCAGCAAGCAAGCAAGCAAGAAAGTAACCTAGAAAGTTGCATTGCAGAGCAGATCTTGAACTCTACTTGAAAGGGTTTAATCAATATCCAAGGTAATGTATGTTTTAAATTTTCTCATGGATACCACTTCTTCTGTCGCGCCTTGCTCCAGCGCAAAAATGTATCCAAGGGACCACTTGCTTGGTACCCGGGTAGCTCTTAGATAGCTTATTACTCCTCTACCTTACTTTCCGAGGGAAACATGGCTGATCATCTCAAACCCTGTTCAAGCAGACCGGTTTACCATACCATCTAACCTTCACTACTCAGTTGCGCGGCATTCGTTACATCACACACATGATTACCTACACGTCAGTCCGTAATACATACTTGCGCAGATGATTCTCCACTGAACTTTTCTACGCCTCTGTGTTCTCCCTCGAACCTGTAAGAAGCCGCCGCGCTTGACCGCAGTCCATGGCCTTAGCTGTTGTGGTCACTTAACTTTTTGTATGAATCGCAATGATGGACAATGGTCAACCAGATCCAAAGCGACCAAGATTAGGACCCGGTCCTCCTTGGCCGATCGAGCAGCCCAATCAGCCCAACCCTTCCAGGGCCCTTCCTCCTTTACAACCTCCCTATAATAGCGGTCCATTCTCTCGTCCCGACTCTCATGCCCACCCCCTCGATAGACGACCTCCCCACCCCAACTTCCAAGAACATCAAGACCCTCATCGCCCTAATTCAGGACATGCGCATGTCTACCACAATATACATAATCAACACCCACCACCACCTCCCATACCTTCATACAATGGACACAATGGGCACAATGGTCCTCGAGAACCCATCGTGAAACCGGACCCTTCAGAAGAACCTCCACAACACAGGCCACCACCGACAACCAATGGCACAGATCATCATGTAAATCTCCCTTACGCTGAAGAAAGAGGAAGGCCTTTTCCACCAAGATTCGATCAACCTCCACCTCCGCAGCATACTCCGCAGATGTATAATAATAACCCCGCTCCTCCCATGTATCAGCCTCAACCTCCGCCCCCCTCTACAAGTCCAATGACGACACCGACATTCGATGGAGCTATGTCAATGTATGGTCCACCACAAGGACATCCCCATCCTCCACCTCGGGAACAGTATTCAGTCACACCTTATTCTCAACCTGCAAAGCCTCGAAAAGCGCAACGCGCGGCTCAGGCATGCGATAGCTGTCGCAATCTGAAGGCGAAATGTGACGAAGGGCGACCGGCTTGCGGTAGTTGTAAAGAGAAGAATTTCGAATGTCATTATCGAGATCCACCACCCAAACCGTAGGTTCAAAAGGATCATTGGAATGGAACGCTGCTGACCATTGTAGAATTGATAAAGCTTCCACGGACATCATCGAGGCCTTGATACGGTTGGAGCATCGCAATGCAGAGTTATTCAATGTTTTGCAGACAGGTCTTGAATCATTGAACAAACGAGTGGACGAGTTACAGGAAAGAGTTGGAGCTGGCCGGCCTCTATCAAGTATCGAGGGGCACATGAAAGAAGAAGGGAGAGACGATGTTCAACTACCTGATGGTGAATTCGGACCACCCTATGGCTCGAATTCGAATATTCTTCATGATGTTACGCCCATAGATCCGCCAGTGGTAGGTCCAGTACAGCCACTCGAAGGATCCACGCCCGGTGCACTCGAGGAGGAGGAGGAAGGCGACCCTGTGCCACCCGGGCAACCATTAATACCAGTGAATCATACGACGGGCGCAGCTAGGCTTTTGCTAGTCCCTTCTGTAAAGCAGATGATAAATGGTGGAGGGGGCTTACCCAAGAACGTGAAGGACGAAAAATATCCAATGCTGCAAGAGGAACGACGCGGACTTTTGAGATTGTTCGGTAGAGGAGAAGGAATTGATTTAGCTCAAGGCTATGATCGAGATCCTATGACGGATCACGCCGATTCTACAGTCGATACAAGTTCTGACGTCTCTTCTCCGGCTGGTGAAGAATGGGGTCAATTGGGTGGTATGACGCCACCATCTAGTGCGCCAGATTATCCTCCACCAGTTGTAGGCAGTATCATGTCGGATGGGATGCCTGATTTCCGAAAAAGTGTAGTGTTGGACTTGGTCAAAAGTTACAAGGAGCACATGAATATTATGCACCCAATTTTGATACCGAGGCGGCTGGATGCTCTGGTCGAATCATTTCTCAAATCCATTCCATCAGATTCTGCGAAACCAAAGCAAGTTCAGAACTTGGCTTCACAACATACTAGTCATGCTGGTTTCGTGAGTATGAAGCCGCCCGAGAGTCCAGGGAGCAAGCGGAAAAGATCACCGGGAGTTGGAGAACCCCCAGAAATCTCAGTCGCCGGCGGTTACGGAACATTCGTTAAGCCAGGCCATCCAAGTCGGTCAATCAGTACAGCTTTAGTGCTGGTGGTATTAGCGCTTGGCAAGATTTGTCAAGAAAGACAGAAAATTCCCGAGCTTCCTTCCGACAAAGATGTTGAAAATCTTTGGGGTCATATCAATTCTCCAGTTGTACGAAATGGCCATCCCTCCCCTATTCAAAGCTCTCCAACCCAATCTTCAGAATTACCATCACCTCAGGAAAATATTGATCGATTCTATCCCCGCAGCCGAAGAACTTCAATAGAAGGCGATTCATATTTGGCAAGAAGTGGCTTCCGACCTAGGAATGTGGATGTTATTCCCGGCTTGGCATATTTCGCACTGGCTACAGATATTATTGGAAATCAACTTGGAGGAAACAGTCTACAGCATGTACATGTGAATATTTTAGCTGGTCTTTATCACGGACAACTTGCAAGGGTTTTAGAAAGTCATTCGTACATTCACCAGGCTTGTAGAGCTTTACAGGTTATTTTGAGACCGTAAGTCTTCGCCAGGTTTTGAATGAAATGCGACTAACATAGGCATTAGAAAGCTGGATCGCTTCAAAAAGTTGAAGCAAGATGGGCTCCCCGTGCTGGCAAAGGACAATCCGCTCATTTTCGCATTTTGGACGTGCTTACAACTTGAAAGGTTTGTCTATCTCGTCTAATTGGTGAATCGGAATTCTAACATCACATGATAGCGATATTGTAGCAGAATTACCTTGCCCGCATTCCGGAATCCTTACATTCGAAGAGAATATGCCAAGTCCCAATATCGTTGAAGCCGTGAAGGAAGGTTTCGATCAGATGGTTTTGTTGAGTTATCAAGGCCAACTTTACCTACGCAAGCATCTCAATCAATTGCACAACATGTTCTACAAACCTGATAATGGTATGTTTAGTATTTCTTAGATTAGTTGAAAACTACTAACCTTTTCCGGAAGACTCTCAATTTCCTTCTGTATACACCCGCCATGATCCCAACCATTTCGAGTCAATAGCCACCGCAGAAGAATTTCTTTACCGATGGAAAGAAGCTGGAGGAACAAGTACCTGGCAAGAGAATGACCCTCCAGCGAGTGACATTCTCACAGCGCGAATGAGAGCCAAGTACTACGGCGCTCAAGTCATCACGTACAGGAATTTCGTTTTGAAGATCTTAGAACATTCACATGCGGTTTCAACCTCAAACTCTGTAGAGCGCGCCTCAGATGATTTCCGAAATGGTATTGAGGTACCGAGTATCAATAAATACGCGACCTCAGCAGAAGAAATCGACGAGAAAGCATTGGCTTATGCAAAAAATGGTATCCAAGCACTTGTTAATAGCACCAGGGCTTTTCATGGTTTAGGCGAGGGTAGACTTTTTGTTACGAACCCATGGGGGACTGCACATGCGTAAGTTTGTATGTAATTATATTGGATGAGCTATCTACTAACACAACAAATTAGGCAATGGGGCAATGTGCTTACTCTCCAAGCAGCATGGAACGATAATATCCTCCGACCATTATTCGAGGGGATTCTTGATAAGCAAGGCCTCAGTGACCTTCTTAAGAGAACCCTTAGTTTTCTTGGGATCGTAGCAACACGATCATCGGCTCTCTATACCGACATGAAAATCCTGGTCAATGCAGGAAAATACACTGGTCTACTTGAGAAAGACTATCAGGCACGTCAAGTTACCACTTTCGCAGCAGGTTTTACTAGTTTCTCTAATTCCTTCTCGTGTTAACTTTACACACCTATTCGAATCAGGTGGTAAATCTACTACTGAGAGTGGAATTTGTCTTTGCGTTGACATCATTGATAATTTTCTACCTCGTGGAGTGTAGCTAATAATTTTTCTCTCATGGTATAGCTTCCGAAGAGTTTGCGTAAGAAACCGTTAAAGTTGAAGCAGGAGAAGTCGAACTTCTCGGATGCTTCGAATTGATATTTGTAATGTCAAATCTGAAGAATCTAGAAGGGGAAGTGCGTATACAATTTTGTTCTTTTTCGAGAAGAGAACGAGATACTCGCATACTCGCAATTTATATACGTCATATACATCTACCTCTATTACTTACCTCTCTAATACACCTACCGCATCCGATATCTTATATCTATCATGGTTGGAATCATTTTTATTCATTGTTTGGTTTGGGAAGTCGGTCAAGTCATATTGGATTGGCATTGACTTTGACTTTGGCTGTTTATGGGCGGTTAAATCATGTCGTTGCATTTACAAATATATGGCTGCGTTGCGTTGCGATTGGTGCGATGGGCAAGCGTCTTGATTGCATCTCATGTTGATATCCATCTTTGTCTATGTTATCATGGCGGCTCAAGCGGATCTTGAATGTCTGGAGATTGGGAAGGAAAGGTTCTTTTGCGTTAACATTATGTGTGTGTGTGGATGGACATCGTAGGATAAGTTAAATACTGTTAGCAACTAGCTAGTGAGTATCGTACATACATACATACATATATATACATACGTACCTGCATGCATTTTGAAATAGGTGGAACCGAGGCGGTATTTGGGTTTAAAAAGACATTGTTTTTGTTTGGAGAGAGCGTAGGGTTTGTGCTTTGTACTTTGTATTGATTGGGCGTGTTATGTTATTGTTGTTATTTTTACCATCAATATCATCTTGATAGAAGCAAGCTAGCAAATGGAAGCAAGCAAGGGGAAACAAGCGAGCGAGCAATTGGTATTATTAATGTTGTTGTCGTTCTTGTTGTTCTTGTTGTTATACGATAGCATTTTATTATTATCTATCTGTTGAGAGCTTTGATTAGATTGTGTTTTGTTTCATTCTTGTTGTATATATCGGGTGAGAGTTGAGGATACTAAGTAGGAGGGTACTAGGTAGGTACCTTTGATGGAAGTTGTCATGTGTTTGTATGAATGGGTGGATGGTAGGTAGGTAGTGTGAATGTCGATCAGTAGTATATTGTATATATACTATAGGTAAATCACCGAAATTCATCATTCATTCTTCATGGACATTCCTCGGATATGTATGTGTGTGCGTGTATGTATATTTTCACCACCTACATCTAATTGGACATATATACGAGAAGACCAATGATATGATACTAAATATCAATCATCGAAACCACTACGAAACTGTGTGACTCTTCTCTGTCTCTCATATGCATCGGGATGTCACTTTCATGGACCAGAATTACTTCTTGTAGGGCTAGATCTTTGTAGAGATACTCATTGTCCTAAGATGGAAAGTGCAATGGGTAAGGGCGAGGATAATCGATCCGGCAATAACACGGAAAAGTCGATTCGGAAAAACGGCATATCCACTTTCTACAATACTAGCCGTGACTAGGTATTTTTAGTGGGGAGAGTACTCGAGTCAAAAGGTAGGAAAAAAATCAATTGCATCAATTGAACCAATCATATCACTTGAATCCTTTTTGAATATGCAGGTTAAGCTTTTTGAGTCACGTGGTTTGAATGGCTAAACTACTTTTGGAGGAGTGTGCGTGCAAAAAATTGGAATGTCGATAAGGTTGGAAAGGTTACTGGGGAGGTGGAGCGGTAGGTTGAGCGGTAGGTGGGAATTGTTTGGAAATGCAGGCTAGGGAAGCCGAATATCGGACAGAGAGAATGGTTTACGATTGGAAGGGGAATAGGTTGGGCTGGATTGGGATAGGATGGGATAGGATGGGATAGGATGGGATAGGATGGGATAGGATGGGATAGGATATGTCACCTACTCGTGCGGCCAAAAAGTATGCAACGCCGGCGCTAGATGCACATACCACAAGATGGTAAACTACAAGAGGACTAACCTGGTTTTCATAGCGCCGGCGTTGCATACTTTCTGGCCGCACGAGTATGTCATGGTGCGATAGCAATTGCTTATCACTCACTCGTGGGATAGATGAGGGGAACGGGAATGGGAAAGTGAAGGGCAAAGTGAAGGGCAAAGTGAAGGGCAAAGGGGAAAAGTAGGTGTGGTATGAAGTACTCGAGTACCTATGTACGGTAGGTTACCGGTCTTTGACTCATGCTCATGGGGAGGGGGAGGGATTGAAATCTTTTTTCTTTCCTGTTTCTGTTTCTGCTTCTGTTGCTGTTTTGTTTCTCCATCTTTTTTTCCTCTCTCTCTCTCTCTCTCTCTCTCTCTCTCTCTCTTTCTCTCTTCCTTCCTCTCTGTTTATATATATACATGTAACCCGAGTCTTTCGTTCTTTTTGGATTCATTGGGAATTGGAAGACTTTCAATTCCATTGGATCAATCACCGTTCTTGGGATCAACTGCATTAATAGGATCAATTGTTAGTTCTTTGCTTCAATCATTCCATTGCCTTTAATGATCCGCAAGGGTTTTTTAAATATATTCTTTGCTTGCTTCCTGACGGATGACGTATATGTCAATAATATACCTATACATCTTTCTTTAACATTCAATTCAAATCATGGCTTCAAGTCTGAGCCACCATGATCCTTCAACTAGCCAACATGGACAACTATCTCCTCACCAAAAAGACGAATCGAACATTTCACATGAAGCATCCGATACTTATTCTATTCACAGTACAAGTAGCTCCATTCCTTCCCAACAACGACCCTCGAATCTAGCCCCAATCGCTTCGCACATCTCCAATACTCAAGATGCGCCTATTCAACAAACGTATTCTAATATCTCGATCCCCGATGCTATCTACGACCGCATTCCCCCCAATCGCAAACTCGTTATCGTGGCTCTGCTTTCCTTTTGCAGTTTCTTGGCTCCGATTAGCAGTACTACAGTATTGGCAGCGGTGCCAGAGGTGGCGAATACGTATCATAGTACTGGTACCATTATAAATTTGAGTAATGCGTTGTATATGTTGTTTATGGGATTGAGTCCATTGGTGTGGGGACCATTGAGTCAAGTCTATGGGAGGAGATGGGTACGCTTCTAGTTCATTTATTTGAATATGTCATTGAGAATACTAAACAATCTTAGATTTCCCTCATAACATCCTCCCTCTTTACAGCCTGCTCAATTGGCACAGCGCTCGCCCCTAATCTTCCTGCATTCTTTATCTTTCGTATCCTGACGGCCTTTCAAGGAACCTCGTTTCTCACTATCGGCGCGGCTTGTATCGGGGATATCTATCGTCCAACGGAACGCGGAACTGCAATGGGTTGGTTTCTTTCTGGTACACTTATCGGGCCCGCACTCGGGCCCTTTATTGGGGGTATCATTGTCACATTCCAATCTTGGCGTGTAATTTTCTGGCTGCAAACTGCATTGGCCGCATGTGCGGTGATTGGAGCTTATTTCTTGCTACCCGAAACTATTCATCGAATGAAGAAGGATGAATTGGTTGGGATGAGTTGGAAGAGGAAAGCAGGAGTACTATGGGGAATGTTGAATCCTTGGAGAGTCATCAAGCTTTATAAGTATCCGAATTTGATTATGGTGGCTTTGGCGAGTAGTAGTTTGGTGTGGAATATGTATTCTCTTTTGACTCCTGTAAGTTCTTCTATTCCTCATATTTATATGATAGGATATGATATTACCCTGCCTCTCTTTCTTCTGGGTAATCAAAGTGGAGTAAAGAACAAAACTAACATTCGAACTCTACAGATTCGCTATGTTCTTAATCCTCGCTTCCATCTCACCACCCCCATCCAATCTGGTCTTTTCTATCTCGCGCCAGGCATGGGATACATCCTCGGAACTTTCTTCGGCGGTCGCTATTCTGATCATATAACTAACAAATACATCCGTATTCGCGGGACCCGCGTCCCGGAAGATCGACTCCGCTCCGCTCTCCCCTTTATGGGCATCATCATCCCCGCTTGCATGCTCCTCTACGGCTGGTCTGTGGAAAAAGATTTTGGCGGCATTCCGCTTCCCGTTATCATGATGTTCTTGCAAGGGGTGGCGCAACTTTTCTGTTTTCCAAGTCTGAATACGTATTGTTTGGATGTGATGCAGAGGAATGGTGCGGAGGTCATTGCGGGAAATTATATGATTAGATATTTGTTTGCGGCGACGGGGAGTGCGACGGTGCTACCAGCAGTGGAGAAAATTGGGGTAGGTTGGTTTTCGACGATTAGTGCGGCGTTTTTGGTGGTTAGTAGTGCGGCGACTTGGGCAGCTGTTAGGTGGGGGAAGGGATGGAGGGATGCGGTTGATGGAAAAGGTTCTGTGGGTGGAGATGTGGAAATGCAATTGGGGGATGATGGAGGTGATGAGAAAGGAAAGAGAAAGGAAAAGGGGAAGGTAGCCGTGGGAAAGGAGGATGATCTGGTTTAATGGATAGGCTATCGAATGATGAGGAATGTGTTGGAGGAGATGAGATTTCAAGAGTATTTCTCATTTAATGAACCGGATACGAAATAATGACCACGTTGGGGTATAGAACTGGGAATTAGGGATTGGGATAGAATAGGATTATGATCAAAAAAGCACTAGTCAGTATAGGGATTTATGTATTTAGAAAGACGAGCTTTTTCTCGGCTCTTTGTGGCTAAAATAATAACGGCCTCGCTAGCGCTCTCTATAGTTTATTTTAACATTGCTCAGGACCTACACCTATACTCGTACTGCGCAGCTTTCGAAATAATGAATTTAAAAAAAATCCTATTATTTGATTGAGAATTTTGAAACTATTTAGAGATCTGAGGTTTTTTTGAAAAGATAGTCTATATATTAACTTGAATGAAATAACTCTAGAATAAATCTATGCTAACCATTCTAATGTTTCTAATGTTTCTTTCATGAGAATCTAGTAATTCTATCTGTATACTCTGTTTATCGTTATACAATCTATATACTTCTACGTTGCGTGTAGTTCGATCTATCATGTCTACACAAACAGACTAGCCAACGGACTAGTCAATAAACAACCCACTAAACACCCTCCTCCATCCCCTCTTCCCAAACCTCATTCCCAACCCCCAAGCCATTCCCCACCTCCAATCTATCCTCTCCCTTAACATCTTCCCCTTTGGGACTATCCCACCCCGTCGCAGCCTGCACGCCCACCATCAAAAATGCACACACCGCCGCTCCCAACCACAAAACTCGGAATCCCTCTCCGTAAGCCCTCACGACCACTTCCCGCTCCACACCCTCTAATTGACCCACGAGCGCCGGACTGCCGAGTAACTTCCTCACCAACTCTTCTCTGCCTTCCAGTCCCCGATTGCGTGCAAATCCTTCGCGTAATTGGGATTGTAGGACGCGGATAAATGCGCCGCCGCCGATGGCAGAGCCGAAGGAGCCGGCGAAACCGCGGAAGGTGGTGAGGAGCGAGGTGGAGATGAAGTGGGTGGATGGGGGAGTGAGATGGAGAAGGTGCGCGAGAGTGTAATTTAGGGCGGAGCCGATGGTGAGGCCATTGAGGAGAGCGAGGAGGAGGTAGAGGGGGGTGGGGATGGTGGGGGTGGAGAGGAAGGAGAAGAAGAGGAGTGTGGTGGAGAAGAGGAGAAGCGTGAGGATGGAGGGTCTGGCGGTGGGGGATTAGAAATTTTCTTTTTCTTTTTTATATACAGGGATGATGGGGAACTTACAGCCAGAAACTCCCTGCTCGTTTGATATGGAATGCGCCGGCTGCGATGCCGCCCAGGGCAAAACCCAGATTGGTAGGGATAAGGATGGAGCCTGCGGAAGCGGGCGACCAGCCACGGATTGAAATTGCGTAGACGGGCGTGTAGAATAGGATGGTCCAGCGTGCAGCCATGGTTCCTAGCTGAGAAATGCAGGAGAGGAGAGCGCCGCGTGATTTCAAAACGGCAATGGGTATGATGGGATCGGTAGCGATTTTGAGCTCGATGTAGAGAAAAAGGATGAGGGTGAGGAGAGAGCATAGGATGGGTAGTCGTTCGATTTGGGGCGAGGAGAGTCCGTAGAGGAAGAGAATTATGGTTGTTACCTGGAGGGTTTAGTAGAGTCCTAGTCCCATGCTCATGGGTATAGTGTGGTGAGTAGGCTTTGGTACTTACGAGAAAAAGCGATCCGAGATAATCAATCTTGGCAAGCTTGGAAGTAATCGATGCACCATCAATACTCTTCTGTCCAGAAGTAAAACTCTTTGGGATACTGAAATAAATTCCTATTCCCGAAAGGATAGCAAGAGGTGACTGGAACAAGAACAGAGCTCTCCAGCCTACAGCGGGCAATAAAGCTCCCCAGACAACTGCACCGAGGGATACACCTACGGTGAATCCGGAATTTGCAAGTCCGATGAAGATGCCCCTTCGCTTTTTGGTGGTGAGTTCTAAGATCAAGATGAAACTAATCGTCATGATACCCGCACCGCCAATCCCACTTATGGCTCTTCCGATGAGGAAGGTCTTGAAATCTGGAGCTTGTGAGGTGACGATACCTCCGATTGAAAAGAGAAACGCGGCGGTTAAGATACAATTTCTCGGAGAGAAAATCTGGGCCAGACGCGCGGCTACGGGGGACATGGAAGACAGGGCGATCTGAAGGCTAGATGTAAGGGCGTGATCGTTTGATGGTGGGAAGGATGACTTACGAGGTACGTGGATGTAAACCAACTTGCTTCGGTAAATGAGTTGAGATCTTCTGCTATCTTGGACTGTGTGGTTGATATTCCGGACATGTTTGAGGCTGTGGTTATAATTGCGTTAGTATATCAAGTTCAATCCAAGAGAGAGAGAGAGAGAGAGAGAGAGAGATCATTCATCTCCTATCAAAAACTCCCGGAGCTATAGGAGAGCAATTCACCTTGAAGAAATACCAATCCAAATACACTGATACTGATCAATATAGCTCTCAACTTCCCAACCTGTTGATTTGCTTTATCCTCGTCCTCTTCTTCATCATTGCTGATAGCATCGTCTCCCCCACTTTGCCCGCCTGTCAATGTATCTTCATCTCCATCGACCCGATCACTTCTCTCTCTATTCCCGAGTAACGAAGTTCGCTCATCACTTATTCCATTCCCGTGGCGTTTTCCCGCAATTTCATTTCCTCCCATCTCGTCGTTCCCTTATCTGTTTATGTTACCTTGAAGCGGAGATCCGGCGGATGGGTTTCTTGATGAGTCAGCTCGCCACCACCTTGATTTCGTATGGTAATTCTACTTTCAACGACAACGATAAACCGTAATCTCTTTGTCTTGGAGCTATTCACGTTTTGATACTTGTGTCGATGAAAGTTTATACAACCCCATTGACATGAGAAAAATCGCGAATATTCGTGGAAAATGAGGAATGGGAGGTATATCAAGGTGATTGGTAAGATTGTATACCATGCCCGGCAGCCGAGACCCGCAATCGGTCAGGGGCTCTTGAGAGGGACGGATATTTCTAAGCCGGAATCTTGCATTTTCCATGTCCGTTCCACTATCCATAACGTCAATATCATCAATACATCATCATATATATGATTTATAGATGAATGGGAGTATTTAGAGACTAGGGGTACTCGAGATGGATCAATGAAGCTTCATCGCTGCTACTTTCTGAAGGTAAGATCTTATATAAGGTAGGGAACGCGTTCTTTCTTTCCTTATGATAAGGTTATCAACTAACCCCTTTTTTCACGGCATCGTCATATCATGACTTCCTCGAAGATATCATCTAAGAGCATTCGGAACTTTGATTTATTCGCCACTTCCCCTTTTCATTCTTGATAGCTAGTGCTGTGATAGATGTGATAAATTCTTTCCGTTTCCCGTTTTACCATCGGAATACTACATAGTATGAAGCATTGATCAACATAAAGCCGTGGGCGTGCAAAGTAAAGTTACTTTCTCGATATCCTTATACGAAATCTTCTGCTTCCAAAGGTATAGCTTCCATTCATCAACGATATTAGGCACTGCTATAATATCGCATCAGCTTTATACCAATACTGCCTACCCGAAGAAGTCCTAAGTAAGGTCAAAGTATGTGTATATACCTATGTCTTACAAATGCAATAAAGAAGCTACAGGAAGCATTGCAGTGTCCAAGCTACTCTGGAGAAGAATGCATAATAACACAACCCAAGCTTCAAATCTTGATAAAATCGTACCAAGCTTCCTTACACAATTTTCTTAATAGATCATACATAGTCAGCGAATCCATCAACAACAAAGCGAAGGATATAATTGACCTATCCTATCGCAAATGATGATACTCTGGGCTATAGACCCATCTTATTATTACTACTATCGATAGGATACCATGAGATCTTCTTTCAGATTGAAGATTGTCAACCTAACTCGAAACCGCACAATTGTGCCTTCACATGTACAGATGCATTGGGACGTATTGAAATCGAGTTTCTTTCTTCTATGGTATATCCTGAGGTCTCCTTTATTCTTCCAATACAACGAATTTAAATGTGCATTCGTGTTCGGTAGGTGTTCATTCCAATCGAGATCTTTACCATCTCCTTTGTTCTACCTATTCAATGCAAATAAGTTCTTTTCCATCCCTTTTCTTTCATTTAGTAGAAAATTATTTGAGAATAACAAGGGGTATACAAAAATCATCAGCGAATGGGTGGAGAATTTATCGTGTACACTAGTAGTAAAGTTTCTACCTTTATGTGAAAGAACAAATTTTCATTATTCAACTTTATTCTACATAGTGGGGTTATGTACAATAGTACTTCTTTTTCTGATTGCCTTTTCCTCATACTCTATATACTTTATATCAAGTGTCATCATCTATCCATACAGTTGTAATCAGGCATATCACTATCAAATCTTCACATCGAAGCCCGCGCGTTGATTCACTTCAAGCCCCTCAATACCTACATACAGGGAAATGCCAGGACATTATACACCCTTTCGAGGAACTACAGAAGAAGAGGCGAAGGAGCATCATGCGAAACGTCCAAAATCTCCAGATCTGTTGCTATGCAAGAATTGCGGATTCACTGCTCATAATGCGTTGCACGGCGGTTACTGCAGCACCATACAATTGATTTCCCAAAGCCAACTTGGAGGTATATGGGCAATTGGCGACAAATACATTTTGAAAGAAAAGGCTATTGATAACAATAGATTCGGTGATCGCTACCAAGGTCCTGAATATTCAATGACCCATTTCTTGGACGAAAACTCGACGATTCCTGTGGCAAAGAATATAAAGCATTGGTCGGATAGTACAAGTAATTTCTTTCTCATGGATAGGGTTCCAGGTGAATCATTGCTGAAGATTGGGGCACAACTTGTATGGGAGGAGGTAGTAGTCCTTGCTGACGAAGTCGCGGACTATCTTGTACAACTACGAAAATTTACATCAGATAAACTACAAGCTCCAGATGGTTCGCTGATAAGGGACTCAACTTTCGGTCCTTTATGGTCCTTGCATTTTTGGACGTCTGATGTGGACGAATGGTGGGCTCGAGTGGAACCGAGCATTCGGGATAAATCTCGCAAGGATCGTTTAATGGAGCAATATTCCCTTCTTATCAAGCCAGGAGGACCTTTTGTGCTCACGCATGGGGATTTAAACATGCAGAATATTATGGTGAAAGATAAGCATGTGAGTGGGATCATCGACTGGGAGTATGGGGGTTATCTTCCAGAATGGTGGGAATTGAAGAAGCTGGAAAGACTTGAAAATGGGCAGTGGTCGAGAGCGCTAAGAGAGGCATTAGCAAGGAGAAACGTAGTGCCCTCAGAAGCGGCGAAAACTTTCGGGAGGAGTTTCTACAACGCTTTTAGTGACGTAACCCCTGACATTTTTAATGAATCGGTCAAATTTTACGACAAAAGTTTTCATTGGGAATATCCAAGTCTCCCCCATTATAATGCAGAAGAAGAATTATTTAAAGTTAAATGGATGGCAAAACTCAAAAGAGAGGGCATAGAGAAAAGGGAAGCGGAAAAAAAGGCGATTGAGGGTAGGATAAAGACAGCAGAGGACAGAGCCAAGGTAGCAGAGGAAAAGCTTGCTGAAAATGAGACAATCTTGGCAGAATTCAATAAGCTAAGTGTGGAAGAGAGAGAAAATTTGAAGAGGGGAAAGTAGTCAGAGTCATAATCAACCATTCAACATTGATTATCTATCAAGAGTCAAAACGAAAACTCTCATCCCGCAACAAAAATATTCGTCCTTGCCCCACAGATTCCTCATTCCATATCTCACCCTCGTTTCCCTCCCAGTCGCCTCCTATCTTCATACCTTCCACCGAACCATGTGGCAAGCAAGCAGCATCAGCTCCAAACTTTGCACCGTGTCTCAAGTCGTCGTTCCAGAGACTTTCCACAACTCGGTCTTCTTAACGGGCCCATAATTTGCCGAGCAGCCGGCATCCTCATGTGCCCCGGAGACACGCACATACTCCTCATTCATTATCACCGAAACAAGTGATCCGAACTTTCTCACTTCTACAACCATGCATGCTTTCTCTTCCGCTTTCTCTGCGTCCGTCTTGGAAGCGGGTTCCCACAGTTCCACGTTCTCCTCATGTTTTATTTCCACGCTTTTATCAGCTTGCTCGGTGATCCTGACACGTGTGATGATCCTGTCCGCCGGAATATAGGCTTTGCATTGGTGGCAATTCTCATGCCCACTGAAGTTACAATATTTGCAGAAAATGCATTGCATCTTGAATAATTGTTGTAAGGTACTTTGTGGATTGCAGACTGGAATGAAAGTCAGCAGTGATAAAGTGGAGGAACTTTTGACCCGGAGGGGGGGGGGAGGGCTAGGAGTACAGGATTACGTACGGAAAAAAGGGACTCTTTTGAAATGTTTGGTCGTGGGTTGAGGGAAGATTGATGGTATCGTATTTGATTGTTATATCGTCTGGAATATTTGTTTTCGATGAGCTGTGTATTTCATTCATAGGAACGTATTGGCAAGCTTTATGTATCTGCTTATCTGTTTTCAATAATATTGATGCTTAATCTCTTACACGAATGTCTTGTGAATAGAACTTCTCTGAAGTATGAAGACATGTAGTCGAGAAAGTTTTCATACAGGCTTTAAAACATGGGGAAAAAATGTTTCGAGTGTAGATCAAAGAAACAGCTGAAAAGCAAGAGATGGAAGAAGCATTCCTCGTTTCTGACACTCACTTCTCAAGTGAGTGTTAACATTCAAGAACCAGCTTCATGAAGGTAGAACTAGGCGACTCCATAGTTTAAGGCGAATGTAAATCAGGTATCGACACCTAAGTATTTCGAGATCTTTATAATATCCAATATTCTACGGAACCAACAAGGTAGTTGCTCTGTAGAATCGCGTAGTAAAGGATCTCAGGGTTTAACTAGGTATGCGGCCTACGTCCCGAGCTTGAAGTTATCTCGAAACAATGATAATATACAATATTATATGACTTAGCAAGCATTATGTATATCTTTGTCCGTTTACATTTCGAAGGCTATTCGAGTGTGATTACCTGTGCAGAGAGATTACTTGGCCTTATTGTTCTCTCTTCCTCAGAACACATGATCAAGAATATACCGAATTACTTCATTCTTTAAATTTCCTCGAATAATTTGGATGAACGTATTGTAATGATGTCAGAATAGTCTAGTCAGTCGTTCAAGTCAATACCATAGGTTAAATTACAAGCAAAATAATCTCGCATCACATCACTTCAAACACAAGATTCACATTTTTAGACTTAATCGGCTCTGCTTAGTATGAAAACTCCATGATTCTTATTCTATTTCTTTTAGAAGCATTTAACGCGACTGGCAGAGGTCTCATGGTATCTGAAAACAAACGAAATAACTAGACTCTTTCCTATCACCAAGAAATGAAACATCCTAACACTAATCAACGACATATGTCGAAGACAAAACCAATTAATCCCAATTTGAGAACTAGAAGAGAAAGTCATAGACTTTATACCATCCACCACAATTAAGAAACAAACTTCTATTCCTGAAGAACGCTGAAGTAATTACCACCGCTCTCACCACTATCACTCGTGAATCGATCCACCAATTCATTACAAGAAAAAATTAATGAGAACTGAAGTAGGCACCCCAAAATGAAAATCCTCTCAGATCATTTTGAATGATCTATTCAAACTGAAGTCCATGCATCTCTCATACAGCTTAACCAAAGGAAGTGAGCGAGCAAGAGTTGAAGTCCGAGGTATACAGATTGAGTAAACAGCGCTCATACAAACATGTTATAGCGTGCACAAGTTGGTATTACATAGTAAAATTGTAACTTAAACATGATCGACGAAGAGAGAGACCATAGACAAATAACACAAGTCAACCAGTCTAGCTTATCTATTGAAAAAGGCAGGCTCAATGTTAGATTTGTGCCTAGCAAGTAAATTCGTTGCATTGACTCTTCCTGGAAATTGATTGTCCATGAGTTGGAAGGCAATATCAGTCTCGACAGAGTCCTGAATAAGTAGATGGTGAACAGTCACAGTGCCACCTAGTTCTTGGCCATGACGAATTGCACGACCCATTGCCTGAGTCATTGAAGAATTGTACTTTTGCTTTTCGGCATAGTAAGGAGTCAAGAAGATGATATGCTTAGCGACAGTTAAATTGGATCCGGCAGCAGACTCATCGGCAATATCGAGGAACAAGATACGAGCGGTAGGATCAGGATTCTCAGCAAAGTCTTCAGGATCAAACGCCTCCTTACCAACGTGAGCCCAATCCACAGGAACATCATCCGCAAGAGCATTACGTATACGGGCTTCTGGAGCGGCGGCTTCCTTGATGTTTTCGAGCTCGGAAAAATCAAGTGGTGGATACTTCACGGCTTTCTCGTTTTTAGCCATCCATACCTCTATGGCCTTTTTCTTCTGTTTCGCCGATCGAGTGTGATTTGAGACAGGGAACGAGGGCGGAGGAGCATCATAAACTACATTGTCATCGTCAACGAGTTCATGAGCTTGAATAGGGTTGCCCTGATCCGCGTAAATAATAGTGCCAGTATGATCAACCTCATAAGCCAATCCAGTCGTCATCATATAATCTTTAGCGGTGAGTCGAGGCTGTGCTGTTATAGGACAAGTTGAGCAAGGGGTTCGTGTTGCAATTGGAGGCTGTGTTGTTAAATTTGGCACTGGACAAGTCGAGTGAGGGCTTTGAGTTGCAATTGGCGCAGAAGGACCAGGCTCAGAAGCAATATTAAGCTCAGCTCTCCACTCGGTACGGAACGAATCAAGATCGGGATTTGTACCGCTCATCATATCTCCATGATCGACCGAAGCACCTTGACAATCTGAAATAGGCGCGGAGCCCGAAGCAACTGCAGTTTCATTAACTGGATCTAACGAGGCAACACGGCGAACTTTGGAAACCGGTCCCATATGAGTGTCGTCGACAGAACCATTCCTTTTTCTCTTCTGGGGACCTTGAGAGGCTGGACTGGCTTGAATGTTCGTCTCAACAGAAGCTGGAGTAGATTTGACTTGAGCAGCGTCACTATCGACTGGTGCAACATCAAGAGATTCTGCTTGAACTTCGATAGCTTTACTATTTGTAGCTATAGCTTTCCTCTTTCTCTTTTGGGAGATTTGAGAAATTGGATTAACCCGAATGCTTAGCTCAATAGAAGCTGGTGCCACATCACCAGGAATAGCATCAACATCAAATGATTCTGCATCAACTTGAATAGCACTAGCATCAGCTTGAATAGCGTCAATATCAATCGATGCACTAGCCGCTTCTGCAAGCTTTGCAGCCTTCACAACTTTTGCTTTTGCAGCTCTAGTCTCTGCTGCTTTGATTTGTGCAGGTGTTTTGGGCTTGACCTGTTTTTTATCATCCCTGTGTCGCATGCCTTGATTTCTCTTGAAATTTTCAAGATAATCAGCGACATCCTTCTTCTTGCCCTTCAGGTTGATACAAGGAACACCATCAGCTTCCATCATTTTCTGAGCTATGGCTAACATCTCTGGTAGGGGACTGAATACAATGAATTTGTTCTTGCCGTCATCGTGCTTCCAGTAGATCGACCGCATAGCTGTCAGCTTGTCGACTCGAACACTTGGGTTGTTCCAGAATCGAGAAAGCTCGTCGGGTTCAGTTCCTGGTTCTTTGCGCTCGGGAAATTTTCCGGCTGAAGAATACAAGGATATCGCCAAGTACTTTTGGTCATCTAGTGATTGCCCACCACAAAGTTCGATTGGGCAATTGCCTTCCGATAAGATTTTGTTGCATTTCGAGCATAAGATATGCCCACAGTTACCTTGAATAACAGCTTCGTTCAAGGGTGAGCTTTTGTTGCAAAAGTTACAAGTGAGATCCCCCATAGGAGTTATACTGCCAGCTTGGTCAATCTGCCCCACAGATCTACAATAGCGATAATCCGCTCTGAGTTGTATAAGGTCCATAGCAGTTTTGTGCAATTCGATGAGTCCCGTTTTAAAATGGGCAATAAGGCCAAGCGTCTTTCGACCGTTGTGCAGAATTTTCTCGGTTTGGGAAGGCCAGATAACGCGACCATAAGCAGGATGAGGATTTTCATAGTAAAAGTCATCTCTGGTCTTACTGGCCTTTGCCATTCGAACGCCTTTGATGACCTGGAGGATGTCAAGAAAAGCGTCAGGGTCGGGGTAACGTTGTCCGCTCAAAACTTGGCTTTCCCAGTTTTTATATCTAGTCACCCCTTCTTGTTCACGGATGATCGTTTTCTCTGTCACCAGATAGTCGAGGAACTCCATCTGTCGGCGCAGATAGTTTTTCGAAATATTGATTTCTTTGAGCGCAGCTGCTTTCAAGTCTTTGATAGTCTTAAGTTTATATTTTGGGTCCTTTTTAGCGTGCTCTGGGAAGAAGGATGCGGCTTTGGTCAATCTCAATCTACCGTCTGTATCCTTGCCATAAACCTTTGAGATTTCCATTTTGACTGAACTTCGGATGGTGTTAGCTTTAGCTCTTGGCATCATGTAACTCATGTTAATAACATCAGCTCTCATAGTGAGGTAAGATGCCAATTGTGCTGTGGCAAATGGCAAAATAATGAAACGGTGAAGACGATTGTATTGGCCGTTTCCCTTTTTTGCATCGTAACGGATGAAAGTGTCGCAGAATTCCTGAGCAACTTGAAGCCTTTGAGAATGCCAGGTTGCCGACGCGTCAGGCCCATAGGACAAAAACCTTTCCATACTAGTCAAATTCTTATCATTGCGGATTGTTTCCTGGTCGTCGACACCAAGATTAATGCCAAGGCACCGGGCAATTCTTGAAGTTGATTTAAAATCAGTAATGTCGGGTGTTGCTGACAAGGCCCACCGGGATTGAGCTGTCAGTGAATATATAGCCACCTGCATATTCCTGCGGGTTATGTAGCCCACCTCGTCAATGACACATCGAGACCAGGCGAAATCTGACAAACATACCCCAGTAAGACCATCAACACAATCTTCTTCAAAGTAGTGGAACTCGAACGTCTTCTCAGCATCTGCCTCATCAATCAAGACATTGGTTCTGGGTTTGCCCTTGCCCTTGAAATTTCTCTTGGCTTCCTCCATGAGATATTTAACAAGTTCTGCACCCTTGCGCCGCATTGAAGGAACATGTGGCTCGTTAACCCCTGCATCCGCAACATTTTTCTTGTATTTCTGAAAAGTCTTCTTGTTGAAATTCTTGATAATTTGAGCATTTCGGGCGGAAGCTGCATTGTCGTTCTCATCTACTTCCATGGGGAGCCTTTCCAAGAGATACGCCAAGAGCTCCTGTCTCTCTTTCTGAGCATTAAGATACCAAGCTTCCTTGGCTCTGTCAGTCGCGCCTTTGGCCAGATTAACAACTCCAGCGTTCTTGGCCATAAGCTTCAAGTACCCTTCATTATCCAAAAGGCCAGAGCTGCAAATGACCAGCTCTGCTCTTCGAACATCTTCAACAGTCAGAGCCCTGATATCTGTGTATGATCTGAGCGTTATAATTCTTGCATCATCCTTATCGCCATAACCAAAGAACAAGCATGACTCATCTTTCCACTGTAAAGTTAGATGCGTTGGCACCAGAACCAGTGTTGCTTTGACTTGAACTTGACCGTTGATATTAGAGGCGTTGGCCCATAGACGATCTACGTTACGCTGCCTGCTCATTAAAGCGAAGGTAAGAACCGTCTTACCATATCCAACAGCAGCAGCAATTAGTCCGGCACGGTGCTTAACCATTCGAGAAGCTCGACCTTCAAGCCTGAATGCTAAGTTATTTTGACAGGCTTCAACAACTTCTCTCTCCCTGAAAGAAGGTGGATGCCTCTCTTGGTTTACCATCCACGCCAGAGTTTTGAGTTGCTCATTGCGGAGCTTCTTTCCTGGAACAAACGTAGATGGCTGCTTTGACATCTTCAAAGTTTCTGTATTGATATATGAAAACATCCGCGTTGGCAATTTACTGCTCCCCCAAGCTCCAGGAAGGAAACGCCACGAGAGACGCACAGGAATCTCTGGACGTGGAAACAGATTAAGAAGCCCGGCCGCTTGATGACACAAAGCCGCGGGGCTGATCAGGGAGTGATACTCAAATTGAAAGAAGCTATCCTTTTTGAGGAATCTGACCCATTGCTGCATTGATGGTGGCGCATTCTTTATCAAAGTCTCAAAGATCGCAGCTGCTGGTGGATTCTCGAATGGTGTTTGTTGAATCCTTTGGCCGTTTCTCTTCAGACACCATAGCATATCTGGCTTTGGTGGTGCACAATCGTCACACCGACATGAAGACTCGCCATATTTGTTGCACGGAATCCAAGGCGGATCGGCCTCATCAATTCCTGTAGTAACTAAGCCACGAGCTAGCAGATGGTAACAGTCCTTGAAAAACTGGGTACCGTTTTGCTTGGTGACATTGATCCAATGATCTGGTTCCCAATAATCAGGTATCACATTCGTATATGCTTTGCAAGAAAATGCACTAAGCATATTTTTGCAATCAGTCTCGAGGAGAAGCTTTGGATTAAGGATGTTGAGCTTCTCGTAGAGAACCATAGAAGACCTATCAGACAACTTGGTAGCCATAGGACTGATGAGTTTGGATATTGTGGTCCAGCTTCCAAAGGAGGTAATCTCGACAGTTTCACTCATTCCTTTTCTTAGCGAGCGAAGATCTTCGTAAATGGTACCTCTAAATTGATAAACACCCTTGTTGATCTCTTTTGCTATGGGCTGTTCCCATGAGGTACAAAGCGCAGCGATGATTTGTCTGTATACTCCCCATTCTTTTCGTGTCTGATCGTAAGTGAAGACGAATCCATGCTTGTTCCAGTCCCCTGTGCCTCCTTCGTGATCGTAGAAAAAATGTATGTGATTGTCTTCTCCAACAGCGCCCTGCTTGGAATGATAGCTATTAAAAGCCTGCTGGCATTCCGGATGCGCTTGATAAACGCCGTTGATTTCCTTGAATGTGGGTTGATCATCTGGGATCTGAATGGATATCCTTGAGAATATAAGTTCCCCTTTCCAGGCAGGAAGACCAATTGAGTTTTCATAAGTAAAAATGAGTTCACCGCCATATTTGATACTCGCCTGGGCGGTGCGAATCTTTGGCTGCCATATCTGCCATGTGCAATCGAACATGCTTCTTGAGCTGTCACCAGATGCGTAAATAGGGACTGTCCTTGCGAGAGGAAATTTTGTAAGATATTTCCTCAACGAACTATTAACAGGCGTCGACGGAGGTGGAAGAGCGTATAGAGCCCATTGAATCTTATTTTCGCTAAGAGATAACTCCAATCTGGCGTGTTCCGAAAGCCATGTAAAATTCCAAGAAAAAGATCGAACTCGCGTCTGAAACCTGACTGTGGATTGGAGGCATTTCAGAAAAGACGTGCGCAAGGCAGCCCATTGATCATGATTAATGTCACCTGTGGCAATCTTCTCGAGGATCGATAACGCTTGGCAGTCCGAGGCGAACAACCCCGATATTGAAATTATCATTGGCAGACGTTCAGCAATATTGAACTCGACGGACGAAGGCGAATAACGAGGAGTAACGCCCTTGGTACCTCGAGGGCTAATATACTGGCCTAAAGGTTTGTAGGCATGACGCGGCTTAATCCCACAGGTAGTGCATGAAACATGCCCACAGTTCATGCATTTGACAATTGTCGAGCGTGATATATCAGTCCGTGCTTCGCAATAACAATATTTCGCAGAAGACTTAACGAGATCAATACATTCCCCAACATTGTAAGGCCGTCGAACAACTGTAATGTCTTCGCATGTGTTGAGCATGTCTTCTCCACCACGGAAAGTCTTTGTCACTGTGTCCTGGACTGAGATTTTGACGCCGTTGCCTGGAGTGAGCATTGAGAAGAACTTAAGAAGCGCAAACGACACCACACTTCCAACCACTGTAACTGTCATCGCATTGCCAGCAAGGTTTCTCAAGTCTTGTTGAGAGATGCCACCAAGTTCAAGACTATCAGTATCAATTCCTTGGAGGCGAAGGTATTCTTCACCACTAAGCTTGCTACCACGTGCAGTATTCCACATGACACCGCTTGGTGTCAAGCAAGGCATGAGACCGCACTTCACGTTATCATGCTGAATATAAACGTTCTGTGACAAATCGATGTTTCGACTGGACACAATATCAGTACGTTGCAACAGAAATTTGATAGAATTAGGCTTACCTGAGGTAACGATCATCATAACCCCGACACATTCCCCGCAAATGGCTGATATCAGTAACGTCGTGAACACGCTCTACAAAGCCTTTGAGATTACGGGGCCAATGATCGGGATGATCAAATTTACCCGTACTGCGCCAATCGGTAATAGGCTTACCAGCACCGAAGCCCTGTCCGGAACGATAATCATAATGCCTCGTATAGCACGTATCCCACTTTGCGACCGAACGTGATTCAATCTGGAATTCAACCTGAGCCCGGAGTGCCTTCGAATCAGATGGCTCCATCCACTGCTCAACGTGACTGCTAGCATAGCGCGCGCACATGTCTTTCATGTCAACAAAGAATACTTTCCACGAGTTTGGATTTTGGTGCTTTGATACATCATCAGGTCCCTCCAGAGAGGATTCATGGAGGGCAACAAGATAACCGCGTTGGCGGGTTTGAGGAATGCCATAATGTTTGCTATCGACGTTTGCTGAGCCACCAACATAACCGTGATTGCCCAGCATTTGAATCATAGCCACGAAAGGACCACTCATGACATTTTCGCTGATAGCGATCTTTGCCTTTAGATGCTTAATAAGCAAAACATATGCGCGGAAAGTGCGCGAGGATTCAGTTTGGTCTCTCTCCAAATCCGTACTCTTTTGGCCATTCAAATTGGAATAACTGGTGCAAGAAGTACCAACGATGATGACGTCAACGGTACCCGGCGCTGGAAGCGCATGAGTTGTACCAAAAGCGGTAGTCCTATCACATGTTAGCCGAAAATAAGAATTCGAGAGGTTCAACCTACATAAAACCTATCCTTTCAGGGTTACCCTCCCACTCAAAGACTTCTGTGATATCACGGAGAATAGGAACGCCAGGGAAGTTTCGACGAATGTAAGCTTGTTTAGCCGGATCAATTTCGCATGAAAAGACATGCTCAATTTCGAAGTGGTAGCCTCTTTTCCTTAACCCTAAATTTCATGGTTAGAATTTATTTGGAAAAGATCTTTGGAGATAATACCTTCGGAAAATGACTTTAGAAACAGGATGGGCGCTTCAGTGCCGGAACATGCGGTGGCGACGCGTAAAGGCCGGCCATTGAGGTGTCTGATAACGTCTTTGAATCCCCCACTCAACAATTTGTCAAGCAAGCCCTCCAAAAATTCCGTGGCAGTAGTAAGCGGAGGAAGACTCTCATCGGTTCCCTCCGCGTAGCTGAGAGTGTTCCAACTTTTACCCTCATCGGTTCTCTTCTTAGGACCTTTTGACTTTGCACCTTTCTTATCTTCATCAGAAAGATTTGGAGCTTGATCGTCTGATTCAATACCACCACTGCCCTCTCCCTCGTCAAGATCGGATCCATCTCCAGCAGATGGTGCAAAACGCGAATTCTTCTGGCGTTTCTTCTGGCGTTTCTTCTGGCGTTTCTTCTGGCGTTTCTTCTGGCGTTTCTTCTGGCGTTTATTCACCACGTTTATGCGCTCCTTCGCCATGTTGAGCAAATTGCCTGATGAAAAGCTGGTTAGCCAACGTTTGCTTACCCTAAGAAGCAGAGATAGGATATCACAACCGATAAGAGATGGATTGAATGAGAAATGGTGAAGAGTGGACTTTTCAAAGGAACCCTCTTCAAGGTTGAGGAAATAGTACACAAGGTATATTTCTGCAACAAGCTGCTAGAGCCTGTCAATTGAAGGTAGTGATGGTGCTGTATGAGGATGCTTAAGAAAAGGAAGAGGGAGGGCTCAAAATTGATGCAACATTTTGGAAGTGCGAACAAGCAAAGAAAATGCAAACAATATGATAAAATGATGTGCCTTGTGACGTGGGGGGTAAGACCTGATTTTTTTAAAATATGTAGTAAAAAGGTATTGATTGATGCCGAAGCAGGAGAGTGGGAGCGGAATCAGACGCAATGAGAAAGATGTATAAAGACAGAAGTGACTTACGCTGTGTTGTTCTCCAGTTGTTAAAAGAAGGAACTGGACATGCTGTGATGTTCGTACGTAAAATCTAAAGCTTGATAATTTTTTAATACTGTTGATGAGACTCGGTCAGTGACTGCTGAGAATATCTGCAAAATGGAGGACTGGAGTACGATACGTTATGTGAGAGAATTGCAGAAACCCATAAGCAAAAGATAAATACCTTCAACGTTTCTCGTAGCTTGACTGAGGATCGAAAAAATCAATGATGATTATGCAGAAATTGTTGAGTTCTAGGGAATTTTCTTGGTGAAAATGTCCAAGGTGGGAATTTGTTTGTGCTTGTGTGTTTGAAATCATGAGAGGAAGAATTTTTAGCAACTGAAGCGAACCCGATCGCACCCGCTCAGCAGCGATTTGCATTGACCGCCTTGAGCTAAAATTTCTTGCTCGCCTATCAATTGGTTGATATTATTGCCCTTCGTTTGATACTGCTCATGTTTCTCTTACTTAGCTTCATCCGAAGACAGCCACTGGTATGCAAACAATAAAATGAGGTGAATCAGACTTCCAAGTAGCCAAGTATTGCTTGAGGAATAGGTACCACATGTGAGTGTATACCTTCAATAATTCCCTGAGCTGAGGTTCCGGTGAACTGAAGCAGATCGAAGCTAAGCCAACAACTAATATAAAAAACAGTAACACGGACGGCAAAGGAACATCTAGACCGATAATTTCTGCATCTGCGAGCGACCAATCTCATCTCCAAGATTTCGTCAAGCTACCTGCCTTCTACCTTCACTACAGCACTATAACCGAAGCCATGGGCAATACCTCAGCCTAATTTGATTCAGCAGATCTCGGTCGAGATCAGCGATTTGGGCTCTGGCCTGATCTGCAGGTGGGTCCTACCAATCTTTGGCATTACACCATCAGCCTTTGAGGCAGCTATGCCTTCAGACCACGGTCTTAAACATGAGTTCGTTGATGCAATCAATTCCTACTTATGGAAATTGGCAATAGTGATATCCATCGAGTGGCAGCTCGAAAAGTGTATGACTATGAATACACCGCGGTGCCACAATCATGTAAGACTACCAGAGACGATTTTCACTTGGCCAGTAATTCTGGCGGTGATATGCAAAGAGATACCTGACGAAGTGCTTGAATTTTATTTCCTTCTGTGATCTATACAGTCAAGGATTTGACATGACGATGCCAGTTGTGCCATGGCTTCCCAACATATTGACGAGTGTCAAAAATATTCATTGGCCATGGAAAAGATACTAAATTTGAAATTAAGGCGTCTGTTTTTTCTGTGTTTCTGTCAAGCTTTGATTTCCTACCACCTAATGGTCGCAACTGCAAGGTAGTGTGGGGGAAAGCGGGTTCGAGGTTCCCAGTCCGTCATTCCCGCCGTAGTTTTCGTCATATCGAGGTCCTCATATGAACTGTCGAGGTTTCTTGATCGATTGTCCTAAGTTCGAGGGTTGGAGCTGCCGTAGTTCTAGTCCTTGCACAAAGTCCAAAGCTTTAGTATCTGGGTATCGTGCCTTCTGCAAATTAGTGGGCATAAAATGTCCAGCTAATGAGAAAGGTGTGTAAGTTGCGAGTAACACGAAGTTTTTGCATCCTAAATTAGCGGCCAAGACGCAGCCGTGTGTTCGCTGGAATTAGATTTCGGCTTGGTGCAGTTGCGATTGATCAATTCCGCTGATGAAAGACCCCCGAAAAGAAAATTCTGGGGCTGACGAGAACGTTTGTAGACTTATGTAAGTCTTTTGACTCAGATCGTGTGAGAAAGAACCCGATGTATATGAGGAATGGTAGATACCGTGATATAGGTGACGCTTCCATCTAGGGAGAAAGTTTGGATGTGTTACAAAGCTGCAGCAGGAGAAGAATGATTCGAATAAGCTTAAGGGAGTGAGCATCCTTGGTATTCGATAATGTAAGATGAAATCACTTCAAAGAGATGTGCCCACACATGAAAGTATGCCTCTGACAATATATGTGACAACAGAAGTGAGGGATATGATAGCCATTATCTAGAAGTTATTGGCCTTGGTCATCCTGTAGAATGATACTGACATTTAGGATTTAACACCTCAAGGTAATCTATTTCATTTTTAGAGATAAATTGCTTGAAGTACTACCTGGGTATAGACAAAAGCACAAGTGCCCAATGAGACAATAACCTATGAAACCAACAAGGTAAAGAGAAGCAATTAGCTTCAAACAAATGCCTGCTAAGGCTCATAACTAAAAGAGTGAACTCTCCATCTTTTTCGCAACTTTGAGGAAGACTGGGCCTGGTCGGGTAGAAAAATCCAAAAAGCCGATGGTAAGTGAATGAGCATAAGATCCCCCATTCCCATTTTGCAAGAATGTCTTGAAATTTAAGAAAAGAGAGCCATCAGAAGATGTATCCAAAGTGGACAATCCCTTGATATTTCCCAGCAACAAGGGAAACTGGTCAAAACTTCCACTCCTCTGTCTTCTCAATCCACAGGTGGTATCTTGGATGGCAAAGACAAAGATTCTCTTCAGACAAGTTGCTGATGTTGAGAGAGTTTGACATTTTTATGCTATACAATATATAACAGGAGCAATAAAAGTGGTGATAATTGTTGCATAGAGCATTGGCTTCGAGTTGTTTGATTGAAAAGGTTGTAAATATGTTAATAGGTTTGACAAAATTCAAATAGCGAAGATAGGGGCCCGAGCTTCTGGAGGACATTTCGGATCTTTCCGAAGCTAATTCCTACCCCAGTTACTTCACTTCATGGACAGTGGACAGTGGACAGTAATATGACAGATCAAACACATGATTATGCATCGTATGTATCCCACTTATAAATGCTCATGAATTTTTCAAAGGGAAGTTCAATCCTGAATAGCTACAAGAGTCATTTGTTATTTGAGAATTAACCACAATTACACTTATCAACTATCCTTCTTTCCTGCACAAAAGACTTCTACCCTTGCCCAAGATAGAAATGGCTCCTATAACCCTCGCTGGCTCAGCGGACTCTAAGAACAAATTCGAGGATTTGTCAGGTATTGACACTGCGAAGTATGCCAACCCATATGATGCTTTGATCGAAGCATGCCACGATGACCCGGTATTTACTTTTCCACTCACACCAAATTTCCCATCAGATCAAGCACAATACAATTATATTCAGGTGTAACATACGAATCCTGAACACATACATGAAATACTCACGATATTCTGTTCGCAAATTTAGACTGATTCCCCTTTCAGGCAGAAATACAAGCTAAGTATGCAACTCATCGAGAAACTCGCAATGCTCAACAGAAGGCAAAGATACTGGCTCCTGATTTCCAAGAAATGATACTGGATACCGTTCTGCAAAAGCTAGAGGATCCCAATATTGAGCCTGGTTTTGAGGATCCTAGACATTGCTTAGTATTCTGGGCGCGTCCTCCCCAACACATCAAAGCATGTAAGCTTGATCTGTTCACTAAATCTTAATTCCTTGTTACCTAACTATGTTCTTGAATTAAAACAATGCACTTTGACGTACCTGTATATGTACTCCTCAATACAGCTTTGGCCCCTCATCCCCCAAAGTCGTTCTTTGACATGAAAAACTGACTTTGCCATATGTAGTGGTTGGGACAATTCAACAAAAGCTACTTGCTTTGGCTCCGAGTATGTGACGATCCGCCCTACTCTTGTCCTCTGGTCTCAAGATACCCACATTGTCCCTAGCACTAACGTATATATCAGAGCTCTGGCTTATGCCCCAGCTCAAGTGCCATCTCACTGCACTTGAGATAACCCATTCCCTAACCTCCCCAGAAATAACCTCCATTCTTAACCAGCTCGGTACATCCACCATATCAACCATGACCGACTATCCCCTCCAACATCGTGCACGTCTCATCAAGCCCACACTGTCCTATGATGCCGCCGCAGTTGCATTGTCTTTTCTTCCGGCGGCTGGAGAATCACTTACCTCAAATGCTGAGCCGTCATCTCGCAATCCCAGAACTGCCCAAGATGATGCCTTCACCTATCACCATCTTCGCCAATCTCTATTCACCATTGCCCGATCTACGGGTATCTCTGTTGACTCCCGTTACGTAGTCCCCAGTTCACATATCACAGTTGGACGATTTCTTACGCAGGAAGATCACGATACGCCTGAAAAGCGACAGGCTTGGATAGACTTGATTGAGGAAATCAATGTATGGCTCAAAGAGGAGTATTGGCCACGTGAGGGGGTAGACAGAAATGAGGATGGAGAGTGGGTAGTAGGACAGGAAAAAGGTTTGGATTGTAGGAGAGGCCAATTGTGGTATGGAGGTGGAGAGACAGTGATGTTAGGAAAAGGATTCTAGGTGTAGTCCAAGGAGTGCTCCCATCAGCGAAAAAGCTGACACAAAGTGATAATACAATGTCTGCTGTTTCCAGACACATTGCGAAGCTCTAGACTATGTATTAAGAAACATTACTGACTTTATCATAATCTCAATGTAATCAATCATGAGAATCTCTTAGGAAACTAATATTGCGGGTAAGACCCCAGTACATAATGATATCATAAAAGTTCTAGCTCGAAGTAGTGACAACAGGCAACCTAGTCTCCTATAAACTACGCGTGAATAGTGTGCAGATACAATTTTGCAAAATCTTTCTGTTGGCCCATACATTAGGACTTCTGAAGGCTGCTTTTGATGTAAAAGCCTAAAGTTTGTATCGCGATTCAAGCTGCGGTGTTTCCAGGCTTAGGAGCTAGGTGGCATCGCAACAACGCGTCTAGGCCGCACTCAAGAGTGAAATGCAGTACTACCAGAAAACCCTGTGCATGCATTATATACGTCAAATGAAATCACCCATCATTAGCATAAGATATGGCAAGCAAAATTGGCTATAACAAGCATTCATATTGTCCACTTCAACACCATGCAAAAGCCCAGTCACGCATACGCAAATGGCTGCAAATATATCACGCAAGAAACTTCCAGAATGGTATGTCATCAGCAGACTTTGCTATGTTTCATTTGGTAACTTTGGATGAGGTACGAGGAGTACAACCACATCATTTTCTCCCGCGCCCCATCACTCAACCATTGTGTGTTTTGTGTATGTTCCTCGCAAAATCCTTTGACCCATCCATTTGTACCCGATGAAAACAGAATTGTCGTAGCATGCACAAATCTAGAATACCAATGCAGCACCCTTGGTCTTCTTGTCACCACTATCGAATTGTTAGCTCTGTACTTCAATCCACTGCGCAATTTGCTGAATGCAAATAGAATTGGGAATTCGTACCCAAGCTCGAAGTGCTTGCAACGCTTCAATGCCAACTGTGCCTTCGTCTTGCAAGATGTGCACTCCAATCTCAACACAACCTTCTTTGTGGTCTTGGCCTTCTTGTGGAAAACGGGTTTTGTCTGACCACCATAACCAGATTGCTTTCGGTCATAACGACGCTTTCCCTGAGCGAACAACGAAGCCTAATCCAACCTGTTAACTAATCGATTTCGACACGTCGGGCGATGATTGTACCTTTCCGGCCTTGTATTGGGTGACCTTGTGTTGGGTGTGCTTGCGGCAATCCTTGCCTTTGCAGTAAGTGCGTCTGGTCTTTGGGACGTTGACCTACGGAGAAGAAAAATATGTCAGCCTTAATCCAGCTTGATAAAATCATTCTGCTACAGTGCCCCCTCAAACAATTCCGCCACCTCCTCGATAAGGTTGACCATCATTCAGCATATATTGAGAATCGCGTGTGAAGTAGTCGTGTTGCGGAAACAAGTATTGATAGATAGTCCACTCGGTAACTTCATGATGGCTTGATTTGCGTCCGATGCCGTATTCCAGCCCGTCATTCATCGCTCTCTATCGAAATGTCGCAAATCTTCTCTCGAAATTCCTGTTTTTCGCTTTCCAACAGCCCCAAGCGGCCTCTCCTCCGAAGTTCAAATGAACCCAACAATTCAACAGTAAACTGAAATATAACGTACCATCTTGGCGATTTATCTGGTGGTCGCTGGGATAGATTGTTGTTAGTATCGTCGTTGATCAGATTTCTGGGAATTTTGGGAAACTGAAGTTTGGTGGGCTCGCTTCGAACCAGGCCATGCCGCTTTGGGAATAAATCAGATCACGTGTAAATTCTATGCACGTGCCATTATCGAAATGGGGAGATCAAATGCAACATTGTTACTTGTCTTATCAAAATATCTTTGTGTACATATCGACTCAGGCTCTCGCGAACCAAAAGAACAAAACGAGAACCAAAACACAAGCACGAAGCCTCAAAGATTGTTTGATTGCCGAGTTTTATCTGAGCATTGAAAGGACTCGACAGTCACAATTGAAATAAAATGCCCCCAAAAGATCGAGAATGATAATTTGCGGTCATCCGTGAAAGCTCAAAGTCATCGAGAACGCAGGCATATGATCGGCTTCAATCGCCCAGATGCAATCGTCAGCCTTCTCGTGACATGTTGGCATTGTGATACGTCTAAGTATTTCGTGCGTTGAAATTGGTGTATTATTGGAACTTGAAAGCTTTGCGATTTCTTTGGTGAAGACTTACTCCGCTCAAACAATACATCTATCTGCAGAACTCTGAATCAATTATGCGCAAATGCTTGAGCAAAATCGATCTCCATACGAGTTATCATTCAGATGTCCATTCTATTTTTGATATACTTTTCTGAAATACCAGTATCTGTTTCGTTAGCCAACTTTCTGCTATGCCAACAACATAGCATGGTTTACCTACATGATAATTCAAGCAAGTGTCATTGACCCGTCTCAACGATTAAGTTCTTGAGCACGTCTTTCAAAACAACAAAGCTTTGGATAAGAGCCGGTTACTCAATATCCGAAGCACGCTTCATCGGCGAGCCAGAGATCTACAAGAAGCGTGAACAACATCCAATAAGATGTGACGTGTTTCCCAGAGTATGCGAAACCCGGGCATTCTTTTCATTGGCGGTGCGTCTGCAATACGAAAACGAACTCGAAATAAATTACGGAATGTGTGATACTATGGACGTCATTAATCTTTTTTTACATTTGTGGCAAAGGGATGTCTATTACCTTCTCTCATACCAAGTACTCTCTGTCAAAGAACGAACGTCCGGCTCGTCTTGCCAATTATCATCTCATAACGTTACAATTTCCTAGCAATTACAGTATGTACTCAGGCTTGTAGTCGATGAGGGTCAGCTTTGTCTGGCATTTACTGAATTTCTTCACCAAAATCAATCAAAACTCACAGTTTTCAATGACCAGTATCAAATTTATCTAAAAGAAAATCCCAATATATCTTGCAAACATTAAATAAGAAATTAGTTCAGATGTCGAACACATTTCTCGGAATCATTTTATTTAATGGTTGTGAGAGGTTATCATCAATATATGAACTCCCGCAGTAGTTCTGGTACATTTTGAGACTCCACCATGTTACTCTGTAGATAGTAATTGCTATGTACATAAAACCAAACTCGAGACGTTTTGCATTGTTTGGGCATCGGAACAAGATTCAGAGTCAACATCATACCTACATTCTAGAAACGCTAATTGGTTGAAACATCAGTGAATGCGGCTTCTCTTTCCATATGTTTGAACGGCAAAGCCAGCGTCCGAGAGGTTAGGCCCTTATCCACTAGATAGGTAGTATTTAAGTGGCATCTAATAATGGCCAGCTGCCTGCCTCTTTTTAATGTTGGAGAAGTTGCCTTCCGTCCACATCATAATAGATTGATATTCTCTTTCAATTTCCAATGATATCGACACTTGTTCGCTGATATTTCCGAATTTTGGTAATCTTACCACATACACTGTAAATCTATTTGCTTTTTGCACTGGTACTTGTTCTACATTAACAAATTGGACCGTGCCACGCATCATTGAAATGATTTCACTGTTCACTCTTGTTTTGGCTACAATTCCAATTTATTGGGTGTATTCGAACATAGTAGGATTACAAAAGAATATTGCAGCTGCTAAACGTTCAGGCTTACCATATGTAATAACGCGTGAGTTACATTATCTCTTTGGAACCTTACATGCTAATTAATTCTAGCGATTAGCCTTTATAATCCATTTTGGTTGATAACTCATCGTGTGTGGTTACCTTTCATCAAAAAGCTACCGACAACATGGACAGAAAGTTGGATTGAGTAAGCGATGATAATCAACAGTATTGAGGGTAACTCTAATAACAAAATCTAGTTATATGACACCAGATTGGTGCTGGGAGAAACTTTACCACCCATTTGCCAAAAACGGCGATGCATTCTTGACCGTTTCCCCTGGATCAATCCTTGGATTTATCTCAAATGCAGAAGCGACTTATCAGATCACAAGTCGTCGAGAGGCCTTTCCCAAACCTCTTGAATCGTACCGTATTCTCGAGATATTTGGTCGGAATGTTGTAACAACCGAAGGAATTGAATGGAGAGGGCATAGGAAGATATCTTCACCAAGTTTTACTGAAAAGAACAACGCGCTAGTGTTTGCAGAATCTTGTACACAGGCACAGGGAATGTTGAGAAGATGGTTGGGTCCTGACGGGAGAGGAAATGTGACTTTGAAAGAGGTTCCTACTGACACAATGAGAGTTACATTGCACATCATAAGCAGGATTGGATTCGGGGTTCGTCTATTATGGCCAGGAGAGAAAGCGAGGAGCAAGGAACAAGAATCCGTTTACAGCAGTAATGAAGCGCCTGAAGGTCACACGATGAGCTTCGAGAGGTCTTTGAGTACTCTTTTAGAGACTTTAGTCTGGGTGCTATTTCTTCCCAAGTGGCTTCTGAGTAAGTACTAAAAACAACTTGAATTTTTACGAGAACTAATTTTTTCCCAGGATTAATGCCTTTTGATTCAGCCCACAAAGCACTAGAATCTTTTGAAAATTTCGGTCAGTACATGAACGAGTTGTTTGCCCAAAAGGCTCGGGATGCTATGGAGAGTAAGGAGGGCGAGGGTATGGATATTATGGGCTTCCTGGTGAAGAGTTCATACGGTCCTTCAAGTGCGCCGGGGTCTATGAAACTGTCACCGGACCGAGTCGAGAAAGGCCAAGCTAACAAAGTCGCCCTCTCGGACTCGGAAATTCTGGGAAATGCCTTCGTCATGATGGTCGCGGGTCATGAGACGACCGCGAACTCCGTCCACTTCTGTCTCGTAGAACTAGCCATCAGCCCTAGATCGCAACGACAAGTCCAAGAAGAAGTGCAAAGAATCTTTGGCGATGAATCTCCTGAGACTTGGGATTATGAGAAGAATATCAACGTCCTCATGGGTGGTATGGTCGGAGCCACGCTCAATGAACAACTTCGTCTCATGCCTCCCGTGGTTAATATTCCTAAATCAGTTGGTAAAGGTCACGATCAAACGATTTTTATTGATGGGAAGAAAATAATTCTCCCAGCTGGAGCCCATATCAACCTTAACACCATAGGTCTCCATCGAAATCCCAGGTACTGGCCAACCGAGCCCTCGAAAATCACCACGCAGAATAACGATCTTGATGACTTCAAACCAGAGAGATGGCTCATTAAGCAATTAGGGAAAGATGACAGCGCCAATGATTCCTCCGAGGATGATGATTTTGGTGGATTCACAGGGAAAACCACATCCGAAGGATTATTTCGCCCAGTCAGAGGTTCTTACATTCCGTTCTCCGATGGCGCTCGATCTTGCTTAGGTCGAAGATTGGCCCAGGTTGAGGTCATGGGTGTACTTGCTGTAGTTTTGCAAAATTACTCAATGGAGCTTGCAGTCGATGAGTGGGCTACAGATGAAGAAGTTTTGAGAATGTCCGCAGACGAGAGGAGGGAATTGTATAGTAAGGCGCAAAAGAAGGCAAGAGAGACGATTAGAGGGGCTACGTCACTCATCACTCTGAAACTGCACCCTGGTTTTATTCCGGTACGACTTGTAAAAAAGGGGGAGGAACGCTTTGTAAATATTATAGATTAGTGCTTTAGCCTCATGATACCAGACTGCCCGATGGTCATTGCCTGATGCAATAGGAAAGGATAACAATAAAAACTATTTCAAAACTTTCATTCCCAACACATGTATAGAGATTGTGTCAAAAGGTCGCTTTCATCTGACCTTTTCACGTATCAAGTCACGGGGTGGAAATACTTGATTGCAAAGACAAAAAAATAATTAAAACCGATGTTCGCGTCTACCCGTTCGCAGCGAGTGTTGCGCACATTCCTTCCCAGGACTCGAGTATTCTTACAAGGAGTTCCTTGAATCTCCCATGACAACGACAGGATCAGAGCTTCATAAAGAAGGGTTGCTCAACACTCACAGGTCATCAACCCATTTGGAAAAGAGTTACTGTGTAGCATACCAAGACTGATCCAAACCAGAATACCTTCAGTACTCTGCGACTCCGAGCTAGTGATTTAAGTCAATCACGTGAAAGCTCTAGCGCTTGTTTGTTGACATACTACGCGATTCCTTCCTCATTCGGCACCCCACAATATCTGCCCAAACTTCGCACGATAACCCGAAAAGCAGACATCAGATATCCCCGCACCATTCTACAAACACTTATCGAATATAATTACCACGATCGCATTCCTTCGCGAAGCAGCCATTATATAACATCATGTCCGGGGTAGCAAACTGGATCAAGGCGCAACGGAAGGGGGATTTGATGGAGCTTGCGGATTCAATTGGACTTAAATAGTATGCGACGTTCACATATCTCACCAGCTTTGCAACAGAAGTCACTGACCATTCTCTCAGTATCGATGGTATCAAGAAGACAGAACTTGAGCTTGCGCTCGAAGACTACCTGGTTGAAAATGAATCGCAACTAGCTAACGAGACGCGCCTCATACCATACTATAATAGAAGATCCGGTGCTTCACCTGTGAAGAAGGAGCCATCCTCTGCCCACGAGGAAATGGACACAAAGAGATCATTAAGACGCAGAACTAGACTTGCGTCAGAAATTTCGGAGGTCGGGAACCAAACTACGTACGTGTTGCGACGCGCCAAGCGCGTTACTTTGTTGAAAGAGTAACTAACACTTTTGTAGTGATGATTCGGAATCTGAAAGAGCAATCGCGCGCTCTAGTACTGCTCTCACACAAACTCCTCGCGCGAACGCGATCACATTTGCATCAAATGTCCCTATCCCACCATCTCCTGCCGTTGTCGCAGATGTTATCGATCGACGCACGGCAGTTTTACGCGCGAAAGCAAATGAATACTATAAGGACTTGGGTATAGTCGAAGCTGTAGAGACTGCCCGTGAAACTGTATCAACTGTCGTGGCCCTTGAATTCATCATGCTACTATCGGAGGCACTACAACTTCAACCAGAACTTTTGCAAAACAAATACGCATTCACAATTCCCCCGCTCCATTACCTGAATACCTCCGAATACGCGGTCAAAATTCCGGATCTGTTCCTTTTGTTAACCACGTCGTTCTGGGGCCCCTTTGCTCTATGGCTATCCACCAGTCTCTTACTTCCGTTGTTTGCAGCATACTTCTACAATCTTACAAGCAAACCAAGCACGCGAAGCAAACATTATTCGTTTGACCCATTGACATTCAACATCGTAAAGGGACTTATAACATTCGTAGTTTACGGCCAAGGCGCAACTCTTGGTGGGCTCGTAGACCTTGAGCACGTGGCCAGAATTAATTCGGCACTTTATGGGGGATATCAGAGCACGCTTGTTGGAACTGGCATTGGGATTTTGTTTACCATGTACGATGCCGTTTTAAAGAAATGATTGCCTTCAGCAGTGAAAATATGAAGACCTGCATGGCATGAATGGAACGTCTATTCTTAGTCAATCGTCTTTGAATATTTATTTCGGCGGCACGTTCCCAGCGAATTGTTTACGGACTGTGTTACATATATTTAGCTATGCGTGGAGAAAGTTTGCATTCGTCTTCGCTCGCTTCCTTGATTTCATCTATCCTCGACCGTGCCAACATAATCTTCTCTAGTATTGAGATGCATTGGGAAGGCGTTTGAGGCGTGGCTGACTCGGGATACCTATGTTTGTGCATTGCTTTTTGATCCGAGGAGTTATGGGGTTGTTGGGAATCTGGATGGGCAAAGGTTGTAGTGGGATTGGTTGGATAGTCTACTCCGGCTATGAGTTTGGGGCAATTATCTAGCAAATATAAAAACTATGTTAAACTTCTGGATATCATTACATCTCCGGCTCGGTTAATTTAGGACACGAGGTGGGGTTGATCTTGCTTTGTTAACATCGAACTCGTCTCTTCCCATCAGTATGCATTGCTCGGTTTAATCCTGGGAAATGTATACATTCTTGAAAGCACTAACACCCATAAACACACATACATTCTACGCTCCGTTATCAGCACTATCCTTTTACGGCATCAGCACTCCTCCACCTCTCGTCATTCTCGCACTAGCCTAGTTTCCTTTGAACAGATCACATCGACCGAGAAAACGTTTATGCAACTCGAAGCATCGGACGCACTTTACAAATACAGGTCATGTTTTCTGATACTCGATGTCCATATAACCAAAATAAAAGAAACTCAAATTTGAAACAGTGGGAAAGAGAAGGAAGGTAGAAAAATAACAGAAAATCGATTCATTGCTCTCCTGAAATTGAGTAGGTAAGGGGTGTGTTTCTCTGTATCCTCACTGCTGGAATGGCTTCTTCGTTGACGAAAAAGTAAGGTCGGAAAGTAATGAATACCGGCTCCTCGTAGCGTAGCGACTAGGAGTGTTGCATGGTGTTTTCCTTTGATAGGGCTTTTCTCCTGCGCAGTATGAGAAAACGGCAAGGGTTTTGTGTGCTTTAACCTTGTTGATCTTTTAAAAGAATGGTGGTTGTGGTTTCGTTTTATGTTTTTTGGAGAGTCTGTTTTGTGATAGAGGGAAGGATACTTATAAAAGCATAGGCTTTGAAGATGTATACAGCCTGATACTTGGGTAGCGAAGCAATCGAGTTGAAGTGATAATGGCTCTCAGAGCACCAGAAATTAGAAATTATATGATAAACCAGACGTTGACTCACGACCGACTACCTCCTGATAAAATATACCAAGGTGACTTCTACAAGTATTCCCTGCAAGACCGAATGAAGACTTGATTCGCCTGCTAAGCTCAAACATAACTCGCTAAATTCAATTTTATATCTGAATCGAACACCACAACCTGTCTAACCTTCATAACTTCGATAATGCGTCCGCCAACTTTCAACTCGAGGCACCCTCTATTTTGTCATTTGGATCCAAGTTCTGCGCTCCCTCTACGAGTCCCACGACATTGTATCGTTTCGAGAAAAATGTGTTCCAGTCATCGAGAACACCCTTCTCTTTATCATCGAGATCGAACCATTCCGAAGATACGTCGTCAGCTTTAGTAGAAGTTTTGGCTAAAGCGCGGGAAGCATCGTGGCCAGCAAAGACTGAAAGTGTAGAAGAGAGATTAGTGAGGAGAACATGCGAAATTGGATAAAGGGAATTGGGAAGAAGTACCGTTATAAGCGCCGCCAGGAAGATATGCTTTGTTTCCTGTTACATCGTAGACTTTACCCTAGGTCTTATAAGTTTTGCGCATTGCAGTGTGAAACATGCAGAGTTGAGAATATACCTTGATTGCAACATAGCATTTATCGCTATCAGAGCCTTTCAACACATTAGCCCTTCATCTCCGGAGATCGTAAGGAGGTCGTAATTACCATTGCATTTTGCAAGTTCTTCCACCGAAATAGGATCGTACTTTGGTGGGTTCAGAGTAACAGGAGTCTTAGGTTCGAATTTACCAGCCATTTTGAATAAAACGTGTTATAAGAAGTTAAGCTTGATTGAAGAGAAATATTGCGATGGAACAGAAAGCTGACGTTCGTCCATGATGTGGGGTAGCGTCATTCATTGGTTAGCGTATTGCGGGAGACAGGGGTTTTGGTTAGGGTGAAATGTCTTGCAGGAAGGAAATCGTTAATTTTATGAAGCTCCCGGACGACCAAAGCTTCATTAACTGCGCCAACGACAATTGTGTCTGGATTTCCATATTTAATTGTGCGGTTTCTATACATTCAGCTTCCAAAATGTTTACACCACGGTTCGCCACCTCACTCGGGTCTGCTGGCGCTTCCAATCGCGCATCACAATGTCTTCGTCAACAACGAGTGCAAGCTACAAGGTCCAGTAGACCTGCTACTAGAAGCTCCGTACCATGTCGAACACAGCAGCAGAGATGGCAATCCACACGAGGAGCACAACCTAAGATTAACCGCTCCAAAGGTTCGTTCACAAGGAATGCCAAAATACTCTTTAAAGCACATCCATATAGCATGACCGGAGCTACAATAGCGTAATTTACACCTCATATCTGTCCACTTTCACGGCTTTGATGTGCAGTGCTAATATAGCATTTACAAATATAGTATAGGATTCGGAGTCTTCTGTCTAGGATATATCAATTGGTGGTATAACAAATACATAATCGACGGTTTCAAAGCCTTTCCCGAACCTGTCGCAAAGCAACTGCGAAAAGCCCTTTACTACACCAATATGTCTCTTGAACCTAAGAACGCTATTAAATATTACAAAGAGGCTTTACGAGTTGCAGATGAGATGGGTATGGATCCATTTTCTGACGAGTATCTCGGAATCAAAATATCCGTTTGTGTTTTGTTGGAGAAAATTCAAGCTTATGATAAGGCGATTGGTGTTTACGAAATTATGAGAGATGACTGTGGAAAATGGATGGAGCAATTGGGAGACTTGGAGAGGAATATTGGCAAGAGGACGAGAGTTCTTAGGAGGATGGTAGAGATCAGTGTCAAAATTGCTGATTTATACAACGGGGAATATGTCTTACAACCAGATAAGGCTGAGGAAAGCTTGGTGTATGCGGTGGAGACTATATTAAAAGAACAAATGAGGAGACAGAAAGAGGGAATCAGACCTGGGGAAGAGGTTTGGTTATCGGACGAAGAGATGGGCGGAACTTTTGAAGGTTTATATTCCCATTCAAGACGTCAATTCGGATCAAGCTAATTTCTTTCTAGCTCTTGCACATCACTATGAAGCAACCGATAAACACCACCTCGCCGCACCCCTATTTCTCCAAGCTATCGCTCTCTCTACTCCAGCTACCTGCCACACAGCCGTTCTAAGTTTGTTCTGTCTCCACTTTCCCAAAGCCACCCACTAACCATTTTCCATAGTGAACAATCTCTCCATCTCACTGGCCCAACAAAATCCACCACCAGAATTAGGCCAACCCATGATATCCCGCTCGCAACAAATCAAAAATGCCCGCGCGTGGGCCACCAAGTCCCTAGAAATTTGTGCCAAGATGGCACCCCCAGAAAGAACTGAAGAATGTGATCTCGGATGTGCTGTTGCAACACACAATCTAGGAGAATTTGCAGAAATGGATGGGGATATCAAGGAAGCAAGGAGAAGATATGAAGAAGCGAGAAGCTTAGCGAGTGCGATGGGATTTAAAGAGGGGGAGGCACAGAGTGAAGAGAGATTGGCGAAGATCGTTGGTAGGCAGGAAATTGTTAATAGGGGTTGAGTCAGTTTGAAGAGGCTTATTCTGAAATAATGATGAGTCTTTGAGAGGTAGCAAGAGTATTGCCTTTTGCTACAGGTTCAATCTGGACCCTCCAATACTTCCTTCATATCGATACCCACATTGCAAGAGCAGTATATCCTGCATACCAATACACCAATTCAACTCCCTTGTCGCTGTGCACAAAGTAGCAAACTCAACACATCATGCCTCTACAATTCACTCAAACCTTGCAGTATCCAGATTGGAAGAAATGGATATCAAATTATCTGCACCAAGCAATCCATGTTGATCGAACCCAATCTAACCTAACATAGGTAACTAACCCTAATCCCAACTCATTCCAATCCCATCCCTATAAGAAGAAGAAAGAAAATACATGATCGTTATTCATCACTAAGTTAGAACCGAACCGAACAGAACAGAGCACAAGAAAATATAAGCAAAACACTATCTAATTCTCTTAACCCCAGCCCGAGAAATATGAAAATATAACAAAAGGAAAATATAGTGGGAATGTGATGTAACGCCGCATTATCCATCATCCGTAACCATGATTCATAACTTCGTTTTTCGTACTTCGTACTTCGTAAGCCTGCGGGGCAGGAAATATCCAAATTCATATCCTGCACAATCCTACATGTCAACAAAAAGAAAAAAAGAGAATGGAAGAATGGAAGAGATAAGTTCCATTCCTTCGAATCCCATCATCACTCATTACTCATCCTCTCCCTCAGCATCCAGATCCTCCTCCATCCCGCCCTCTACCTTAATTCCCACATATCTCCCCACCACTCTCCCCTCACTCCTATCCAACCCCGCAAGTCTTTTCCTCGCCCACCCCTGCCCCCCCTTCCCCGCACAAAGAATCCATTCCCCCCTCTCCCCCCTCTCAATAATCTTCTGCTCCACCGCCCACTCCACAAAAAGCACATCATCCTGCTGTCTAATCACCCCTGCCTCCCCTCCCCCACCCTCCAAATGTTTCCCCAAATGTTCCATCCTCTCATCCCAGCACCCTCTCCCCTCAAACCACACTCCCAACCCTTCCTTCCGCTCCGCGCACCCCCTCACCGGACACCCCAGCCTCTCCGGCGCCTCGCGTCGACTCCTCTCACAACTCCTCTGCAGAACCCTCACCCGCTCCTCCCACTCCCCATTGCGCTTCCCCTTCCTCTTCACCTCAAACGGCGCATGCATGCGTCTCAAATGCTGCGTAAACAAATCCTTCCGATTAAACTCCGCGCCTTTGATCTCCCCATAACCACGCGCATGCGCATTCCCCTCCCCACCCTTCCGCATCGCCGACCCCGAGTGCGAGTGCGAACCCAGCGGAACTTTACCACAGGACCCGAGCGTGCAAACCCACGCTTGCAGATTGAGGTGCTGAGAGGAAACATGACGTTTCCATTCATTTTTCGAAGCGAACGTGCTATCGCAACCCGCGAAATTGAAGACGCAGATGAAGGCCCGCGTGTGCACGGATGCGATGTGGCGTTGGAGAGTGGGTGTGTCTTTGAAGCCGGTGGAGGCGCATTGTATGCAGGAGAGACCTCCTGATGAGAGCTTGGAAGAGGATTTCGATGTGCTTGTGGAGCATTTGGATATGCGGTTGCGTTTGGGGGTGGGGGGAGAGTAGGATTTAGCTGTGCTGGTGCGTTTGCGCGGATTGCGGGTCGAGGGACGGGGAGTGTATTCTGTGTCTGATGGCTCGTCTTCTTCTTCGATGTCTCCATCTTGGGGTAGTAATTCGGAATCAATCTCTGTTTCCATGTCTATTTCCCCATTATGGTTAACATCAACATCATCGCCTTCTGCATCAACATCAGCATTAGAAATCGTAGATGTATTGTCATTATTCGAAGCTTGAATAGAAATTGCTTGGGGAGATGCAGCATCTCGAATCGAAGCTCCCAATCCCTCATCTCTATAATGTGAGATATGAGAAGCCAATTTGTGAGTCCCAGATTCTGATGCTTGGATTGCATAATCGACATATGTTTCATCGGTCTCGAATTTGATTTCTTGCGGATCGGCAAATGCCTGAACATCACTGAGGTTGACACATGGATATCCAGTTGGCTGTCCGGATAGAATTTGCGGTGATGTCCATACATCAGAGAAGTTTTGCGAGGTAGTATGAGAGGTATTGGGTAGGGTGTAATCATCTTGACCCTGAGAAGAATAGTAACCATCGTGATACCAATCTGTTTCGGTAGCTGGACTCCGAGCGCTACTGCAGTTGGAAGAGAGCTCTTGGGAAGGAGAAGGAGATATCATTCTTGTTCGAGAAGCTTGAGGATAGACACTAACGGGTTCGAATGCTCTATGAGGCGGTCTGGGAAAGCTATCGAAGTGGGACATAGCTGGAACAGTAGTAAAGAGAGCTCGTCCTGGCTCTGTGATGAATCTTTGTAAAGGCTGCTGTGGTAAATCTTGACGGTAATCGAAATCCGGAGAGCCCATTTGAGATTGACGAAGAAGTGGATCGATATTCTGGATCCAAGAGCTTTCAATGTCCATCAAATCCTCATGACGGAAAGATTGAGGGTTTGATCTATTCTCCTGGAAGAAAGGTGGTTCCATAGTCGAGTAAGGTAAATTATCGTAAGACATGATGTCCAAATAATATAAGTTGGAGTAATCGAATAGCCACTATAGATGCGTCTTCGGTTTTGCTTTTTGCTTTTGGCCCCCACGATTCTAGACTGGAGAGATGGGGCGGAGCTAAGCTTCTAGAAGAGAAAGAGATACAAAGCAATAAGCTTGGAAGGAATAGAGCTGATATTTGTTTGTTTTCTTATTGATCCTACTGCAGGAATGAGTTTCTTGTGGAGCCCGAATAAACTCATGAAATAAGACGACAGGACAGGAGAGACAACAAACAGAACAAACAGAACTCACAAACTCAATTCGAGTATCTCCAGCTTGCTGCGACTTCCAACAAATCTTCTTGCAAATAACAAACAAACAATAAATTTTATTTTTTTGGTACACACGATCTTTTGTTTTATTTATGCACAAACAAAATCATGAATTTCAAAATGTCAGGTCATGAAAATCCACTGGTCGATAGTCGGATATGGAGATATTGAGACTTGGGGAAAGTCTGAGGCGAAGTAGCGAGAACGATAGGCGCAGTTATTATGTATGTAATAGATATGATGTATTCAGATGATACAAGAAAACAAAGAAATCAGAAACGGCACGACAAATCTCTGATGTATGCGTGGACCAAGCCTCAACATATCCTCCACAAAAGTTGATATGTGTACCATTTGGGACCGACATATTTCACTTGCAATTTATCACAGAGCCGCATTGTGAGAGAAGAAGGGTAGGCCCCACAGGAGGGCCGGTGAAGGATCTCCTCACATAATTCGAACGTTTCTGTATGTCGACTTTGGCGTGCATGCCCCCTGAGCCCATAAAAGTATTGGAGATCGATGACTCTCCCTGTGCTGCGCCCCTCATCATTCCTCATGTTCCTTGATGGCTTGAAGCAGCTCTGACAGAGCACTGCATATCACCTCAAACATTTCCCCATGTCGAAATTCTTAATCATGATGCGAGTGGAGACCCGACCGAGCTAGTCAATCGTGCAGAGGGAGCTCTCCATACATTTCTTTTCATCACTCTTTCGTTTCCTTTTTCTACCATCCTAACATGCGTTCCACACCAGGACTAATGGGGAAAAGAGCTAATCCTTGTACATGGTGTAAGGCGGACAAGGCGACCGCTAGGCAGACCTCGACGTCAATTCTTCAAAATTCGAGAATGAGTATTATTATTTTATCCGTCATTTGAATAGAATCCACAAGCCGTTCCGTCGATTGAGAAAGTTCTCTCGGCACAAAATAAATTTCTCATTCGATACGATCGGGTTTACTGGGGAAACTTTGTTTTCTTCCGCTCCCTTCGCTTAGAACGAACTACGGTACGGTTAGCACTTTGCTTCGCCTTTGACTCTCAGAATTTGCGGTTGCACAATATTCGCATTCGTTTCTGCTTCAAAGTATGCATTGTACAGCCAAGAATATCCAATCCCTTTCCTTTCCCTTTCCATTTCCCTTTTCCCCTTTTCTAATTTCCTTTCCTTTCATTCCTTTCATTCCACTTCAATGGGTGTCAGCACTCTAGCCCCCACCCACACCATCCAATGCTCCAACATCCCAATCGCCGATATTGAAAACAGCCCCCAAATGATAACAGAGACCATTTCAAATACATAAACATCTTACCGAGTCTGCATCGCGGTCGCAATTAATGCATCTCGATCTAATTAGTGTAATGAAGCGTTTAACATGCATTTTCGTTCGTGAATTCGCTGGGTCGGTTAGATCAATCAGGTTTGGTTTGGTTCTTGCCCATTTCCCCCCCATTCACCCCATTCCACGTTTATCGCATCAATTCAACCCAGATTTATATTCAAATGCTACACATACTCGGCTACCCACATTGAAGATCGAGTACGATGAAGAAGTAGTATTTACAAAGATTCCACAACTTCCCATGCCACCGAGTAGTGTCTGCTCACATATGAATGTGATCTTCAAGATCTCCGAATACATGTAATACCAAACCCAACAGTGCCCTGTGAGCAAACTCCAACGCCCATGAAGATATCCCTTAAAGAATTAAGAATACCCCTCCTTCCACATACAGACAATGGATACACATACATATATGCAGCCTCACTTTTTAGCACCGCTTGCTTCGCCCTTCACCTACCTACATGTCCAAACCACTCTTCCACCCTGAAACTCGGTGAACCAAAGGGGTCTAGCTTCACATGTATTCACGTCGTAGAAAGGGTGCGCCACGTGGAAGGAAATTTGCATATGAAGTGGCTTTGCGCTTGATCCTGGGTAGTTTTTACAACTGTGGTATTTTCAATTATCCTATGAGCACTATTTGCCCTACACCACCTAGAATCTATTCGGTGTATTAAGCGAGATAACTCCTTCATGGGCCGGATTGGAAAGCGGTTATCACTGCGGCTGAAAATATCGTATTCCAACCATTGGAGTTGTGATTAACACGGTCACTCAATACCTCCCACCATCACAGATGTACCATGTCCAAAAAATTAATTTACGAGTACTGTGCCCCTCGCTAACCTTTAAATTTCAAGGAAAAGATTCTCTTTCTATCGTAAGGTTAAATTTGCAAACGCCAATGGGAAAACCCCCTGGATATCTTCCTTCCCAGTGTTTTCGAATTCCTACCCAATTACACCGCAGACCCAATAGTTTTACACAATTATCCCTTTTCAAATGAAAGTGGCCAATAAACCACGTTAAGACACTTCAAACAATATCCATGAACATGTCAGACTTTTTGACCTTCACAATTACCAATCGAATCGCTCTTGCACTCGTTGCAAAAATCATGACTGCAGGAAGTACACTTGGGACTAAGAGCAAGAGTACGACCTAGATCATCTGCACAATGACACTATAAATAAGTTAGCAACTGCATATGGCACAATAAAATGAGAGCGCGTACACAGTAAACAATCTCCCCAATCTTTGCATACTTTGCTGGCCTGTCATTCTCATCGTCGTTGCGTTCTCGTTTCTTGGATATCCTGGGCTCTTGACCCACCAAAGCAGATGAGGTTCCTTTATTGTCGTCAAATTCTGGTGAGCTCCTACCAAAGTCATCTGTAGAATTGGTCGGAAATTCCCGGCGGTCATCTTTAGGTGAAGATCCACCTAAAGGATTTGGACTGGTGACGTCGCCCTTGGGTTTGTCACTATCAACTGGAATCCAATCCTGAATGCTTTGTTTTTGAAGTCCGCGGCGTCCCATAAAATGGTCATCTATGTGGTCAAACCTTTCTGTCCAAGCATCAAGACCCTTTTTCTTGAGGTCAATAAGCGCCTTACAAAAACCACACCAGAAACGAGCCTGACAATTACGGCCAATACGACAAGCATCGACCTTAATCTTAACAGCATCTTGGTCAATGATAGCATGTTCTTTCTTTAGATGTTCTTGGAATGTTTGACGACGATAAGAGACTTTCGCACATGCTCCACCTTCGGGTTTCTCATTGTCGCAACGCCAGGTCTCCAGATGGAAATGTTGCGAGTTCTCGTGTCGTTTCCAGTCATTCTTACTTCCAAAAGTTTTGTTGCAAGCCAAGAAAGTACAGCCGTAAGGCCTCTCGTGCCGTTTCATATGTTTCCTATTTATCATCAGTAACAGTGATGCAACATGTAGATTTTGAACTCACTTCAACTCGCAAGGTCTTCCTTTAAACTTTCTACAAACCTCACAAGTGACTTGGTTTTCACTCTTGTTGCTGGCAATAGATCCTGGGTTTTGTATCCGAGGTGTATGATTTGGATCCTTTTGAATAATGTAACCTAACTTTTGAAGGGTTTTGTAAACCTCAACGGCTTTTTCCTGGTCCAGGGAATCATCTGTTGTCGAAGAAGTAGGCTTATCAAATCCATCTAGTAAGCATGCAGCTTTATCTGTTGTGGATCCCCAGGAATCAGCGGGAGAAGGTTTTCCATTAGGCAAAACTTTCCGTCCCATCGGCAATGCACCAACGTTGGATGGATTTTTTGCCTCTGCTAATGCGGTTCTAATTGCTTCGGTAATGGTTGCATCGGTGGCCGAGACGCTACTATGTCGAGTTGTCTTACCTGCAGGTGGTAGTGGATCTCTCTCCACCGATGGACGGCTTACATGATCAATATTACGATCCAATGTACTCTTTGTACCCACTAGGGTTGAGATATCACTCTTCAAAAAGATTTTGTTAACAACCTCTGATGGATTCCGAAATAATTCCGATGGTTGGATGGTATCTCTAGTATGTGGATCCGCGGGAGGATTGTTCGGTCCAGGTATAGCAGTGCCACTGGTATTCACATCCGCGACGAGAGGTTTCTCCATTGGAATTTCCGTAGGGGTGACTAAATCCTGGATCAAGTCTGGATAGACGGGCTTCCAATTGGATTTGATATCCTGGGCTTTTGGTGAACATTCGTTTACTTCCCTGTTGTGCGAGATACCGTGGGTAGATACTTCTGCAGAAAGATGGGCATCTTGAGGCAAACCTGAGGGTTCCAGAAATTCAGCCCTAAAGGATATTAGTCCTACCAAATGTTATTGAAGTCCTCTCAGACCTACTGTCGTATCATCTTCTCAAAGTTCTCTTCCAACCCAACGACGTTCAAATGAACTCGCTTCAAGTGACTACGGAAGTTGTCGAGTCGTGGCCATGCTTTATCCTTGGACTTACACCCAGGTACAACACAGCGGTATTTTTTTATTGACTCCGCCTTCGAGGTCGTAGCTAAGGGGTGTTTGCTCTTTGTATGTCGATCTAGATCGTTGGTTGTGCTAAATCCCTCAGTTCTTCCACAATCTGGATAGTGACACACAAAGGGCTTTTTATGTCGTAAATCATGCTTCCTATGAAAAATTAGTAGTGATTCTTCATGGCAGATCACTATGGGAACGGACTTCAACTCAGATTTTGTTTTTACTGATTTGTGACAGGTCAGACAGAACAGACCTGGCGAGTTGATAGAAGCCGGAAGATGTGTTGGCCATGTTTCAGGTGTCCTATTCTCGCGAGATTGCAATGCTTCATTCAACCCCTGAAAAGGCTGATAGTCTGCAACATGACCTGCTAAACTTTGACAGTCTTGATCGCGATCATTAATATCAGAGCTAAAGATTGAAGCATTCCCATGGCTTCTTCTGGTTTCATATCCGGAATCCGATTGTGGTGGGCCACCGAAATGAAAGGATCCATTCTCCAAGGAATCTTGTTGACGATACGGCCCTCCAAAAGCAACGGGTGCACGATTATTTGAACGAACCTTGATATTTGTTCTTTCCTCTGAGATGGGATCTGAAATTGTCTTGGGGTACCAAGGTCCATCATTATCGGCATACCATTGGAGCAATGGAGCCTGGCCTGTCGCACGATCCATTGGCAATTGTTGCATCCTAGAAATTGGTCCATATGGGGAATTTGAATCAGGAAATCCATGAGGGGAAGGAAACAATGTTGGCTCCCAAGCAACCGAAGAAGAAGGGGAAGGACTTGGAAGGGTCCTCGAATTACTCAGATCAATCTCAATAGGTTGAGGTGGAAAATCTAATGAAGGCGGACCCATCTCTCCTCGTGTAGAACCATATCCGGAATCTGAAGTATTATGCATGGAAGGAGGTGAGGGATAATACTACGATTTTCCATCAGAACAAAGCTCATGGAAGAAGTTGAAAGGGGGAAGAATTGATCATACATGGCGTGAATAACTCCCATTGCGGGGATAGCTTGGATGCATCGACATTGCTATTAGCTGTCAGTCAATACTCTGACACGCATCTACTCAACCCGATATAACAAACCGACGAAAGATGTGAGAAAATGTGTAGGAGATATAGCCAATATATCAAAGTCTTGGAAGTATACAAAATATTATTTGATGTGAGGTGAGAAGAGCTGCAAGCAATGAGAGAGAGAAGACGAAGGAGAGCTTCGCATACGCGGGGCAAATGACCCGTACGCTTAATCACGAACCATAGTTCAAATGACAACTCAGAGTACCGTATGTAGACGAGAAAGAGGAAAGGAAAATGGTTCGCGAAATAAAATATCCAAAGAGAGTAATGAGGCAAAATACAAAAGTTTGATTATATATGTATAGGTATGCGACACTAATGGAAAAGCAAGCGATCGAAATGCTTACGAGGTGCGCGTGCTAGATGTGATGCGATGTGATGTGATGTGATGTGATGAGGGAGAGTTGAGGAGTGAGTGAATGAGTGAGTGGGTGAGTGAGTGAGTGAGTGAGTGAGTGAGTGTGTGTGAGTGGTTTTCGGTGAGAGAATCGGGCATTAAAACAGATGGATTCCGGGCGCGGGCAGTGGAAGGGGAGTAAAAAGAGTTGCGACACGACACGACACGACACGACACGACAACCAATGACAATGAATGAAGTCTTGTTTAATAAATAAATAAATAAATAAA
>PQXK01000035.1:0-198892 GCA_004786245.1 Botrytis hyacinthi
TACAACCTTATTGAATTCCTACTTGAAGTCTAGTCTAAACCACCTCGAGAGATCTCTAGACACTTCCACGTGACCCTAGAGGCAGCTCCCGTAACATTTTCCTTCTCTCAATTTGAGAATATGATTTGCTATATCTTTCATCCTTTTAAATTTAAAAAGAAAACCTTTCAAATCTATATCAAAAATATATGAAATAATTACTTATTCTTTTACTTTAATAAATTTCAGATTTTGTGATTGAAATTCAATCATAAGAGTTGTTCTATTTATTCTTTGAATAAGTATTGTATATATGATATTATATAGCTTAGTAGCCTTTTGAATCGAGAGTTTTTTGTTTTTTTCGATAGTTTCGATAACTAAGAGTATTCTTTTTTCTTTATTATTCAATTGTATAATAAATGATTGATAAATCGTGTATTGAGATTGAAGAGTGTAAATTGAGGTAAAAGTGGTGCATGCACTGATATGGTGCACGCACTGATAAACTACGTTATTAGAATATAGGTATCTATGACTATCAAAATATCAGATCACCATTTGCTTGCCGGCTGAAAATCCTATTCGTCGTGTTCCTACCAGTACCTAAGTACTACTGTCATCACATCACATCTCATAATCCCATTATCATCATCATCATCAACCTAGTACTTCTCACGTCCTCATCCCTTCCCATTTCGCTCAAACTTTATCCCAACTCCCAAGCTCCAATTCCCAAGCTCTAACTTATCTCATCATACCTCCTCTTCCATCTCCATCTCCATTCCCATCCCCCTCAACCTCCTCAACCCCTTCCTTTCTCTATCCTAAACCCAAATCCCACACCCATCATTCCACATTCCCCTAACCAAACATTCCCAATCTCTTCCCTCCTATCCAAAAGACCTATATCCAAGAGCTGTTTGTAATTCACATCTCCCATCACCGGGGGAAAAAAACACATCCCCTATACATCCTATCTATTCGACAACTTAATTTCCTCAATCATCGAATCCTCAATCACACTACCTCTCAATGCGCATTCCCATTCCCATTTCGAATGTAATTATAATCTCCGTCCAAGCTTCCAAATCAATCTCTAATCTCCAAGTTGCACCCTAACCCCATACCCCAACCCCATAAATCAAATCACGCCCAACCCTTGCTACGCCAACTCCCCACCGCAAAGCCCCAAGCCCCTCGCCTCCTTTTCAATCCCATCCATCATGGAACCTCTCTGCAATCAACCAAACCAAACCTCCCTTCCCCTCTCTTTCTCCTCGCCATCCTGACGATAATCTCAATCTCAATTACCCTCACCCTCATCCTAACCCTAACCTTCACCCTCACCCTCACCCTCAAACTCATCTTTCCATTCTCATTCTCATTCTCATTCTCATTCCCGACCATCCATATTCATTCGAGCCTTAACCTCACCCTTACCCATATCCTTACCCATTCAACACATCCGAATTTCTAGAGTATATAGCTCCCTCTACTCCCTCTACTCCCTCTACTCCCTCTACTCCCTCTACTCCCTCTACTCCCTCTACTCCCTCTTACTCCCTCTACCCCTCCTTCCTTCATTCCCTCCCTCCTTCCTTCCTTCCTTATTCCCAATTCCCATTCATCAAGTAACATTCATATATCTGCATATCTGCATATCCATCCATATATCACTTCACACTCATACTTCACTCATACTCACACTCACACCAAAATCGCATCAACACCATCGAAATCCCAGAACCAGAACCAGATCCAGATTCAAAACCACCCTCATCCCATCCCCATCAAGAACAACAAACAAATAAACAAACCATCAGAAATTGTAAAGAAAAGAAAGAAAAAAGAAACATACAACTCACTGATTAAGCTTCCTGATATTTATTTATTTCGGTAGGTTCGAGAATTGATGCAGAGTCGCTATTCCCCTTTTCTTCAAAGACACTGAGAACAAGAACGAGAGCGAGATACAGATACCAAGCAGATACTCAATAAATATATCAATATAAATGCGAAGAAGCACGAGAACAAAACAATAACATAACTTCACCAGTAAAAAACTTCAAACGAACCAAACATAAAGTAGTGAAGAATTGTATAATATATAAATCCAACCTAGGTAGCTCTAGATAATCAATCATGCGTGCTGATCCGCAAGATCATAGCATCACAATGCACAAGGCGCAAGTATATCCTCCTCAATTATCGAAATCGAAATGTCGAAAGGTCGAAAAGTCCACCGCATAGCGCCATCATGTATTTATGTACTGTATGATATGTATATGCCACACCCATCCAACGCCCATTTGCCTGTCCGCCCATCCATCCATCCAGCCATCCATCCAGCTAAAAGCAAACTGATCTTCTATCAATCCTAAGTATTGATTTCGCGCACTGGTCATGTTGTAATTGTATTCCTTTCCCTTGGCAGAAACCTCTTCATTAAGATTCAACCTCAACCTTCTTCTTCCTTCCTCCCTTTCCCTTTCCTCTTCCTTTTTTCTTCGGTTCACCCGCATCCACTTCCGGCTCTACTTCACTCTCACTCCCCTCTTCCTTTTTCGCCGCCGATGCCTTTCTCTTTTTTCCCTCCCCATCCTTCTCCTCCTTCGCCGCCGGCACAACCTCTTGAACCCTCCCCACAATCTCACTCAAAAAATCAAATTGATCATTTTCCTCCACCACTCTCTTCAAACAACCTGCCGTAACTCTTTTTCCTCCCTTCTCCCTTGCCACTTTTGCCGCACCTTGTACTAACGATATCATGAAAAGTTCCAAGGCTTTCGATACTGCGACTGGAGTAACTTGTGCGACTTTTCCTACTTCTTCATCGGCTTGCATTATACGTTTTATGCGGGCGACGGGAAACTTTGTGCGGATTTCTATTCCATCTGGATTTGGGTTCTTATTCGAAGGAAGAGCCGCGGGGGGTTGAGGTGCTATGGCGAAAGACATCTTGGGTTGATATTGAGGAGTGTGAGATTGATTGAATGAAGCGGTGGTAATGGGTTGAGATTTGACGCGTGATTGACGAGGTTGTCGCGTTGTTGTCTCCAGCTGATTTGTATATGATTCGTGATAGAGAGGATTTTGCGGGTTATTGTTGTACTGATATATCTCTACTGGATCATTACCCAGCGTGAAGGGTGAAGGGATGCGATGATCGTAAGGAGATTGCACAGATAATGTCGCTTCGGTATTTTGAAATTGATCGAGATATTGTGAATGAGGTTGTGGTTGAGGTTGTGATTGTGAATGAGAAGAAGCGGTAGAAGAAGATGTAATGATGGGTGAATTGTTATTAATATTGACCAAATCTGATTTGATGGTCTGAGAGTGCGAATGAGGAAGAGAATCCGAATGGGAATGAGAATGAGAATGAGAATGAGAGGGGTAGTAAAATTGTGGAGCCGTGGTTGGAGTTGTCGCAGTAGTCGCAGTAGTCGCAGTAGTCCCAGTAGTCCCAATAGTGGTTAAATTTGTTCCTTGACTTCCGAAAGAATGTGTAGGTGGTAATGCGGGAATTGGTGGCATATATTGATTTGTGGTATGAAATGTATTATAATCTGGAAATTCGTTCATTACATTTCCAGGATGATTGGCAGTGAATCGTAGATGCTGTGATTGATCTGATTGATCTGATTGATCTGATTGATTTGATTGACTTGGGTGATAATTGAGATGTTGTATTGGTTGAGAAAGTCTTGATGTTGTTGTTGATGTCGGTGTTCCTATAGTCCCATTACCAAAATGAGGAATTCCCGGTGATCGAGGTGCATATGATGATAATGATGATGTGCCCGATGAAGTGATTAATGGATGAAAGGAAGGTTGATGTTTATTGGGATTGGCATCAGGTGGTAAGAAACCTGATAAATCGGGCGATTGAGGTGTATAAGTTGAATCCATTTTTTACCCAGGTAGGTATTGATTGTACCGGTAACTTATTCTGCTCTTAACTCCTCGCGTTTCCTTTTTCTTTTCCTTTCCCTTCTTAATGAATTTTTCAAAGGAATAATTTTTGACGTTAATATATTTTCGGTATAGGGTAAAGTAAAATAAGAGGTCAAGAGGGTTAGATTATCCGATTTGATGCAAGGCTAACACGGTGGAAGGTGGGAAGCGATGACCAGGGAAAAAGACTTTTGATGTTTGACCAATTGTAAAGTAGGAAGGAAGTCAATGAAAGAATAAATCTTGGTGTCTTCCTCTCGCCTTCTTGTTAAGGATTATTGATGTGAAGATCTCTTGTTTTCTGCCACTGTGAATGGTATCTAGTACGGACCGGACGGTGAGTTGGTTCCTGGAAGATTTAGATGTATATATATACCTAGGTAGGTACACCGTGTGTATACCGGTACCGATACTGTACTATATTGTACTGTACTGTACTGTACTAAATAAATAAATAAATAAATATATCTCGTTTGTTTGCTGGACTCAATTCGAGTTACGAGTATAAACAGTGGGAGGGAAATAGCTCTGGGCCAATCTTCTCTTGAGCTTCTTTCTTTATGGTTATCTGCTTTGAAGGAACGGACCTCGGTTCTCTATAGGAGGCGAAAAGATTGACGAAGGTGTATTCTTTCTTCTTTGTTCTTCCTTTCTTCCTTTCTTCCTTTCTTTACTGGTAGATGTTGAATAGTGATTGCCTCATCAAAGACTTTCAAGGTTCTCCTTCATCAACGTGTGATAAGACTTCAAAGTTCGTTTATCGTAGAGCGGTGAAATGAGTGAGGCGATAACAGTAAGGAGGAAGTGAGAGAGGAAGACCGAGGAAGGCTAGTAAACGACAATAGCTCAAAGGAGAAAGCGAAAAGTATTTCGGATATTATTCAACCAAATAAATTGATTGGTTGAAATGAAAGAATAAAGAAAAATAGATGAACTCTGATCAAATTCATATATTTCTTCGAAATTTCATTGGTCGAGCATTCCGAACATTCCATAAAATTTCCTAAACAATGGAAGCGAGCAAGGTAAAGTTTCTTCAATGTGCGAGCGATATGCGATATGCGAATCCGATATGTGATGTGCATGGAAATGAAAAGCTTTGGAGCGGGGTTGAAGCGGTCATTTATGTACACAATTTGAAAATGACTAGGATGGGAAATTTGACTAATTGTGAATAGGATTAGTATCAAGTCATGTCATAACCATAATCATCCTCTGGTCAGAATATCATGTGGAAAACGCGGCTCCATTTATTGTTGATCAAATTATTTACATCACAAAACATTCATCTAGATAGGTATGTATTTTGAACAGTCAATCTTTTGATATTGATGCATCTTGCTCAAGGGAAATGATGTCTTTCTCTCTTACGGACTCTACGAATTTATATAATTCGAAAACGGGAGAAAACACCCTTGATACACAACAGTCATTCATATCTTGGCATTGCGATCTCGAAGCTTACACGAAAAACGCGTCGAGGACTGTGGCTTACTCAACAATGCCGTGGAAACAAACATCAGTATGAGAAACCACCAAATCTTCTCAAGAGTATCTGCCTACAGCAAAACGGATCAGGCCATCTTTTGTCTCAAAGCTTTTGTTCTCGAAAATGAGACAGAACTTTTGATCACGTCGCCCTTTACTCATCCATAGGTACTACCTAGATATGTACCATTGTATCTTCAAGCGACGATACCTCAACCTCAACCTCAACCATACACTCCTTGAAATTCTCTAGATATTGAATGATGATAACAAAGAGCTTACCGGAGATCACACCCAAGTTCATAACCCAGCTACTCACCTAGCTTGTGGTTTTGACTCGGGTCATTCGTGATTATATGATGGAATTAACTTGATCTAATCTGACAATATCTTGAATCTGGAATTATGAGTTTGACGATCTGGTGTTTTGATCATCCTTCCAAAGTTGTTGATCACGGGAAAATGATATTGATAGTTTGCCTCTATACTCGATGGTTTCAGTAGTGTTGGTTGATCTCAATTGATCGCGTAGCCTTTTGGATTCCATCAAGTACCTACCTAGTATCTTTCACGAGGACATTCTCTCTTCAATTCTTCTACCATACCATTTTACTCATGTTTCTTTCCCTTCAATTCAATGCGAACAATCGACTCGAAACAATCAAAGAGTTATTTTGAAACTTCTCTCCATGATGTTTGCTTCATCTCATCCGATGTTCTTCAGTACTTTGTTGTTTTTGTTGCAGATCGTATTTTTCGCCGAGCCTCTAAATAAATGTCACGGGATTGGATGTAAACCGATTGAAGTTTTCAAAAGGTTCCAGACCATGAATAAATAAGGCTTTGGATTCATGATTCTTGAGTTGCTTTGAAGTTTTTCAAGAAATCGCGTACTGTTAGAACAAGCGGACCACTCATAGTCTCAGTATCTTCTTCTCAATCTAATAAAGAAGGGTTCATCGTCCCGTTGTGCCTGATGGAGAGATAGACCGAGATCTGTGTATTTTGGTAAGTTTAGTGACAAAATCTGATTCAGGTTTTGATTCAAGCCTTCGACATCATATCTCGTGATTTAGTTTGGAAAATCACTGTTTTGTTGCACATCTAATGATTGAGGAAAATTATTTAAATCGCTAGACCTTCCCTTTTCATACTTCCCCAAATTTTAATCTTCCATTTCACCACGTGATTATATTGGATAATTGAAATTTAGGACATCTTGTTGTCATGGTTTATTTTATTGATGTCAAAGCCAATAGTAGCAGTTGGATACAACAATGAAACAAATATGTATTTAATTAATTGTCACATGAATATTATATTCATACCTCGGTGCAGGAGCGGAATATCTCACAGCGGGGGCGGAAATTCTCTTCCCACATCTATCCGTACCTAGATAGGTAGGTAAGCTAAGCCTGACCACCACCACCCACACCCACCAGCACACCAAATTCGCTTACACCACACCCTTCCATCCATCCATCCATCCATCCATCCATCCATCCATCCATCCATCCATCCATCCATCCACACATTCCAATAAAAACAACACACGCATCCCGCAATAAAAAAAAGCAACACAAACTGCCACGTATACACAACCCGACAGCCACGCTGAAAAATCATACATGCAAATGGTACATGTAATAGGTGTTGAGAGTGTGCCGATGATGTGTAGACCTTGCACACCGCTTCATGAGTGGGAATTCCTCTACACCCTCAGGAATTTGAGATGTGCAACAAATTGTGTTGACGGAAGGAAAGGTCTGTCTGTGGGTTTGCGGAGAGGAGGAGTGGATAGGGAGAGGGGGAGGGGGTGGATGGGTAAGGGGTGATTTTGGTGATGAGATGTGCGTGGTGCATGTATGCATGCATGTATGTATATATCTATGTATGTCGAGGTATTCTGACTCTTTATTTATTTGTTTATTTGTTTGTTTATTTACATATATATAAATAAATTTCCTATTTAACACATTTTATCTCCCTTTACGAGTTCTTTATCTATTTACCCTTATTTATTCTTATTTCCACTATAATTCCTCATCACAGCAAACAAACAAACCATTTCAATACATCATCCACAATACACAGAATCTCATAACCTCACAATCCCAAGCTGAAAATCCCAGCCACATCTACCTACCTACGTACCTAAACAATCCATCCATCGCTTCGGTCGGCTTAATTTGGCTTACCATCCATAACTCGGATACCTCAGATTCATCCCCAAATGGTTGCGGTAAATATCGCGGCTTAGGATTTGCGGATTTCCGAGGTTGTGTCACGTTACGTTACGTTGGGTTGGGTTGGGTTAGATATGTTGGATTACTTGAGTAGGCAGGTGGGTATGCGCTCGTTGTCTGTATGTTTTCACGCTTTTATTATTTTATATCTTTCTTAAAACAGATTGGTTTGAGATTTTGAGGGGGAGTTTTTTGGTTCTGATTTAATTTGATCTGTGTTTAATTCGATGTGGTAGTTATCTATATAACAGTAGTGTTTTTTTATAGATACCTAGCTGAGGAATGATATTTTTATATATCTCATATATTTAGATATAATTTAGAAGTGGAAATACACATATCCTATCATTGACTTGATTTGACTTGAACTGGATACCTAAATACATAGGTATCTAGAAGTAAGAATATCGCTTGATAATTATAAGTACACCTAACTATGTATATCAAGTACGTAGCTACCTAGATAATATATTTACACAACATCCTATTTTCTTATTACCATCTCTTCCAATAAGCCTCAAACAATTTCTCCATCTCCATACGCAGTTTTGTTATTGCAGTGAGAAGGGAAATATTGTCTTGGTGTATGTATACTAGTCGTCGCATACATGCAATGTACAATGATGTGCTTGTATAGATATCATAAATGTCCGATGAATAATTAGTGAACATCATTTCTCTATTACCCATCTCCAAATATCACGACATTGAACAATAAGGAACCCTCTACGTACGCCGCACTTATTATATCGCTCCGTACTGGGTACTCAAGAAAAACGAATCTCACATCACATCACGATGGAAATCACTCATTCTCACAAATCGACACTCTCACTCCTTGTAAATATAAACTTTAAAATAGTCTATCTAATCTCCCTCCACCAATGATACCCCAAAAAACACAAAAGAAACCTAGCTATTTGTTGCACATCTTCTGCACGTACCCGGCTATGAAGCGAGTGCATGAGTATATAGGTATTTCTTGCATTGCATTGCATTGCATTACATTTCATTTTTCCTATTCTGTGCATGTAAGGAACACTGATAGGATAGGATAGGATAGGATAGGATAGGATAGGATATGATAGGATAGGATAGGATAGGATATGATAGGATAGGATAGGATAGGATAAGACAGGATATGATATAATATGATATGATGTTAAATGACATGAAAGTTTTTGTTGCATATCTGAATTCAGGAATGATCTCCTGTTGTTGTACTTGTTCACACTTTCTCATTTTACTATTTTCATTGGATGTATCATGTATATAAATTTGCAGCACTACTCCAACCTCTCCAACCACTCATACATACCCAATCAATCACCCAATAATTCCCTACCCTACCCATCCATCTATCTTCATCAAACCTCGCAGTATGCCCTCCCGTGATTTATATCAAATACGAAGCATCGATTTAAATCTTTCTTCCTTTCTCTCTCGTGGAAATGATTTTGATTTTGATTTTTTCTTCAAAATCTACATCTTCATTTCCATTAATCTCTGTCCCCCCTCTAAAAAAAACATAACCAACTCAACTCAACTCACCCAACCCCCCAAAAAGCGTCACACGAGACTGAGCCCCCAAGAAAACAACCTGACAATTGGTGCACTCAATGCACAACTAAAACCCATTTGTTGCACATCTGCATGCAGGAATATATCATAAAATGTAGGGTTGCGGCGTGGCGCGTCAGGGATAGAGTCGTACGAATATGAGTACGAGTACGAGTATGAATCTGGATCTGGATCTGGATTTGAATTCGTGTGTGCGTGATTTATTTATCGGTAGTGGGAGATCAGTATGTGTTTGGAGAAGGGGGTTGGGAATGAGATGGAGATGCGTGATGTTGTGTGTTTGAACTTTAGACAAGGGGAATTTTCATGGTAGTCATGATTATGCAGATGCGGTATTAGGAGAGATAGATGTATTTCCCATTTACAAATTAAAACATGATAATTACTTTCCCGCAGATATCGAGACGAGGTGTAAACCCTCATATCTAGTTCACAAATCCGTACCGCAAGGTTACACACACAATCTCTTCTCTCACCCAAACCAATGACACTTCCGAATTTGCTAGAAGAAGATTTGTTGCACATCTGATGCAGGCTGCATATGCGGAAAATCCGCTGGACATTTCCACCATGCTGTGTGCTGAATCGGGCATATTTTCGTGATGCATAGAGTGCGCTTTGTTCTCTCGATATCCAATCATCACCCCCCTATGCGACGATGAGAGATTTGTTGCACATCTAGTACGTCAAAGTAAATTTCTACCATGCTGTGCTCCTATAGTGGAAATGCCGAAAAGGGCACCATGCATACTAAGAAAAGCGTACTTTATCCTCTCAATATCCAATCATTATCCCTCCATGCGACGAAGAGAGGTTTGTTGCACATCTAGTACGACGGGGCAAGTGGAGCAGAGCCGTTGATGAGAGTACATGCATAGTATTCGGTAGGATCAACTTTCACACCTGAACCCAGGGAGTTAGATTCTGTGTTACTACACTATCCAGTAACTATTCGTCCATGTGATCAGCGTGTATTTGTTGCATGCCTGAAAATCCGCACATATGCATTGTTTTTGTTGTAGTCAGTAGACCGCGTTTGTGGACTCTAGCCGACAAGTTTCTGTGTACGATTACTACGCCCCTTTTAACTATGTCCAATAACAGCTGATTTTTGTGACAAAGTTGTATTTGTTGCACGTCTAATGGATTGGGCCAGTTAGTATATGCACCGCATCACAGTATCAAGTCCGATCCAGGCTACAGTCCTGATGGTCTGGTGGATTTATTACTTGTCATCTATGCCCTTGAATTCATTGACTACCCTCCCATGTTATATGAACTATCTCTGTATGCTTATGAGAGAGATCACCACCTGGCTGGAGGGTTACGCGACCGAAATTTCTACACACACCCCTTAAACATTGTGTTGGATTGGACACGAAAGTTAAAAGCCCTCCGTATCACCAAAGAAGCCAATCATTTCCACTTCATCTAACATTGAGGACTTCATGCAAAGCACTGCATATCTCATACAGCCGAATTGTTCCACCGCATCATTTTCGTCCTACCCATCTTCCCACCTACCAATCCTCATCCTCTGCCCGACCTAGAAACCTCAACCCCAAACTCCCTTCAACCAATACCCTCATCACCATGTGATACCAATCCCAATCAATAATTTGTTGCACATCTCAAAAAATGATGCCCTTCGCGGGACCTTTTTTGTGACCCATTTGGCCATTCGATTCACCAATGATTTGATTGGAATGGGCTGTGTGGATCATTGTTGCTCGTCTGGAGGACTGACACTTGCGTGATGCAGTGTTGAAAGTATTGAATTCTTGGTCTGGGATAGACTGTGCGTAAGGGTAAGGAATATTGGTTGTTGTGGTGTACAAATCGTGATTGTTGCCCCAGGGTTCTTTAATACTGAAGTTAGATTTTCTTGGATATATCCAAGAGGCGGTCTTTTTGTAATGTGACAATTGCGACTATCAATTTGTCGACGACGTTCTTGAATCCATACTGATATGTAAATATACAATAAAGAGAAACAACGAGTTTGGAATTATTTTCGATCCTCCTGACTTTTCCAAGTTTAATTGACATTCGTCGCAGTTGTGACTGATAACTGCTCTGATATATGGAGACTAGGATCTGATCGGCCTTCTACATTTCATCGAGGGTTGTACATCGAAGTGACACTGGAAAGTTAAGATGCAAAACGTCTGCAAGCGAAACCCTTACCTGCCCTTGAAACTCTTTACCTCATCTTGGTTAAGAACTCTAATTTCATATTTGCCGAAGCTCCTATTGTGAAGTCATCCTTCCTCGCACCAGAATAGCCTAACATTGCATTCAATCCCCGGCTTCTAATTGCCAATGAATCTTTCTCCGCACTTCCATATATATTTTGATCCCACGATATGCGACAAAACCTTTACCATCACATCGCTTTGCGCATTTCTTTTGACCAGATATGCGGATCTGAAATGCTACGCGGTAGTTCCAGACCGTCGAACATACTTACTGGGTATGCTTCTAATATGGAAGATGAGGTATGTAAGCGACAATCAATCGTAAAGCACGATGTAGATATATTGCAAGGCAAAGTTGTGTGTTGTCAAGCTCGGTATGGAAGAGCTGAAAAGTCCAGAGATCATACCTCCCGAAGTCAAAACGAATAGCCGAATGAGGACACGGGAGATTAGCTGAACTCTCACTCGAACTTCAATCTGATTGATTTCTAAAACAAGGTATTCGAATGTAAGAACAATCATGGGAATTTCGAGCCAAATGACTAGACGCAGATAACAGTAGAAGGATAGAGTTATCGAAAAGTAGTAATTCTCGGTCAGTATCTCGAGTGTATCGATCTTCTCTCCTTCACACAGGACGTAGAGACATCTCTGGGACATTACTCTCCAGTCGTAATGGACAAGAAACAGGCAAAAAACCTTCTCTCCCAAGCTAAGAATATGAGATTAGTCTTTAGAGCCTCTACCGAATTGACCAAACAATGCAACCAACGGAAAAGCCTCAATCAAAGTACACCTCATTACCGGACAGACATAGACTTTTTGATACTTATCTGAAGTACTAGTTATGTGAGGGAAAGAAAACACTCTACTGCATTTTATCCGTCCCTATTCGACCCATCGACTAATTGTTAAAGTGACGAAACAATGATCAAAATCCGACTGTCTCTTCACACTGCCTAGCAACTTTGGCAGTCATATGCACATCACCACACCATATGAAGCATGGCTAACTACGCAACTGCATGACCAAAGCTCATCACCCAAAATCCATCCTTGAGAATGCATGAATTATAATCGGGATTTACCAGACCAGAACCGGAAAATCCGGAATGTCGGATGCACATCCCAGGTTTATAATCGCAACTCCCCCCGTGCTGACCAGACCAATCATATCCACAACATGTGACTATATAATAATTAAATATTTTGTTGCACATCTAAAAGATGCCCGCTTGTGTTACTCTGCACGGGTAAATATCGGGTATATCTAGACTACAAAAGTCCACCATATCTTTTTCTAGCCTCACTCCATTCATACAAGGGCCTCGGCTTACATACTACATACATACCTAGCCACATAGCCACATTTTAATGCGCTCATTTCCTTCTGCAAAACCTCATATATAATTACCTTTCTCCCCATTTGACCACTTATACCTGCACCCAACATCAACCATACCATATACTCCCACCTGCACGAAAATAAAAAAGACAAATACAAGATGGCAAACTCCAAAGTCCCGAATCTCAATTTCGGAAGCCCAATAATCTTCTTCGATTCCAATCCCGAAATGCAACAAACCTACATCGGATCGTGTTTTACCTCCTTGAAAGAAACGCTCAAGACCTCCTGGACGGGCGAGGTGCGCAAGTTTCACAATCCAGGAACCTTGCGAATTATCTTCTGGACGCCGGAAGGAAAAGAATGCATCAAAGACTACGATTTGCACGAATACAAACTTGTGCGGGAAGCGTGGGAATCGTTGTTCAACCTGCCGGATGTGAAGCGCGCGATTGTGATGGGGTATAGTGGACAGAATCCGTATGTGAAGGATTTTGGGGAGAAGAATCCGTGGGAGGATAAGATTGAGAGGGAGAAGATGAGACAGAGGAGGAGTGAACAGATGCAGGGGGAGAGTAAGGAGGGAAGGACGGGTAAGGAGATTGATATCAAGAAGGTTATTGATAAGACGGAGGAAGCGGAGGTGAAGAAGATTGCGGAGCAGATTGGAAAGGTACCGATGAAACATGAGGAGGTGTAACGGAGAAGAGTTGGAGAGGACTGTATCGCCGCATGCGCCGCATGCGAGGAATGTTAATATCGAGAGTTTTAATGTCACAATAGGGGTAAAGGAGTTTTCGGAACTTGCGGAATAAATGAAGAGGGAACTGGATATGGCGTACTTGGAAATGAACACAAGCATGCAAGGGGACGAACATGATCATATATTTGGACGATATGATGTGAAGATAGGAGGGTGACGTCCACGGAATATAAATCGAAAAAATATTAATTGCTGAAGGAGGACTGCTGTGAAGGGATGTATCATATCATCATCTGTCAATGTTACAATTTCAACCCAGAAACGGAAGTCTGAATTATTTTCTCTACCCAGTCCAGGATCCTGTTCGAACAACAGCACAATATTGTGAACCGAAAGCCGAATACTCAACAACAACACTAAATATTCACTATTACCCAACCTCACCCATCTAGAATGAGAAATCAATTGCTATTTACTACATTCCCTCGTATAACATGAACCCCTTGTAAACTAACCCTCAAAACAGATCACTCTTAATCCCCTGCTCTTGCGAATTTTCCATCGTTCTCCCCCCTCCCTCAACATACCACCAAAGTCTAAATGCGAAAGTAAGTTTGAATCTTTCCTCGGGGAATCGGTTATATATGTTTGTCACTTTGTCTTATCTGTTGGTGGCCTTCCTGTAAGCCTCGTATGACCTTGCTACTTTTCAGTTTACCTAACACTTCTCACTAACCCTACGGAACTAACTAATTCATGATCTTGCTACAACCTCATGCAGCGCTTTCTTTCTGATATGCGTCGATAGCTGGTGTATTCAGATTTATAGATTGTAATTACGTGGGAACAAGCGAATGTGTAGGATATCAATCTCGTATCATAGAAGAAGGCTTTGGAAATATATATATTCATCATGAGCAGGAGTGGTATACGCAAGTAGATAGAACTAAAAATAATGACACCACCCTCTCTCCTTCTCCCGAAACCCCATTTCCATCCACCCATTCATCTAACTAACGCATTCAAATTTCTCAAACTTTCCTCATTCTCGGCCCAGAAGGCAATCCAACACCGCCTCTTGGTCCACTAGGTAATCCCATTCCCGTCCTCGGTCCTCCGGGTAATCCCATACCTCTTGGCCCTCCCGGCAACCCCCCCTTAATCGAAGGTCTCTGTGACAATTGTCTCGGCGGCTGCATGAACTGTGGTTCTTCCTCCTTCCTCACCACCGGCATCGGCACCGGCATTCCAGATTTTTCTGCCGCCATTCCTGCAAATGCCATTCTGATCTTCTCTTCCGCCTTTGCCATCTCTTCTTCTCTCGTCAAAGGTCTCTCTTCCTCCTCGTCGTCATCTTCTCCGAGGAATTCATCAGCTTGTTGTTGTCTCTGTAATCTAATCGCTTCTTCCCTTTCCATATCCATTTCCGCTTCTTGTCTTTCCTGTTGCATTCTCATCATCTCTCTTTCTTCCCGCTCGATCATATCCATTCTTTCCATTTCCATTTGTGCATCATATCGTTGCTGTTCGGCAACACGTTCCTGTTCTTCCCTTCTCCTCATCATTTCCATTTCTCTTTCATCTCTTTGTCTTTGCCTTTCCATTCGTTCTTCGTAAGCTCTTCTTTCCTCTTCCTCCTCTTCCATTTGTAATCGTTCCTGCTCATCCCTTTCAGCCCTCAATCGTTCCTCTTCTCTCATTTGGGCCTCTATCCTTTCATTTCTCTCTCTTGCCTCTCGATCTCTTCTTTCATCGCGTTGACGAGCTTGTTCGGCATAAATTTTTTCCTCTTCTTCTCGTTGCCGCTCTTCGAATTCTTCTTCGCGTAGCTGTTCCTCGTATGCTAGTCGTTCTTCTTCTTCTAATCGCTCTTCTTCCAACTGGCGTTCAATTTCTGCTTGTCTCTCTTCCTCCTCATATCTTCTTGCTGCTTCCTCGGCAGCCAAACGTTGTTCTTCTTCTAATCTCTCTCTCTCGGCCTTTCTCTTGATCGCTGCAATTCTTTCTTCCTCCTCTAATCTCTGCCTTTGAGCCTGTCTCTCAATAGCGGCAAGTCTCTCTTCTTCTTCAAATTTCTTAGCCGCCTCTTTCCTTGCAATTTCCGCTAATTTTTCTTCCTCCTTTATTTTTCTAGCTGCTTCCTCAGCTAGCCTCTCCTGTTCTCTCTCGAAGGCTCTAATTTGTGCTGTTAATCTCTCCGCCTCCTCTTGAGCTTCTCTCTCTTCCGCTTCTCTCTTCTCCCTCTTGATTCTCGCCTGTCTCTCAACTTCCTCCCTCTCCTTCCTTAGCATCTCTTCTTCAGCTTCAGTCTCAATCCGTATCCTCTCCTGTTCTTCATAGAAAGCCTGCATTTCTTTCGCCTCCTTAGCAATCCTCTCATCTTCTTCTTGCATTCTTCTCAAGTTTTCTTCCATACTCATTCTCTCCTCTTCCATTTCTTCTTTCTCAAGTAATATTTGTTCGGCTTGTCTTTCATACTGAAGTAATTTTCTTTCGGCTTCAGCTTCAATAGCCTGTTCGGCAATTTGTGCAAATCGAGGTGAGGTAGCAAGTTTTACCATATCTTGAAAGGAACGTTTGGGACGAAGGCGAAACTGAGGTGGAATAGGACTTAGTTGACCATTTATCATGGGTGAGCGTGGAATCGTAGTAACTGTTTGGGTCTTTGGTGGAAGAGGACTTGGTTGATCTTTTAGAAGAGAGGGAATTGTTCTTGTTGTCACTATAGGTGCTGGAATATTTGGGATGGGTTTGGTGACTTCGGATACTACTACTGGAAATCTTGTCACTGCTTTCGATTTCCTTTTTGATAGCGTGTTACTCTGCGATATCGTCTGTGGCAATTCGGATACCGCTTTGGAAACTTCAGGAGCCAGAGGAATAACTATCGGAACCGGTTCCGGCTCCTTACCGGCTGTCGATATTCCAGATTTTCTAATCTCGCTGTTTCGAACTTCTGACGGGTTTCGTGTAGTTGGAGTTTCTGTCGCAGGTTTCATTGAATTCAATCCGGCCATGATGTCATCTAGTGCCGAGACTGAAGCCTTCGGTTTCCGTTGATTCCTTGGCTTCCCCAACGCTGGTTTTTCAACCCCTTTCTCATTATCGACAGGCTTCGGAGTAGTTGGGTTGGACATGAATTCCTCACCAAATCCAGCCAAAAGATCATCTAATGCAGATATTGAAGCTTTAGTCTTGCTACGAGTGGAAGCCCGTTTTGATGAGGACCTCACCCCCTTGAACGATGACCGTGTTGAAATAGGTGTGTTCGGACTGATGGAATTGGGTGTCTCGGTCATCGATTTTCGGGAGGGAGATGAATTAGTCGGTGAAACAGGTTCTGTTGGCTGCTGTGTTTGCACTGAGATGATGGGTTTCGATCGCTGCTCAAGTTGAAGAGATTGCAAGACATTCGTAGGTTGAGAAGGTTCATCAGGTTTGATAGGCGGCATAGGTTGCGGCGATTGATCTGGTTGAGAAGGCTCAAGAGGCTTGACAGGTTGCACAGGTTGCGTTGCCTGGACTGGTTGAGTGTTTTCTGGAGAAACAGATCTCGACCCGATCGCAGCAGCTTTTCTCTCAGTAATTAACTTTTCGATCTTGCTCATTTCGGGCACTTCTTGAATTTTAATCTCCTTTGCCTCTTCCACTTCCACAGGAGAATCCACTTCCCCTTTATCCTCCACAATTTTCTCTTCGACCTTCTCTTCCTTCGGCGTACCATAACCAAACATCTTTGCCATCCTTGCACCTCTACTATTAGATTTTAACGTCGGCATTCTCGTTATGGAAGCTGTGCCCATCCCAAGATTTCCCACACTCCCCAACTTTTCATCGAAACGTTTCTTCACATCTTCGCTGGGGTTTGGTATTGAACCTTCCTCCTCAAGGAGTAAAGGCTCGATAGTTTTGACATCAGTATTGGTGTTTAGTGGTATGATGGGTGTAATTATTGGTTCAATCTCTTTGTTTGCGGGCGTTACCCCAGGATTCTTCTTGACATAGGAGGAAAAGTAGGCTCCCCAAGTTGCCATGATAATATTGGTGTTGTTCTTGTATCAACGTTTTTCTGTTCAAGGTCAAGTTGTTAGCTACTTTCTCATGACTGTCAGATACTTGAGGAACTTGCTTGTAGAATTTGGTGGTATCGCACTGTAGTGTATCATGTTAAATCGCCTCGTGTCGCATTATTCATTAATCGTTTTAACACCAAGTTGTTTGTAAGTCAATCAAATTATACCTTTCAATGGTTTCCAGCACCTTAGAAAGTCAAAATAAAGTTTCCTGCACACAATCACCGTGGACCCCGAAGAAATAACGATTATGGTAAATAGGAAAAAAAGAGACGGAAGCTGTCAGAATCCATGACGGCTGTGATGTGCATTAGTTAAATGGAAGATCCAAACCTGATTTCTTTTGTAGGTGACATCAAAATCTGTCACTATCATGATACATGCAACGTTTGAAAGTTTGGTATGAAATCGCTCAAGACAATTTGGCGGGGTTAGATGAGAATGTAGGGAAGCCCCATGCGACGATGAGCGATGCGACGCATGAGTAGGGAACAAATGTTTTGTAGATGTAAACGTAAATGTAAATCTCAGATATCATTCAATATTTTCGCTTTGAACTTAAGAAAGTTAATCGACGACTATGTTGACGATGAACTTGATCATGTGAAGTGTAACTTGAAGGTTTTCATCCACAAATGACAAGAAGTATTTGGAAGCCCCGTGCTTTTGTAGGGTGATTATTAGTACATGATAAGCTTAATAAGAAGCTTGCAGTGTAGGGTTATTCATAAAACGTCTGCCAAGCCTTCACGTCCAAACATTCATTGTCAGTGCGATGATTGAGACAAACACCTTTTCAAAACATAAAAAGCTCTTCTTTTTTCACCCCTTTGAAACTTCGACTGAGAAATGTCTTATAGTTCGAGGATAAGATACATTCTACTCCCAGCAACGAATGACGTCCGTGTGAATCCTTAGGATCCATTCCTGCACCTTCGGAGATGTATTTTCAGAGATACATCGAGACGGGGCAACAAGGTCGAATGATGAAAAGAAGATTGGGACAAATGGAATGGATAAAACCATTGAAGTTAGGAAGAGAGACATAATCACCACGTCATATAAGGAGATGATAGTCACGAGATTTGGGAGAGACAAATCCCAGCAATCCTATAGAACTTGAGACTCATCGGAAAGGTGGGCAGGTGGGTAGGTGAGTACGTACTGATTCCTCCCTGTTTTGTTGCCGTCGTGTTTCAAAACCTCTCATCGTTGTGATGTGTCAAGACGATACAGAATTCGATGCGAAGAGGGTGCAGAGTAACCACAATGCTGTCTTGTACCGGCGAAGAATTACTACATCACGGTATTCATGGAAGTTTTCCATTTTATGACAAAGTTGGCGTCTCGAAGCAATCGAATAATTTCAGTTCATCGGCTCCAATCCAATTCTTCACGATAGCTTCGATGAGCTGTCAAAAAATTGGGGATATGAAAATATTACGATTATGTAATAGACCTAGAACTATCATACTCCACCAGCTCGCATCTTTCTTTACGCAATCGTGGTTCAAATCAGATTCCATGCAAAAGGGTACTTCAGAGTATCTCCAACATAATCATGGATATTTTTACATTTTCTCCTCATAAAATTACTTCTCACATTCATTCCACCTCTTAGGTGAAGTTTTGAGTAACCATCATGGACCAAATTGCTCCCTTACCAGGCTTGATCCCTTTCCCTTTCCTCAATCTCCCGGTCAATATTCGTCAACATATCTACAAGATGCTTTTATGTATATTTGAAGATCCACCAGAAGATCTGAAAGACAATGGGCTTACACTTGTCCCCATACGAATCGCCAAGCTCCAGCATGATATTCACCCTCAAATACTTCGGACTTGTCAAAAGATCAATCATGAGGCTACAGTTATCATGAGAGAAACAAATCTCTTCGTTATGGTGACTGGTGTTATAAGATTGGACGAACCAAGGAATTGCTTCTTCTCAAAATACATTCTGATGATCAGAATAGAAACAGAGCAGCAAGAAAAAGACTTCCGGAAAGCTTGCGTAATGACTCATGAGATCTGTGGATCAACAAAAACTTCAGGGGTTTCACCTGATGAGCCATACAAATTTATGCTACTTCATCGTCATCTTCCACTGTTATGTGCAGCTTTGGTCGTCAGTGCAATAGGAACACTTCCCTATTGTGATGAGATGTCAGCAACTCATACTGTTACTATTCTCGAAACTTACGACGAAGACATGTCTAAGTCTTCATCCTTGTCTGAGAAGCGGCGGGAGAAGCTCATTGCAACGTACCGTTCTGAATTCGAGGGTTTCATGGGGTTTCAATTGAAAGGGGATATATCGGATGAGTTGAAGGACGCTGTCCTGTCAGGAATTACTCGGGCCCCGCAGCTCAATCACGAAGGGACTATTCATAGTTTGCAGAGCATGGAAGCAAAAGGAAATGATTTCTTCGCTCTAGGAGATGATGAAAATGCAAACCAAATCTGGTGTCAAGCTTTAATAAGGATTCGACGAATCTTGACAATGATTAAAGGAAAATTGTTGCATGAAACCCATGAGCCGGAGTTTATATATCAACTCATGAACATATATTTTGATCTTTCATCTGATCGTCTTCAATACTTCATCCACGCAATGCAGATGGCTGGAATACAACAACGAAAGGCTCTGTTCCGTGTTCTATCGCGTACAGTTGACGATCCATTCAATATGAAAAGTCACTGCAATCTAGAGGGCTGGGCGCCATTTCAGCACAAGTTGGCAGAGTTCAGATATCGAGAAGCCATCGGTTGCCGATTGGCAGGAGCATCACGTGCACGCGGGGCAATTGAGGAAGCTCTGAAAGCCATGCCTAATCATCCTCAATTCTTAGACGAGCAGAGGAGAATTAGAAGGGTGTAGCCCTTAGAATACGGTCGGCTACCAAGGCTCTGCTAGTGATCAACTATATTGAAAAGGAAATCATTGAGTTGCACTTTCGTCATGTTAGTTCCTGTGGTACCTTGAGTGTGGTAGCAAAGTCCTTATGGAAGAAATAGTCGATTTCTATTCACCAGCAATGCTTGATATTGTAACTCACCCTTCTCATTGAGTTCGTTGATTAGATTTCCGTCTGTTATCATGCTCATAGAACAAATAAAAGATGTCAAGCTTATCTTGACGGCAGCTTTAATCTGCAGATGACCCCGTACTATTTTTGCCGCCCTCTATATAAGGAACTCTTCCTCACAGAAATTCATTTTCTTTCTACATTCAATTCTATCAAACCATCTTAATATCTCAATTACAGTGGTACTTTGATGATCAAAGGCAACTCTGCGATCATCTTTCGAAGTCTTTTCGCCCTACCAAAAAACCCCAATCTTTATATCCTTTTCATCATCAACGACGATCCAGGTTCCAAGTTTCATCATGTCATCTGATATGGAAATATCCACTTCCTTGCCAGCAATTAAGAACGTCAAGAAGCTTTTGACATTTCATGATCTTTCTGGTGAAATTCGCAATAAAATTTACGAGCTTCTACTTTGTGATTTTGAAGAAGTGGTCGTTCCATGCCAATTTCCTGATTTCATGCCAAACTATCTAGTGGCTATCGCCAGACACCATATTCATCCTCAAATCTCAAGAACATGCCGATAAATATACCAGGAAGGCACATATTTGATGAGAAAGAAAAACCTATTCATCAGATTTGAATGTGAAGTCTCACCATACGAGATTACCTTTGCATTTCTAGAGATTGACGTACCTTTTCTCGTACCCGATCCATCTACTTCGAGGGACTTCAAAGAACAGTCTTGACCCACAAGATTTGTTATCGAAAGTCTAGATCACGCCTTCAACCAAGTGCGAGCTTCATCCTATTAGCTCGTCACATTCCCGATCTGTGTCGACCATTGTCTAAAATAAGATAGAGAATTAACCTACGTGACGAGAATGTCAAGCATATTGTGACTCTGATCGATCCCTACGAGAAACAGATCTCGGGACTCTCTGCCTGGTTCGGGTCAGTATCTGCATTGTTTTCCCCACCGAGAGAAATCGAATATTTCTCATCTCGAAAGCAACAGGAAGAACTCATAGCTCCATACCGCGCCCATTTGAAAGCATTCCCTAACTTGGAGATCAATGGTGTAATACCTAAAGATTTACAAACAATCGCGACATCGGAAATCACTTTTATGCCAGAGGGGTACAGCAAAGATCAGGTGAAAGAGTTCAGAAAGAATGTTGAACGCATGATGAAACAGGGAGATAGATTCGCCGACGCAGAAACATATTCCAAAGCTATTAGGGTATGGAACAATTGTCAAAAATTAATGTGCAGTCAAAGCTTAGGCAAGCGAGGAGAACGCTTACTTAAAGGTTTGCCAGTGGAATATCTGGAAAGTCTCGAATCCATTCTTTCTAGTATTGTCTGTACTCGCGCGGAAATCGCATCTCACCTAATGCAAACGAAGTGGAAAGGAAACCACGACAAGATATGCATGGAGGCGGAATCGATGATCAAAGCGGGAAAACATTATGGTAGATGGTTAACAGATTATGAAGCAGAGTCGACTTTTACATACTACTCAGACATAATTGCGAAGAGGTTTTGCCACTTATCGATTGCATATCGACAGTTGGGCCATCTAAAATGAGCGAGTGAGGTAATTGAACTTGCTCTTGAAGCAATGCTCGATGACTCGGAATTGTTGATTGAAAAGGGCAAAGTTAGCTTGGCTATCTCAGAAGAAGCTAGAAGAAAGTTGATGAATAGCAATCTTCTGCTATCTTTAAGGCGACGTGAGATAAACTGATGGAGATTGCTTCTTCCAGAAACATCACCAGCGATGAATGATTCTTCGACCCGATCTCGATCCGAAATCGCGCAGAAGTGATCAAAGGAGGGAATGATCGCAAGACTTTAGCGAAAAACCGCAATGGGAAGAAAACATGACTCCGACATTAATCTGGATCTCCCCAGATTAGCATAATCATCTCATTCTGTCCAAGCAGATGACAAAATCAACAAAAGTATTCTACATACTTTCACTGGCGCAGTGGAACAATCATTTTCACATGTGACCGTGATAACATTCTGAAATTGCAATGAACCGGAAACCCCCTTTTCCATACAATTTCCCACAGCCCTTGTACTTTCCCAAGTCCACCAATCATCCAACATTCACTTCTCCCCATTCTCTAACAAACATCCAATCAATGAGTTTCACATCACGCATCTTACAGATCTCACAACCGCAGTGATAAACTCTCAAATATAATGCAAAAACCGCACTACCTTATTTTTCACAAAAACATCTTGACACCTGCTAAGAAAAGAGTAAATACATCACTCAATCTAGAGATCTGAGAATACCCATGTAGATACCTACCTAGTATTATCATTTCCTTCGCTTCCTTCACCTCACACCACACTGCATCCCACCACATCACTTAAAACCCAACCCAACGACTACCTAGCTACCTAGTAACCTTGTACTTTGTACCTGGTGAACTCAACTCTAACCCCGACACCCACACCAAAACGCATGCATTTTCCTTCCCTTTTGGATCACTTTATAACTCCATAACTTTACAACTTTATATATTTATCCCTTTATAGCTGTGAAATCTGCAGAAAATTTAATGTAATATCACGTAACACAAATCAGCATTTTTATCCTCGAGAAGGGGTGGAAAGGGCGAGAGGCGGGGTAAGTGGTAGGCAGGAGAACTACTTTTATGTATAGTCTGTGTGTATTTCCTTCAACCTGGATATTATCATGCTATCATGTTCTTGTAATTAATATCTCATGCAAAGTAGCGATGATCATCATAGTATCATAAATGCATCTCAAAATCAGTAAACAGTCTTAGTCACGAACTCGAAAGTTGTTAAATTTTGGGGGAATTTGACTCGTAGAATACTGTGAGTACCTGCTTGTTGTAGGTTATATATATCAAGAGCCACGGGTCCTCGAGAGCATTATATAACAAAACAAAGAACAACCCTAACGAGGAACATTTAATACCCCTTTCTTAAATCCTTCATTCGCTAAATGATTCATTCTCCACCGAATTCCTCGCACCACTTCTTCCACCCGCAGCAATCAATTCCCTATCCCTCTGTCTGGCCTCTTCCCTGGTTCTTTGTCTACCCGATGCCTTCGTTTCAACATCCACACCTTGTTTCTGTCTTTGATTATCTCTATGTCTTCGAACACGTTCTCGAGCCATAGCTTTCTTTCTCTCATCTTTGGCCTGTGCTAAAACTTCTCTCTCGGCTGCTTGTAATCCTTGTTGTCTGTCCTTCTTACGTTGTCGGCATCTGCGTTGTCTTTCTCTGTCCATATATTTTCTGCGCGCATCTTTGGCTTCTTGAGTGGTTCCTATAGGTGGGATACCAGGTCCTTCCTGTGTTGTATTAGTATATGTACTTTATTCTAGATCAAAGGGCGGTTGCATATGCGAGGGAAACTTACCGGCTTTGCAGAAGTTTTTCTTCGTTTATTAGAAACACTAGCAGAAGAACTCATTTCAGGCTCTTCACTTCCAGCAGATGATTCCAAAACATCCCTTCTTCTTTTGTTGTTGGCGAATGGAGGTGTATCAATAGAGGGTTCGGGTGCATGTACTTGGTCTGCGACTTTTGGAAGTAATGGTCTCTTCATATTGCTGCGATTGGTCTTGGGGTTTTCAATTGGGTTGTTGTTGCTATTCGATGTTTCTACCTCTTCTGTCATGATCTCAGCCTCCGATTGGTTGCTTTCTGCGTAGACCTTCGGCTTTGAGGGTCTACCTCTTCCTTTTGGTTTACGAGTCGTAGAGTTGTCGACCGAAGGTTCATTCTTTGCTAATGGCTCTGCGACTTCTGCGGTTTCCTCTTCTTCCATGTTGTTACCTTCTGCTTGTGCAGTAGAAGCAACAGCTCCATCTTGAACCACTGCCTTTGAATTCCTCGCAGGTCTACCTCTTCCCCTTGTTTTGCGAGTATTTTCGACCGGAACCTCAGTATGCGCCGACATCTCTACCTTCTCCGCAGATCCTCCCCTCTTACTACGACCATGTCTCGGAGGCGGAACTGCGACTGGTTTACCAGTTACTGATCTTTTGGTTGGCTTTGGTACTACTTCTGTCTCAACATCGTCTGAATTCTCTGACGTGACATCCTCCTGAGCTTCATCTTCCTCTTCATATTTCGGAATTGTTTTGACCGCTTCCTCAAGCTTCTCTTTAATATTACTGATCTTCTTACTCAGTAGTGTATCGAGCACCGAATCATCCTGCTCTGTTGACAGTCCCCCGTTTGCAGATTCTTCTCCTACATTATTGCTATTGCCGTGACGAGTCGGTGTGTCGGGATTCGACTCGATTTGGCGCAGGGATGGCGAATTGTTCAAATTATCATTTTGTTGAGCGGGTCTAGGACTTTGTAATTTTCCAATTGTATTTGATAGGAACTTCCAGACTCTTGCAGACATTGTTATCGAGTAACTGGTGTAATATCATATGTTGTGCTGCAATAAGTAAATTGAAAAAGAGAGAAAGAATGAACGAAGAAATTGTGGATGATGTTAAAATAATTTTGGTCACAGTGCCTGAGTGACTAGTTTAGTGCGGCCGCAACCGTACTCGAGGAAAATAGTGGATTATGCCCGGGAGCTTTAACCTTATCATCGCGTTCCAACCAATTAAGCGCGTCACTATGCAATCAATTATACCGTCACCATATTTGAATTGAATGTATTGTCGCGAATACCGCAGTCATAAATAATTATGATAATGTTGGCATTGTGGATCTCAATTGAATGCGGGTGATGTTGAATAGAGTATCTCTTGTACCGTTACTATATCCTCATTCGTTGTGAAGAAGTTTTTTCCCAAACTCTTTTTCGTGACGGCAGGGTTGAAGTGACAACAAAACATGACAACGTCACAATCCTGCAAACTACTGTTGAACCTTGACTCGAGTAAGAATAGTCGATCGCCAACTCGCCAATACGCTGATCACGGAAACGTTAGGGCTTTTTGCCTCTTCCCCGGAAGTTTCTGAGTCTGCATGCAGTTTGTGTTCGATCAAGAAGATACGGTTTTTTGATGAAGGGATGATTCTTAATGAGGGGATGATTTTTAATGAGGGGAATATCATGCTGTCGCCTACTTCCATATGATAATCGAAACTTCGTGGAAACCCGGATATCGACCCAACAAATGCTTCTGGTTAGTTTGGCTAGAAACAAACACGGGACAATATAAAGGAAGGGTCGTGAAGAGGGGTGGTAGGAGTTCACAGTTCATTGTCACCCCCCGGAATCATATATGTTGGGAGTACTTTTCGAAGTGTCGAAACATGCAATGCGCTACAATTGTAGTAGTCGCTATAGTCACTTCTAGCAATCCAAGATCATTCGGAATGTGTATTATAACTAATCTAAAATTGATTTCGAGTTTTTTCAACCCTATTTCCACTCAAGGAAGAGCTAGTGACTCGATTTTGTAAAGTGATTCCTATCATCATAATAAAAATCATCAACAAAACACCAGCTATCTTGATATAGCCCCTCAAATCCCGGATGTACAGAAGCCCGTACGCTTATTCATATGCCACTCGCAGCCCACCCCTCACCACGCCATTTTTTTAGTTGTAAGGCCCGTTTTACTCTCAAACTCGTTCATCCACCACCGACTATCTCCCTGGCAAATCCATTTTCAGCTCCAAGGTGTCCATCTCGCTCCAGCGAGATACGCGTATCCGGTTCTGAATTACAATAGCCATACATGTTGCTACAGTTGGAACATATCCGAGCATCCGGACCACTATGTTCATCAGCATCCCAGGGTGTTAGGATACCAGGTCCCCAACCGTCTCGAATCGGTCCATAAATGTCCGTAAGCTCATCTTCGTCGAGCTCAATGTCATGATGTCCAAAGATACCCTCGTATTCATCAAGGTTTTCCTCTGTTCGACGGGAAAGCAAGATTCTGTAGTCTTTTTCAACATTCTCAACAGGTAGTCCACTAGCAATGTGAAATCGTACTTCAAATCCTTCTAATTCGCCAAATGTGGCGGAGAGTTTCTTCCAGACATATTTCTCCATGACGCCTTCTTCTCTAGATTCTGGTAATGTTTCGGCGTAGTATTTGAGTTCTGGTAAGAAGGACTCATCGCGCATAAATATTTTCAAGTATTCACTTGAGATGGTGCTTATGAAGTGAGGTAAGATGCTGCAACCTCTAATCCCACCATTTCTCATAAGATAACCCAAGCATTCATAGGCCAATGATCCATTTTGCTCCAACGGCTGACCCCTGATATACAAATTATCAATGATGGGACCCAATGTCTCTCTTGTCATCTTTCTCAGGTCGATTCCCGGGCCAGGAAGATTGTCTGTGAAATTCACAAGGTCAATCATCATGGAACTTAAATTCTTGAAGGCTATTATGTGCTCCCTTGACCTAGTTTGTTGCCTGCCGTACCAAGGAAGCTGGAGTGCTCCAAGAAAATCAAGTATTTGTCTCCAGCAATAGCTTTGTAGACCTGTCCAACTAAGATTGATACTTGGAATACGCTTTATAGGTTTCACCGCGTACCAACGTTCAATTCTCTGGTCAAAGCCCAGTGTGACTATCTTGTTAGAACCTTGGTCGTCGTAGTATTTGCCAACAATCCGTAACTCTAAATGTTCCAACTGGGCACAGGATCTCGGGTGTGTGCTAACAAACCACTTCAAAGATGAGACTTGAGTGAAGATGAATCTGTTATCCGCAAAGAAGGATCTCTCTCCATCTTTATAAAAGAATCTAGATAATCGCAATAATTGAATAGGAAGCTTTTTTTGCTCAGCATGTTCCATATCAGTGACATTGGACTTCAATAATTTGACACCAGGGTCAATTATTGGATGTGCTAGCTGCAAAGCAAAGCGTATAATACGAAGCTTCACTTCGAGTGGTAGTTCGGGATTCGACCTTGTAGTCGAAGAATTTGGTGCAGCGATCGTGCTCAAATCTTCGTTTGCGGGCCAGGCAATGTTGTGGGTAGCGAGAAGGTTTTTAAGACTGGCATTTTCTTTCGCAAGTGCAGTATTGTGTTCTTCCAGTGTCTTGTTCTTTCGGCAAAGTTGGTCAACTGCGGCATCTAATGGTCGATGATTGCTGACAACAGATGGAGAATCATCTGAAGGTCCGTCCCATATGGACCTCTAGAAAGTAATCAGTAAGAATGTCCTGAAAGAAAGCATGGAGGATTTCTTACATCTGGATCATAAACAAACAGATCCATTGTCTCGCCAGATTTGTTGCAATACAGGTAGTCTGATCTTCTCCGAGTTTTTGGTTATCGCTGACAGAACTTGTGGGAGGAAAAAGTCGAAGTATTGATGTTTCAAGAGCTTTTCGAAGTAATATAATCAAAAGGAATCAGAGTGTATTACTGACATTGCACGGACCCATCAACTTATAACCTCCACTGCCCGAGCCAATTAAAGACTCCTTCCTGTGTTGCAGCCACAAACATATTGAGGAGAATGATTGTCAAAGAAGTATTCTTTTTGTTTAATGCTAGGATCTGGCTTTCAGTTTCTTTTTCAGCCAAAAATACAAGGTAAATCAATCTAAAGGTGCATGTCTAAAGGTGCCTTTATCTACATAAAATACACTGACAAAATGTCGTTATGGTAGATTTGATGATCACAAAGACTTGCCTGATCACTTCATAATTGATTATATGGCTGAAGATTGACAAGTATCAGCTCCTGGCCTCTGATCGCTGAGGTTTGCCTGCTTCCACGCGTAGTTCCACCGTTGCACACGTTTTGAACAGGTACTTGTTGGAACTCCGGAACAATGGCATTCAAGAGAATTGGGATGCTAAAATATAATTTAACGCAATTTGCGTAAAGTTTGAATAGCAACAGCAACTAAATTTGGCGAGCTTCCGACTAGAGAACTGCGGCGCAGGGCTCTTGCTCATTGACATGCCACAGTCAACCCACAATTGTATGAGTTGATCCTGTCAACTAGGAGTTATGTTCATCGAGAGGCTTTAGACACAAAGGTTACCTCCTGTTTTGGTACTTTCTGTCGCCCATCTTTCAGAAGGGGATTCGACGAGAACGCACCATACCAACGAGAAAAGAATGCGAAATCACGGTATCAAAATAATCATCATATTTAGGAGCAATAATACACAAGGAAAATACTGGAAAAGATCATCAGGACAAAGTTTTTAGCCATAAAACACGCAACTACTTGCAGCGCATGCAACTTTCCCTTCGGTCAGCTTCGACTAGGGCAGTCCGGATTTTTGAGGCTTCAAAAAAGCATAATGACCAAGTGGCCAGCATGTCAAATAACAACGAGTGATAGAATTATTCAGATAACCACGAAATAGAGATAAATTGAGAAGGTTTTTGAACAGAAGGTGTTGAGCAGCTATCATCTGATTCGTTCCAGGGGAGGGAGGGAGAGCTAACCGGGGCAGCCTCTCGTTACCATGTCATGATTTTGAAGAAGAAAAAGAATTCATAGTTTAGTAAACTTCTTTCAATTTCCTAACGCTCATTGCTAGCTCTCGGGTATCTTGATCTGCAGCAGTATCTATATGTATGCTCACAAGCATCTCCGTAACAAGATGAGAGACCTGATCCTGAGCCCAGCGGCATCAGACTTGGAAGTATGGGCGATTCTAGCAACCTGTCAACCAAGAGTATTCGATGAAGTTCATTGATCCGGAGCGGATTTGAATATTTAAATTTGGGACAGTGAATAGAGTTAGAATGTTAGGCAAGTTGCAATCCGGCATACTGCAATTGCTAGCGAGGACGTGTTTTGTTGTTCAAATTGAAAAGACTTGAGGTTAAGGGGTATTGGGACTGGTAAAATTATTTAACATGGTACTATAGAGACATTGTAGTGTTGCGTTGTTTAGACCACTCGGAGCGATGCTTGATCAATTTGATGAGATGATGTTGTGTTGTGCAAGGTTGGCGTCACACCGTCTTCGGCAGAATTGTCACTTGTCTGACTAAGGTATGACTTCCACCAATCATACAGTCATGTTTTTTATATCTCTACATCTTCGCTGTTCCGTTCAATATTGGAAATAATCTCTCGCAAACACATCTTGCCGCGAAAATGAGAGGAACTCTCATTCCAATCCCACCCCCAACTCTTTGTGTTACTTACAATCATCATCCGCGATTGTGAGATTCCGACTCTGAATCACCGCAAATAATATTATTTTTGAGCCTTATGAGTTTACAAGGAAGGTCATACCCCAGCTCAAGCTAATGATAGTTAATAACTGACCTTCTCACAGATCATCACCCCATTGTATTTCTCTCATAAACACTTTCACGAGTTTCTCGTCTTCCTTTCAACAACCTACAACATGAGAAACCTTACACCATGGGAGTACATCATGGCAAGACGTCGCTTCACATTATTTTCAGACCTACCGGTTGAGATTAGAGACGAAATCTGGAGGTTGACTCTCGAGCCGCGTATTGTCGAAGTTAGACCCAAAAAAAGCATATACGATGGATTTTATTCCACTGCTCCGCTACCTGTTGTGTTGACAGTCTGTAAAGACTCGGAGAGAGCTGTCCTACCTTTGTACCCTCAATACTTTGGTGGGGCACTAGTTGCAGCGCGAATCCGATTCAACGCCAAGATTGACACCCTATATCTGGATTGGAAACTTCAAGATCACTTGGCATCCTTCCTGCTATCGATCAGTGTGCAGGAGGCTGAAAAGATCCAATTCTTGGCTATAGATCAATACATTCGGTGGTCACGTCAATCCATTGATCTGGACTATTGCTGGTCTCGAGCCCCCGTGTTCCAATTTCCACTGACAATTTTCGACCTTCAAACCGAATTTTTCAAAAAGCATTGCCACCTTGTCGTGGACCTGCACGACAATCTTCGCAGAATTGACGCCGTCGCTCTGGAACGGCTTTGCTCCGTAGTGCGACGCATGAAAAAACTGAAAGAGCTCATATTTGTGCATGACGATATTATTTGGGATGAAGAGTTTTTGAAAGAAGGTGGAGTGTTTCCCCAGCAGGATGAGCTTGCTGGCTTGACACTCTTTCAGCCTCAAGAGGTCTACGACCTATTTCCAGAACCAGTCGAAATGATCCACTTCGATTACCGCGAGTCTATTGAGTATTATGATGACTACATAGAAATTGAAAATCTCCAACACGATCTTGAAACAAAATTCGCGAGTCCAAAGTTCGAGATTCTGGTCCGGTATGGATGGAGGTTCCCAGATTCGTTGACACACCCTTCACGTCGTCCTCTTCTTACTGAATCGGAAAAATAGTTGCACTAGTTGAGATGCCGGTGGTGTCTTCAAAAGGGTAGTCTAGGATGAGGTCAGAAACTTCCTTCAGAAAACCAGATATTTGTAGATTTTATCATGATCACTACGCTCGGAAATATGTGTTCACGTCATGGGAGAGATAATTTGGGATACTGCGTATAATATTGGGATGAAAGCGAGGATATTTCACTTGGTCAGGTTGCTACCATAGTAACTTACCAGATTGAAAAATTTAGCTTGAGCATACACGAACTACCAGTACAGCGAAACGAATAAAAACACTTAGATTAATTTATCATGCCTTTGACCTAACAACTTGGCCAATTGACATTGAAGTACGTGATATCCTGGCTGATCTTTACGCAACTCCCCAATATTAAGCTGAAGAATAGCAGTGTTTATTGGATAATATCATAGGCTAGTGTGCCATCAATATACCATCTCCAGTTCCATAGTATTCTGATATTCATTGCATACGTTGTTTCGGAGCCCTAATGCTTTTAACTGCAGATGCAAAAGAAAATCTTCTCGTGAAACCTAACCCCGGATCCTGCCCACCGGTATCAAAGAGCCTCAGATTCATAATTTTGCAGCTGTATTCCCCATCTCGTTACAGCCAATCTTACCTTCGTCAAAGCAGGCGCGCTCAGCCCTCATCATAGTCTCCCAAATAAGCAAAGCTCTTCGCATACTTCCAGATAAGATTCTTCTCCCAATCATCAAACATGCCGACTAGAAATCTGGGGGTAAACTTCCACTATGCTCTACGAAATTTAGTTAATAACACAAGCAATCTTGTACTCCAAACGCAGTCCTCGAAGATACTATGCTACTATACTTGCCAACCGCTCTGGAGAAGCCATTTCTTTGCTCGTACACTCACCCATTTACTGCAGTTATACATAGCATCAAGACGTTATCGCCATCGGAGAAACACTTCCTATTGCTTCAGAAAAACACACTCAGACAGGCGTCCGGTCTCTCCACAATATCCAACGAGCCTCTTCACAATATAACCATGAATTCTACAATGCTGAGAATCTCGGTACTTTTATGGCTATATTGGTATTACTATCCCCGCGATCAGAAAGTCTGCAGAACAGAAAGATTTCCTTTCCGTGTCTCTCACTATCCTGGATATCTATGATTTGGAAGACAGAAAGAACGATATTCGTAAATTTACTACGTTGGGAGAATTTTGCTCTGTGAACAGTGTTACTTTTTGTCGTTCTTCAAACAAGTGTTTACACCGTGAGTTCACAGAGTGCCATTGACATCACATTTGATCATTGGAGGAGATTATTGTTGGGTTGATTGCATGATTCCAAGGCAAGAGATTTTGCACTTGCTCTTTTCGAGACTATCTCGGTAAATGACATCTATTGTAGCGAAAGGGACTTATCTGGCTTGCGATTCTTTTGCGATAACTTCATAACTCCCAATTCCCAATTGTATCAGTCACTCATTCTTTAATTTCTATCGTCAAGTATATGTATACAAATATGAAAGCATCTATCTCATTGTGCCAAGAACTTAAGCCATATCATCAAACTCCAAACACCGAAGCCATCGCAAGTATCCCCACAATACACTCTTATAGCCTTCCGACATTGCGCCCCGGGATCTCTGCCTTTCCTTCCAGAATTAAAACATCATTATAAGTACATCATTATATCATCATATCATATACCTATAAATACACACCGCACCATATGTACACATCCAATTAATAATCCTTATTCTCCGTACCTCCCCTTCTTTTCCGATCCAATATTTGAACGCGAATGGTGATATACTCTTTTGCATCTCTATCTCTGCCGTATTTCTCAACCGCTTTGATCCAGTAAACTCGGTTAAGAAGCCAACTCCGCGAAGCTATACCTCGGATCATCAATCTCAAGTTCCGATGTACCAGTTGAGATGCTGTCGAAGATTGATTCTTTGGTTGTGAATTCTTGCCAGAAAGTGTGGCAGTCTGGTTGAGGGATATGTTAGTTCAAAAAGATAATAGATAGAGTGAGATTATGAAGGTGAGTGTATGGGTTGAGCACTATAAACGAATAAGCCCGAGGGCGAGTCCGAAGTTTGGTAGAATATGCGACATGCTATTTTGGGGAATATGAAGTGAATTACGATGGCTGTAGAAAACACAAACCTTTAGCATCACGAAATTCGATGATCAACCCCTTAATATTACTCTTTCCGGAGATAATTCCGGATCGGTCTTGAAGTCTGTCGTACGCCCCATTCGTGGATTCCTGCGAGCCGATTGTGGTAATACTACCTTGAGTATTGTTCCTTGAAATTCTCGTCAATTTTTTGCGAGCTTCATGTAAGGATCTATCATCAAGGCTCTCCAGTGTTATGACTTTTGTCTTTGGTTCCTTTGGTTCTTTGAATATTGACACTGAACGCAATTTTAGAAAATATTCAGGGATGAAGAAAGATGTGGAAATAGTATACTTACCAGGCCACTCCTCAAAAGCGGACTTGCGATCCGAAGATTTGCGGAAGTAAAGAATGTATCGAGTACGGGATGTAGCGTCGCGAAGAATTCGAATTGTTGGTAGATGGCATTGGTATTCCTTATCTTTTAAAGACTTGATCCATTGAGCATCAACGTAATATTTGACTTCTTTGAGGAGAATGAGGCGGTGAAACTCCAGGAAATCTGGTATCGTGTTTAGTAAGGAATTTTTGCATCTTCTTTATTGTAATAGGAATGTACCTTTCTTATTGTAAAATGTATAAGCTGGTGAACAACTATGACGCAAAATCTTCTGTCCTTGAAGTTCGTCGGACTTAGTGACTTTGAGCCGGTGAGAGCCCAGCATTCGAACACGGTATCTATGAGTTTCATCTTTATCAACGTGACGATTGTCAATGAAGGGTATCATAGAGGTTTGTGATGTTGAAGGTGTAGCAGGGTCGACTGAATGACGAACTTCAGTGCAACCGTCCCGACTGATGAAATTAATGATAATGACTTCCGCATTTTCTGATCGAACGATAGATTGTATGAATCCATTGACCGCATGCTTGGGATATGTCCTGATAGAAAGTCAGTCGTTGAATATCATGATGGCATTGGAACTTACAAATACACAGCAATCGATGGATCGATACATACCGAGGGAGTCGGCGAAATTGAAGTGGTAGACAAAGCTCTGTTGTGCCCCGATGAGCCAACCGAGTCATTTGAGAATAGGGAATACCCGTAGGTATTGTCGGGGTTACTTTGAGGAATTCTAAGAAATTGACTGTTTGGAGATGTACTCAAAGGGCTGCCAGTAGTAGAAGAAGTCCCAGTGATTTCACGGAATGAGCCTCCACTACTTCGAGGTGATGCCTGTGGGAAAGAAAATTCTTCGCCAGTTGATTCCGTACTGTGCAGTGGGATTTGAGAACTGATACGAGCAGGGTGCAATATTTCACGTTGAATCCGGGTTTCTAGTTGATTCCATGCCTCAAGCTCGTACAACAATGCGTTTTCAGGTTCGGATCTTGATGATGAGTGATCTCTGTGAGCAGGTATATTCGACTGCATAGGCTTTATTCCCACTGCATCAAATATTTGTCCTCTCATATCTTGTAATCGTGAGATGAGCGGATCGACTGGTCTTTCTGTCCCTCTTGGGTGTGTAGTAGACATGTAATTGATTGTTTCGACACGCCTCATTGCCAAATTCTCCAATCTCTGTGAGAGAACGTAGCGTCCCTCAGTCCCATCGTCTTTTAAACTGTGTTGGCCAGATATGGTTGATCGCGTGATGGAGTTTGGTGGGTCTTCACCGTGTTGATTCTGCCAAGGATGCTGTAGGTCGTGGAGGTATTCGACTCCTCTAAGGGGTTGTGGGGGTGCTAATGCTTGTTCGAGTTGGCGAAGCATAGGATAATCAATTCGATTCATCTCAGGATTCGACTCGAGAGGGTGTGTTACTCTTTTCAAGTTTTGAGTGATAAGTGAAACCAAGTCAAGATGAGACGAGACCAGCTTAAGATTGGACGAAAGTAATTCTTGATGGGAAGTGCTATAGAATGATTAGTTTTTTTTGGCAGTATGGTTTGATGATATGATGAACCTTATCTCTCGCACTATGTTGTTTGTGTCTTGGGCTACCGAGTGGTTTAAGGCAGATATTTTGTAAGTAGCTAGACTGAGGTATAACTCCATCTTGGTACGAAGTTCCAAAACTTGATCTTTCTCGAAGGGCCAAGAAATCTGCATATATAGAGTTCTGATTTGGTCCCTTGAAAAAGTAACCTTCTTTAACCACATTGGTACTCCTTGCTTTGTGATCGCAGTCTGGGGATTGGCGGTCCTTATCAATTGCATATGCCTCGAAAGAAACTTGACACACTGCTGTTGAAGTTGTGACGGAGCAGCTGCCAAACTAGAACCTTCTGCTAAACTTCCATCTCGGCGTTCCCAATCATCTAAGCATTGTACGATCTGATAAAAATCTTCAAAGAATTGCTTTGCTTCAACTTTGGCACTCATGGGTCCGTCAGAGACGGCTTTCCATACATCCCACACCAATTTTAGGCCGGCGACGATGTCGCCTGCCGACCATCCAAACCCACTCATTATTTAATTCTTGATACACTTGATCATTCAAGGCTCGATATGCAAGCGATCTCAGAGGGAAAAAGAATGAAATGTTTCAAATACAAGCGAAAAGCAGTTGAGATGATAAACCGTTAGAATTAATGAAAGTTATGACAACGTTTCTGGAGTCCCCAGAAAAAGCCATGACAGCATCCTGGGGGGTAGTTTAAGAAGTGGTGTATGACTTCAACGTCTTCAGCATACCTTGATCCATGGCATGATGCAAGTTGGAGTGAGACGGGATGATGTTTTCCGAATCAATCTACGCCCAGATGGAGAAACAAGACCAAAGTAAGATGAAGTTTAGACATTCTCCTGCATTTCCACGATTGATACTCAGCCCTGTTGCCATGGCTTGTGGAGCAGCAATATTGATCTGTGACTCTTTCGGGATAATTGGGGGTTGTAAAGTGATGGTAAAGTGGTAATGGGGAACTGCTGAAGCAAGCAAGCTGTGTGGTGGTGGTCGTTAAAAACGAATCAATGAACCCACGTGGGACTCCTTGCAAATGTGGCCCCTGCTTATCTCCCTCGATTTTTCTCACTTGGCGACATTCATCTCAACTTCACACACCTCCCTAGGTAATCCTTGATATTCGATAAATCTCGTAACGTCTCCTGCAATTGTACTTAAATACGACCGGAATCGATGTAAGATTCTTGAACACAACGAAGTAACAGACAAAAAATTAGTCTTGGTTCATGAGATTCGCTTATGGATTGTCTCGCCTCTCGGCACCGTGGGGCGATGAGTCCAAGATGAGATGTCACATTCTTATTGATAGCTTTTCCATTTGATGTTATCTCGTATCACCCATCCTTATGACCAATTCACTTGTTCAAGGCATGTTTTCCGAGAGTTTTCGATATTGAACGCCATTCACACCTTGGCACATTACCGCAGCCTCTTTGTTCCGAGATCAGCTACGAATATACGCCCCAAGTCACAGGCAGGCTATGTGTGTGTGCTTATATGTGTGTGCCTAGCAGAGGTGCCTCATATACAGCCTCGTATTTACAGACATAATTCATTTAAATCTTGTTTCTCTCACTATTTCATACTCCCATCACGCCGATCATGAAGCATGTACTGTTGTAAAATTCTGTTATCTACGATTCGTTCAAACTTCGAAACTCTGGAGAAATTTCAATAGTCCGATTTCTTCAACAGATTAAAGACGAACGACCACCAAGTTCTTAATACATTAAACAATGCCGCCTTGGGGTTTAAGATGGTTAAAGTTGTTTCTAAACCCGTACGCAGATGATGACTTTGATCACATCGATGTGAATTCCGCCTTATGATTTTAGTATCCCTCCCCACAGCTAATTCTCTCGCTAGGAATCCGACCGTAGAAAGTATATCTTTGAACGTCTTGAAGGATCTGATTTTTCGGAAAGCTTTTGGGTCGTGGTTGTTGCCGGAGTTGGTTTTTTCACAGATGCATACTCGATATTCGCAGTTAACATGGTAATTCCTATGCTGGGAATTATCTACTATGGAGACCCTGTTAACAAGGGAGTAATGCCTCACAATTACGAGATTGCTCTCAGTGTTGTCACATTGGGCGGATCTATCATCGGTCAAATAGGGTTCGGTCTTGGTGCTGATCTATATGGAAGACGGAAGATGTATGGGTTGGAGCTGATGATCACGATCTTTGCAACATTAGGCGTGGTTATGTCATCTAGTGGTATCGAAGGCTCAATGTCCATCATTGTATGGCTATTGGTATGGCGTTTTGTTTTAGGAATTGGCATCGGATCAGATTATCCACTTAGTAGTGTGATCACTGCAGAGTATGTATATCCTTTCAGTAGTTTTACCTCGCTTCGCTAAGTATCGTCGTAGATTCGCTCCGCACAAACTCAGAGGGAGAATGATGACCGCAGTCTTTATGTGTCAACCTCTGGGTCAATTGGCCGCGACTTTAGTGTCTTTGATTGCAGCGGCCAGTCAGAGAAATGGAATCCCAGCAGATGCTACGCCGGAGAATTGTACTGGCGAATGTCTTAAAACTATGGATTCTATATGGCGATGGATCATCGGTGTGGGAGTAATTCCAGCAGTCATCGCTCTCTGGTTCCGACTTACAATTATAGAATCACCAAGATATACAGCTGATGTGGGCAGAGATAGTAAAAAGGCAGCGTCAGAGCTAAGCAGATATCTTCCAGCGGAGATTGATTCAGCAGTTGCCTCTACGACTTCGATCGAGATACAGCCGCAAGTTGGGCTCCGTAGATCAACTATGAACGGTAACGGGCGGATAAGCTCATCGGAATCACGAAGAAGCAATGAAGAAACATTAGAAGAGATTCATATGGAGGATCAAATATTGGCAACCGCCAACGACAATAAACCTCCCCCAGTTCCTTCATGGGAAGATTTTAAAGATTACTTTTGGTACAAAGGGAACTTGAGGACGCTCATTGCTACCTCTATGTGTTGGTTTTGTGTAGATTTACCTTTCTAGTAAGTCTTCTTGCTGCAAAACATGCCGGTCCTAATAATTGCGACAAGATCGCGGTCATTGTGACTAGATAGAATTATTTTGGCATATATCTAACTGAATAATTCCAGCGGACTTGGAATGAACAGTCCACATATAATCTCCACCATCTGGCACGGCATAGGAACTCCACCACAACACATCTACCCTATTCTCATCGACGATGTATGGCAGAGTCTTGTGGTTGTTTCTATTGGTGCAATTGCGGGTTGTGTTATTACCTTTGTTGCTATCGACAAACTTGGACGACGAAATATTCAGATGATCGGTTTCTTTTTTCTTTTCATTCTCTTCATCATAATTGGGGGATCATTCAATCATTTATATAATATTGGCGGCTCGGCTGCTACCATCGTTTTGTACATTCTGTGTCAAATATTCTTCAACTTCGGTAAATTATCCCAAATCATCCACGACGAAGTATGCACTAACTGGAATATAGGTCCGAACACCACCACTTATATAGTTAGTGTGCCTTCGACTCCCTTGATTCGTCCTTCTCTAAATGCAACCAATTCTCTAATAACTAGTACAGATTGCAGCAGAACTGTTCCCCACTCGATATCGTGCACTATCGCATGGCATATCCGCAGCGTTCGGGAAATTAGGTTCTGTCATCGCGCAGTTATTTCTTGCCTACGTAAACTATGGCCAGGATATTGATTACAATCACATCCAACTTTGGCTACCATATTCCCTTTTGATGTCAGTCTCCCGATCTTCCCTCTACCCGTCCCACACCGTCATTAGCTCATAATCCCCCACAGCTTCTCAATGTTCATGCTCCTCGGCCTATTAATCACGATCTTCTACATCCCCACACCCGAGGTCGGCTCAGATGGTGTGAAAACACTTGAAGAATGGGAAGTTGGTAGATCGGCTAATGGATTTTCCAAAACGTGGGTAGCGAGAACCATTGCGGGGGCCTGGAGATGGAGTTCAAGGAGCTGGGATGGAGTTGTAGGTCTGATTGATAGAGATGAGGGAGAGCAGAGGAAGGAATTGAGAGAGGTGAAGGAGGAGAAAAGAATGATGACGAATGATGATACCAATGGAGCAACAGAAGGAGATGTCGATAGAGATTGGGTGGGATTGAATTGTGATAGGTGAGATGTGAGAGTAGAAAGATTTGAAATGAGGGATTTTTGGGCTAGAAGTCGTAATGATCAGCTTGATAAGACAATACACACAACGCGAGAAGTCATAATAGATTCTGACAAAGTTTCTGGTGGTACTCTATTCTCGATTTATCCGACTTAATCAGTTATGGTAGTTAATATCGGACCAGGTACAAATAGAACATGCTGTTTGAGATTTTTGCAAGAAAGATAAAAGGTGTCTGAGACGAAGAAGGAAATTGAGATATGGAACTTCGAAGTCATATGCTTTGTGGCGAGAGATAGCATTTCAGACTTAGTAATGATGGATACTATCATGATGGTAGGTATTTGCATTGGTGAGCAGGTCGGCGAGTGTGAATCAGCATCACATAGTCTATAAACCAGAAGTGCTTTGCTTTTATCTCGAGTTTAGTGTTGGAATACCATCTGTATGGGCGATATATCAAATGATCCTTGACGGGGAATGGGTGATGGGTGATGGAATATGTCAAAAGAGTGATTGATATTGTTCAATAGTTATGCGACTGGTTTTCACTGCGGGAACATGTGAATGAGACGATCGAAAAGACGGATTAGTAATTTCGGAGCACCTGTGTCGAGTGATTTTTAGCCCCGGCACCCCATATGGAAGAAGTTATCAAGGGAAGTTATATAATAAGAAATACATTGTTTGATTCTCAATAAGATGCTCGTCTAGTCATTTTATTTCTTTCAAATTTAGGATGACGAGCGGGTAAGGTAGAAAATCCAAAATCCATTTAAGAAACATGACAAGCAAAGGTCTGCCAGAGAATTCGTTGATACCCTTTGACAGCTTGGGCGACTATTTCAACAGTATCAGGCGTGCATCAATTTTCATGCGAGTCAATGAGTCTCATGATTCCCACTCGGGCAACAAATGAAGTAGCTCAACTTAGTACAACGAAACACGATGATTCCGGGAGAGAGAATAATGGAGGTTGTGCGCTGATGAAGTGGTGTAAGAAGAGGATTTCTACGGCCCGCAGACCTCTTCAGTCATACTTCTTGCAAAAGATGAAAACAAAAGATATAAGAAGAAATCGTTCAATGCCAAAATTGAAGTCGCAAAATTTAATCCACATAGTCGACTTGACCATTTTACCCCTTCACGGAGGCTTAGCCTTAACCAATTTTGGTATGGTGAGCACAGATTCCACCAACCAATTAAAGTTCAGATGACAGGCTGTTTCAAAAGAATATCCCGATGTTGTTGGAATGTATCTTGACACCGAAAGTTTCAAGGAAAGTATAAACACGCCTTATATCAACGACTTCTCTCAAAGGGAAACGAATGATGAATGAATCTCTTCGTAAAGTTCCAGTAATGCACCGAAAAGACGTTTATCTTCCGTTTGTGCCTATCCTTGTATGTATAACCATGCAATTCGGAAGTTATGTTTAGGGGGATTGCGATCTACATTGAAAGGCGAAACACGTCAGTAACTATTGATAGAGGTTTGAAATGAGGGCAAATCTTGTAAACATACCTCGTCGTCTGCTTGACTGTAACCTCCTTTTCAATTCGCTTCATATCTTCTCCACCGAATAGATATTTTTGGATACTTACAGATGCCGGCTATCATGAAGCTTCTCCAAAGAGCTTTTGAATAATTCCACTTTTTGTTTGTTGTTGAACCAATTGAGGAAACACCAAAATTGATAGTGATAGTGATGGTAAGAGGAACGGCACTAGGATATCGACTAAAGTGAGACACTTTGCTCAATATGGCTTAGTGGTTACCGGATCAGGACAAGACGGATATCTAAGATAGTCAGGGACCGATGGTCACGTGTAGATACTAGACCCAAGAAATCCTGCACCGGCAGTGGAGAACTTTGGTTACATTGGGGGGTTGCACAGAGCGCAGATGAGGAAGCTTGAGGGAGCTTAGTGAAATGATAATTCGTGGGGACAAACACATTTTGATGATTACGATGGAGGAGGAGGAGAGATGGAAAAAGAAGGGGAAATTTGAGAAGCGAGGGAGGGGATAGTGTACTTCGTTATAAGAAGCTTAAGAGATCGGAATGGCAAGAAGAAGCAATTGTTGAGTACTAGGTAGATACGCAATAGACTCATTAATGTTGAGGTATCAAGACCCAAAATAGGAGTACACTGTACCAAATCAATACACGATACACAACATGAAGTACTTGTGACTTGTTATTACTTATTGGTCTAGCAGCAGCAGCAGCAGCAGTAGGAGTAGGATATATAATTAGCTGGTACTGATTCAACTGACGAAGAATCTGATTTGATGAAGCCCGTCCGTCCATTGTTCTATGATTGAAAGATCATTGGAGGATCACCAAATCTGATACATATTAGGAGCTACTCACCAACACTGAGATGCTGGCATTGGGCAGTGAGCACTTGAGAGTAGATACTTCCAACATATCGAATTGATATGGTGAGAGATGATTGAGGTATGCACCAGACAGGGAGGGTAGAGTAGGAGTACCGGCGCCGTTGTAGAGAAGTGCTAAGTATCAATGTATACGACGTTGACGATACAATTGGATAGAAGTCGTCCTCTTTCCTCATGTTTATATCTTCATGTTATGCCCCTGAATCACCTCCCACTTCCCATTTATGATTTACAACCCACCACTCCCAGCATATTCACTCCAAGGCTTCCAATGGGGTGGAATGGAATCTTTTGTTTTTGTACTTCTTCCATATATTTAATTGTATGTATTATATGGCGTATATTATATGTTCATTTCACTCCTTCCCCCCCACTCAGCACTCATCATACTCACGACTTATTATTCACTGCTTACTTTATATGTGTACGTAGACTCAATAAATATGAATATACCTACCCAATATCATACCTAATGATAAGTACACACCCTTAAATGACAAGTTTCCCCTTACCCCCCTACCCCCCCAAGAAGAAGCGCGTGTTAATCTTAATAATAAAGCTTTTTCTGCCTTGACCCTTTTCCCCAAGTACTAGGTAGGTAATTATACCCAGTCGATTAATCCCAAGCCCAAAAAACCCCAGCGCCCCAAAAAATAACCCCTTTTGCAATCAAGTGGGAACACAAAGTCCAGCAAAGCAAGACTTTGCCTGTAGAGCAAGCAATAGAAAACTAAAACAAGAGGATAAGCCAGTCATCAACGGCCAGACAGCCAGACAGCCAGACAGCCACCCAGACACCAAACACCAGACACCAAACACCAGACACCAGACCCAAGCCAGCATTCAAACGCCATCCGCAAGCAATAATTAAGAATACTACACCTCCTGTACCTACCGTGCTAGTTACCTCGTAGTAGTGTAGTACCATTTACCGGTGCGACCTTGACAACCTTAACAACCTTAACAACCTTGACCTACACACAACTTTTTTTCGCCTTCTTTACCATACACATCTACATCTACATCTACATTACATTTCACATTCACATTCACATTCACATTCACATTCACTACACAACACTCGACAATCGTTTAGACTCCCAACTTTTTCTTCTATTTTCTTCAATCTTCCATTTACTTTCCTCGTCGGTATCGCAACCTTCAACACACCCTGAGTAAACACAATTACTTGGTCAATTTCACCTATTCATATCTTGATCCGCAATAAAACACCACGCGAACCAATACTCGTTGAGGATCAGAGAATTAATATCTGGTACGTGCTATTATTCGTATTCCTGCATGATTTGGACATCATCCCATCGAATCAATCCCTCGATCTTTCAAAATACCTTCAAAAATTACCTTTTGGCTTCTCCGAGACTTGTCCATTGACTTTGATCTCTTCCATCTCAACTACCTTGTCTGCGACCATCTTTTGGTTCAAAGAAGCTGATTTTTCCCATCTTGTGGTGCCAACAGAGTTTACAACCTCCCACCTTCTTTCTCCACGAAAACAACCACCTTCGATCCTTCTACATCAATCATAACAATGGGTAAGCAATTTATTTCATTTTTGAGGCAGTCAATACTATGGGAGGAAATGGCATCGTCAGATTGTCAACAAACTCCATCGACAATTGCTTGCTTCTAAATTCTTCGAATTCGCACTTCACCATCTCTCATCCCGACAATTATTCCGAACATATGACTGTTGCAACTCCAGAGCTTCAAATCTCGAGTCTGGTAGATTCGCACATTTCGAATTCCAATTCAACGAGTTGAGAAGCCATCTGTAACCTGCCACAAGATGTTTCATCATCAAGATATGCCAGCCATGAAGCCAAATACAAGTGGTCACTGGAATCTTATCATCTCCAAAAAATCTTCTGGTCCACCCCCTGGATCACAAACTGAAGATAAGGAATGGTCTGTAATTCGATCTGAGAGCCTGTCGAAGGGCACCTCATTGCCTAAGCAATCGTTAGATAGTATCGAACAGCGTCAATATCCTGGAAGCTTGCATCGCCATCAGCGAGGAGCAGAACGTATTCGCGCTCAATTTAGAAGCATGCTGGATGTTGAAGAAGCTCCGAGTTTAGAACAAATTTCTATGGACCACCATGAGTCAATGGAGTTATGGGTCGTAGAGAAGCTGCAACAGGCTTCTAAAAATTATAGCACTACTTCAAATGACTGGGCTGACATTTTACCTCTTTATACAGCTACTAACGGAGCCCCAATGGCCCCTACCCGGTCTTCTCCAATTCCCAATGGAGCACCATCATCCCCATTAGAAATTCCAATGACTGTCAGCTCAACAGACCCAAAGATTGCAGCTCAACAAGCAAGCGACATGAAGAACATTGTTCGAAGAAAGTTGACTGGATATGTTGGATTTGCGAATTTACCAAATCAATGGCACCGCAAGAGTGTCAGAAAGGGTTTCAACTTCAATGTCATGGTTGTTGGTACGTGTGCAGCTTCTCTGAACTAAATTTTGGTATCTGCTAACTCCTAAATAGGTGAGTCTGGACTCGGAAAGTCGACTTTGGTCAACACTCTTTTCAACACTTCCTTATATCCACCAAGAGAACGCAAAGGACCTTCCCTCGATATTATCCCAAAAACCGTTTCTATCCAATCTATTAGCGCGGATATCGAGGAGAATGGTGTTCGTTTACGTTTGACTGTCGTTGATACCCCAGGTTTCGGTGATTTCGTCAACAATGATGAGTCTTGGCGACCAATTGTTGATAACATTGAACAACGTTTCGATGCTTATTTGGATGCTGAGAACAAGGTCAACAGAATGAACATTGTTGACAACCGTGTTCATGCTTGTGTATACTTTATTCAACCAACTGGTCATGCATTGAAGCCATTGGACATTGAAGTTATGCGTAGACTCCATACCAAGGTCAACTTGATCCCAGTTATTGCTAAGGCTGATACATTGACTGATGAAGAAATTGCCGCCTTCAAGTTCAGAGTAAGGGTTCCAATTGCACATTTTAAAACTCACGCTAATCATGCTCTAGATTCTTGCTGACATCAAGCACCACGATATCCAAATCTTCGAGGGTCCACATTACGAAAAAGATGACGAGGAGACAATTGCTGAGAACAAGGAGATTATGGACAAGGTACCTTTTGCAGTTGTTGGTGCCAATTCCGAGATTACAAACAGCGAGGGACGTAAAGTTCGCGGACGTAAATACCCATGGGGTACCATTGAAGTTGACAATGAGGAGCACTGCGATTTCGTCAAGCTCAGACAAATGCTTATCCGAACCCACATGGAGGAGCTCAAGGAACACACCAACAATGCTTTGTACGAGAACTACAGATCAGAGAAGCTTACTGCTATGGGTGTTACTCAAGATCCAAACGTCTTCAAGGAGGTCAACCCAGCTGTCAAGCAAGAAGAGGAGCGTCAATTGCACGAGCAAAAGCTTGCCAAGATGGAGGCCGAGATGAAGATGGTTTTCCAACAAAAGGTCGCAGAGAAGGAGAGCAAGCTGAAGCAAAGCGAGGAAGAGTTGTACGCACGACATCGCGAGATGAAGGAACAACTCGAGCGTCAACGTCAAGAATTGGAGGAGAAGAAATCCAGAGTCGAAAGCGGAAGACCAATAGAAAAGGAAGGCAAGAGGAAGGGATTCTCACTCCGTTAAGGGATGAACTCCTTTCAATAACCAGGGCCTGCCTTTTAATGATGGTACCGACACGACACAACCGATACTTTACTTTTCAATTCATGTCTCTTTAATCATTGATCCTTAATATTTGGTAGTTGAAGAAGCGAGCGATGGGGTGAAGGGTGATATTTCGGGCGCGGCATTGCTTCTGCGAGGCAAAGGTCATAAATGCCATAATGGAGGTCTTGCATTCAAGAATGAGTGGTATTTCGAGGAGTTTTATTTTTGCACATGAGCATGACCGAAAGGGAAGAGGATATAAATGCAAGACACAAGACGAAAGACCATCGTGCTTACAGAGAGATTGGTTTCTACTATAAGTTTTTCATTTTCATATGGCTTCAGATAAAAGTCTACCCGCGTTTCTTCATCCAAAAACTTTCTGGGGTGGTGGATCAATACTCTGTATTTATTATGATAGCTCGAGAGACTTCTTTAGTTGTTTTTTTTTCCTTTTTTATTTTGACTTTACTTTGATCTGTTCTTTTTTGCGCGTGGTTTTCTTTTTCTTTTTTATTATTATCTTGAACTTAGTTGAGTAGGGCAAGGGAAGGCCTGATCTCATTTAAGAACGTACGTAACTACCTACCTACCTACCTACCTACCTAACTTTTGCTTTGTAATGGAATGGAATGGAATGAACAATTAAAATGAAGATGAAAATGAATTGAGATGATTTGATATGTGTTTGAGATGTATGTTGTATGTTGTATTGAGTGCTGTTCTGTGAGCTGTGCTGTGAGAGAATGAGGGAGTATGATTAATAATTTACTCTATTTCCTAAAAGAATGAAATGAATCAAGGTAGATAGATACCTAGGTTGATGGGGCGAAGTAGAGTTTATATTTGAGTGCAAGTGCTGCTCGGTGCGGTGTTTGATATGTAGAGGATTTGATTGGAGGGATGGGATTGGATTGGATTGGATTGGATTGGATTTGATTGGAGGGATGGGATTGAATTGGATTGGATTGGATTGGATTGGATTGGATTGGATATTGATAGGATTGTGGAGAAGGAGGAGAGGGAGAAGTTATTTTTTGATGGGTTTGTTGATGTTGGTGTATAGGTTGGTGTATAGGTTGGTGTATAGGTTAGTGTATAGGTTGGTGTTTAGGTTGGTGTATAGGTTGGTGTCTAGGTTGGTGTTTAGGTTGGTGGTGCATAGATGGTGTATGGATGAGAAGAGGGAGAGAGGGAGAGGGAGAGGGAGAGGGAGAGGGGTATCTTTTCAATTTCTTCATTCTGAATTTCTGAATTTCTGAGTTTTCTATTTTCTGTTTTCCGGGTTGGAGAGTTGGAGAGTTGGAGAGTTGGGCAGCTGGGGAGCTAGGCAGTTAGAAGACAGAAGGGGGATATGTTGGGGAGGGGGGAGGGGAGGGGAAAAGGATGGGGGAGAGAGGGTGATGATGAACTATGGATAGGTAGATAGATAGATATCAGATTGGGAGATAGGGAGGTATGTTAGTGGGGAGATGGATAGATAGCTAGATATAGATAAATAGTCGATGAATGGATGAATCGAGTAGAGTGAAGTGGAGTGGAGTGGAGAGAAGTGTGAGTAAGCGCTAGAAGTGATTTGAGAGTTGAAATGAAACGAAAGTGGACTAGGAATGAGAATGAGAACTGAAAAGGGGGCTTAATTGCCAGCTCTAGAGGCCGCGGGGAGATAGAAGATTGAAGGAGGGGGGATGGATGAAGTAGATGAATGAATGGATGGATGTAGAGTGATTGAGATGGGGAGAGATATGAAGGGAGATGAAGGGTGTTGGAACTTGGAATAGAGATGGATGGGATGGGATGGGATGGGGATAAATAGGTTAGATTAAATAATTCATTGGCTAGGTAGGTGATGAAAGCAGAGGAAAGGAAAGGAGAATTTAGGATTTGCTTGATGCTATTTTCGTAGATTGTAATGGAGAGATAGAGATTGGAGGGGGGATTTGCTTGGATTTAGATTAGGGATGTTGTTTTGGGGTTTTGGACGCTGGAGGGGTAGAGAGATTGATGGAGAAAATGGGTTAGATTGGGTTGGGTAGGCTTTTGTTATATATCGGTGGTTAGGTAGATAAGTTAAGTTTTAATGAGTATTGTGTTATATTATAAGGGGTGGAAGGTTGTGTTGTTGGATTGGGGCACTGGGATTGGATGGGATGGGATTTGGGGGTAGATGGACTTTGAAAGGGAGAGTGGAGGAGGAACGGGTTCTTGCTGCATGCACTCCCGAGCTTGGGTGTGGTGGCTGGGGCTGCGGGTGAGGCGTACTCGAGAGGGTGAGGGATATAGGTAGAGATAGGGAGGAGTGAGGAGATAATGTGTTGAGGTAGTGTGTTGAGGTAGTGTGTTGAGGTAGTGTGTTGAGGTAGTGTGGTGAGGTGAGGTGCTGAGATGGTTAATGGGGTTTGAGATTTGGTTTTGATCAGTTCACTCGGATATTCCAGGACTGGAAAGAGGATGGATGGGGATGAGAGGGAGGTTAATTTGGATGTAGAGATGTTAATGATGGGGGAGTTGAGGGGTTGAGAATCTTCTCGGTAGGTGGTAGTTATGGGTAAAGGACTAAAGGGTTTGATTTGGTGAATGGGGGTAGTGTTAGTTGTTGGTTGGATTGTATTGGTAGTTTGTAGGAGTGTGTTGAGAGAGAGGGAGGGAGAGAGAGAAGAATTTCATATGGCACCAAAGCGGTGTTTATATGTAATAGATTGAGCGAGAAGAACTAGAAGATGTTGATTTGGATGCTGATGCTAATGCGTATGCGTAGACTAATCCTTTGTATCAGCATAGTTTAAATCACGGGTATAGAAGGAGAAAGGGTATTCAATTCGAGTATTTGTGAGAAATGTCAGTTCAAGGATTCATTGGGAATCTGGGGGTGTAGTATAAAGCATCTTGACAGCGAAACAGAAAGATATTAGGTTGATGGTAAAGTTGAGGGTCGCGTTGAGGTTGAGGTTATATTCAAAAACGAGATTCTAATCTACGAGAACAGGATTCTAGTAGATACCCAGGTAGAGTTAAAATGTGTGAATATCATTCAAGGTTACTGTCAGCCTGCGTATTCAGTTCAATGATGACTAACCAGTGACGAGACTCTAGAAAGAGAGTCAAGCGAATATGGGTGAGGATCTTGAAGGGAGCAGTAGTGCGTAACGAAGGATTCGTTTGGAGTATGAGATGGAAGATTTCGAAGTTTATTTAATCAATCTGATAAGTTTAAAGGTTTGGATCAAAATGTCACTTTTCCAGATGTGCAACAGAAGGTTGTGTTGGGTTGGGTTGGCATGTGAGGACACGTGATTTGAGGTTGAGATGGGGATGGGGATGGGGAGGTGTGAAGATTGTCTTGGGTAGGAGGTGGGGGAGAAGGGGAGGGGGAAGAAAATTTGAGAAACTGTGCGATGCGATGTACAGCAAAGTCATCTGGTATGGACCTTGTTCTTCTTGTTTATTGTGTTTGTACTTGATTGTTGTGAAGACTTTGTATGGCTAGGGAGAAGCTCAGGATACAAAGAGAACATGTAATGGGTAAGAGGATTCGAAGACTCTATGAGTTTGGTGTTGACAGCAGAGGATGAATGTTAGTGATGGTCGAATCCAAAGATTTTTCATCTGTATAGGTAAGTTTGACGTGTATTCTGAAGAACTGTTATCACTGGGACTGATGAGCATTAAAGCAGAGATGATCTTGGATCAAGCGTTTATGAGTTTCTCTTCACACATACATATCATGCCGGTATTGATAAAGCCGCAAGGTTGAAGCTGCTGGCAAGGAATCATGAACATCAATCACCAAAGGTAAGTTCACGCCTTGTTAATCACTCATTTGAACCAAAATGGGTTATTGATTTGTGATTGCTCTAGAAGTAGTTCTTTTCCAGGAACTCTTCACCCTCCTAGGTATAGCAAATGCTGCTATCTGCCTGAAAACAATCGCAAAATGAATGGTCATACGACGACCAGATGTTCCTAGTTCCGGATGCCTTGCTCCCATCCCCCCATTATCCCGCCAACTATTTCAACCTCATCATAGCTCTATACCAGGAGATGATCCTTTTTCATTGAGAAGCTCAGAGACAGAAGAGTCAGCGAGGGTTTTATGGGGACAATTTTCTCTCTGGCCGTGGTAATGGTAAACACAAACTGGAGCATCCCGAGGGTCAGAAAGTTTTCCACGTGAAGATCGAATCTTGCCGCCTTCCAGTGAGTGAAGCGACTCAACGAGGGTTTTTCTCGTGTTGAATGAAAGATCACAATTCAATGCTGCCTTTTTTGCCTTCCAATTTCTTGAAGTATCGATTTCTTGGATGATGAAAGCGACAAAATCAATGAAGAAGGCACGTGTCTTTGAATCTGGCGTGGTGCGATCGTGACATTTGTAAGCATGGGCAACATCTAATGGCAAGTCGTCTTCCTTGCATGAGTTGATAAGCAATTCAAGGACGTCATCTTGAAACTCATGGAGAGTGTACTGTTCTGCGAAGAAAAGAAGCTCCATAATAATGTCAATAGTGTAGACTCTTTGCTGGCGTGTACAAACTTTCTTCTTGAACATACGATCAGTCTTCACGGATCTACTGCTGCGGTTGTAAGTCCACTCGACAAACAATCCCAAAACAGTGACTTCATAGTCGGGAAGGGTTGCTGCAGGATATGCATTGATGTCCTGCAATGAATCCTTGCCAAATATCTTGTCAAGTAGTGGTCTTCCTTGCCCATGAACCCATTCCTTTTTGAGTACCAAATATCCGTTGCTCGTCGTCTTGATTGCATAATGATCCTTGTAAGGGCCCCTGCCAGGAAACCTACGATTGGAGTCAGCTGAATTCATTTTTAAGGTAGAAACTCTACATACCCGTAAAATTCGATGCCAATCGTCGTCACATTAGCAGCTTCTGATTCTTTCTCTTGGCCGCCTTCCAAAGTGGCTAGCTTATTCGCAAGAGATTGAGATGAGCGATTAGTACTCAAACCAGTGAAACAATTGCTCATACTGGCGCCGCTTCGAGTCTTTGGGAATAAGCGTAGAGCTAGTCGGGTAAAACAGGATTGACGAGGGAATAGAGGAGGTGGAGTTGCCATTCCTTCAGTAATGATACTGCATGTGCTCAATGAACCCTTTCCGATACCCATGTTTTCGACGTCTCTGTTGATGTAGAATTGAATGTGTTTGTTTGTATTGAAAATGCAGTTTTAGTCGAACGCTTGTGAAATTGTTGGCTTTTTGGCAGGTAAGAAGTTGATTACTGGAATTGTAAAAAGATGAAGAAATGTTGGGGAATCTGGAAGCTTTTAACCAGAGATTCAAGACACAACCGAGGATAAGCTTTTCGAGCGCTGTATGAATTCACTACTGTGTTTGGATCGATTTGGGCATGAATATATACCGAATCGTCTCATTCCATTTAGTGATGGTAAAGAATCGCGTGAAAACAGATATTGAATATGTCTATGGCATGATAATCTTGGTTGAATTAAGCGAGATTATTCACTTCTCTGGAAGATTGGCAGCTTCTGCAGTGTAAATGCTAGTCACTCCACGGTGTCTTCATACAAGGTATGATAGGTCAGATGATTAGTATGGGCGAAGTGGATGCAAATTTACTCTCCTCCAGACTATATATACTGTGTGAGTAGAGTTGAAGAGTACTGCTGTGTTACGTTTTCTCAGGTCAACTATTCGCAATGCGAAGGAGTTCAAATCTCTGTAGAGTAAATGCCCGAAAGAGCTTGATTTGACCACCTGATTTGCTTGTTAGTACTCGAGGTATTTCCATCAAAGACAAATTCACGAGATCAAGAACCTATATGGAGTTATTAGATAGAACTGACTCGTGGCGCTCGCTCTTTTTTCAGCTGAAACTTACTTTCTGATAAGATTAAATAAGCCTGAATTTTCGCAGTTTCACACCTCTTTTCATCAATGCTTGCGGAAGCATTCTAGGATCAGAATCCATTGTCTCGCCTGTCACAACATTTTTGAAGAAGGATCTACCGATAGGCCACGGACCATCATCTCTATTAACTTCTACCCATTCAGGGGGTAGAGGGGGGAGACGTGGGTCATCGAGCGTTTTTTCGTTCGGTTTGACAAAGTGGGTTGAGTACCCCGAGTCTTTCCTTCGGTATAGTTCGGTTTTCCATGGACTTGGTATAGGACCAAGTAGAGCTTCTCCATCCATTAAACCATGAATGAAGTAGGACCCTACAACGAGGAAGTCTCCAGATGGTGTTGGACGTAGGACTATCGGAAGTTCGGTTCCCAATAGTATAGATACATAGTCACCTTATTCTGTCAGCCCTTGTGAAGAGGTATTGAGCTGGTGGATCAAGCCTTACCTTTCTCAACTCCAAGGGGCCCTATCCCCATATATCCTTCTTCTGTTGTTATGAATGCCATGGCACCAGAATTCAATCCATAAACATAATTTAGTATCGCATCTTGATCTTTATTATCTTTATCAACAGCTTCTAGATAGCTTCGACGGAGCTCCCAGGAATGTGGAATACGAAGTCCGGGATATCTCTCCTTAGTACGCCCTTGATAAATAGTTTGGAGAAATGCATCGATTAGAGAACCACCTGCGATATAATCTCTGAAATTGAGATCTACAGGTTCCCATTTACGAATTGCTTGGAAAGTTTCCCTTGAATTACCTGAAGATTTTTTCTTGACTGAAGTAACTCTTGTGCAACAAATTCCGGTGACTTCCAAAGTCGTCGGCGCTTCATATTCTGTCACTGAATAAGAAGAACCTGCTGCATATCTTCCCAAGACAACGCCGATCATAATACTTTTATCTTCGAAAGACCAATTCGGAACCCATGATGGTCCGTCTCCAAATCTTTGGATCAACTGGCAGTGTTGCAGTAGGTGCAGCCGCTTTGTGACATTGATATGACTGAGCACCGCACTTTTATATACTTCTGCCACAGGAATAGAATAGTCGCACGTAATTCCTTCGGCAATCAAAGGCGACACTAATCCCAATACCCCATATATTTTATCGCGAGGATCGCTGCAGTTGCGATGCTTAGCCCATCTCAGAAGCTCTGGTAACTCTCTCATGGAGTCTGGCAGAACTCCTGGGGAGTATGATAATAATTGCGAGCGTATGTCGCTTGGTGTCGTGACCTTTCTTCCAAGCACCAACATTGTTTTTCGAAGAGCAGTGAAAGGAATAGAGGTATTACCACACTGTACTGATGATCTCTGATCGCCAAGCAAAGCTTCCTGTAAGACCCAGACTCGACTGAACCAAGACCTCCGGAAGAGAGCTCTTATGGATGACCATGTTTTGGTGTCATATGGCAGATGAAAGTTTGAGTGTCTCCATTCTAATAACTTTGTTCCAGGAGTGTACGCAACTAACCCTCCTCCTATGTACTCGACTTGTCCGGCGAAATGCTCAATAGTAGATAAAGCGCTTGTACTATCGTCAGCTTCTTCCCCAAGCCAGATGATAGTTCGATATGCGAAGGAGAAGATGTTCCTCATGCGTCCGATTTCGTGACTTCGCTCGGGAATGTCATTTTGATTGATACAGATAGAGTCTACCCATAGTGTTCGCGGCCTATCCGTGTACCTTAATTGTCTAAGTGCAACAGCAAGAGAAGCCCCAATTTGTATTGTTGACAAAGTTTCGCCCAACACATGTGCTGTGATTCGATTCTCGGTAGACCCCCAGACATATGAAAGGGCTTCATATTTAGGGTTACTTTCCGGAAAACTTCCGTGTTCCGGTAAATCATAAAGATCACGATCAAGATTTGGATCTGGATGGTCCCAGGTATTTGGATTTCCGTTACGGTACTTGAAGATATATCGTCCATCTATTGTTTTCATAGCATACATATCACCTGGAAGAGTTCTCTGTAGTTGTTCAAGTGAGAGTCTCTTGGTTTCGCCAGTCTCTCTCTGTGGAATAACTAGGGGCACGTGAAGAATACGCATGGAGATGTTGTCGTCTCGTGCGCCTGGCATTAGACTCAATATTCTAATCTCGTCATTTTCCCTTCCTAGCTCGGTATATCTGTAAGGAGCCATTCTCATCTCACTTAGGAGGAAAATCTTGTTTACATGATCAAATGAGGCTGAAGATAAGGTCGAGTCAGGTTGTGCACTGAAGAGAAACCAAAAGCGCCCAAACGAGGGCATAAAAACTCGAGAAATTGCTTCAAAAAAGTGTCGTCGATAGCTATGGCATATTGATATGACGTTTAAACAGTCTATTATCATTCATGAGACGATGGTTATTTCACACTGACATAAGTTCCACTATTGAAGTTCTTGGTTCAGCTGACTGCTAGTTAAAAAACAAGAGCCACAATTAAGCCACACCGGCGCAATTGATGTGGCTGCCTAAACTACGAAAGATTAACTGGACTATATGCGTAGAAAATAATGTCACATCTATTCCCCTTATTTACCTTCTTTCGCGAGCCTCAGGCGAAAGCTGGAGATTCAGTCCTTATCAAGATCACACATATTGAACAAAAAACTTCTTCCTCTCAAAAAGCATTGTGAAAGCCTTGTTTTCGGTTCTTTAAATTTTGTGGAAGAAATTCATCTCTTTTATTCTATCCAGCGTTTGGAAAGTGCCTGCTCTCACCAGATTTCCAACTAATTATTTAAAATATCAAAAATCTATTTCCAGTCACAATCACCTCAAGGCTTCTGAATTGTCATCCTTTCTCTCCATAGTGGCTTCCTATGCAACAAGTAGTCTCTACTACGTATAGCAGACCTGATCCCCACCAACCCAGCTACCGGCCATAGTTTCAATACCCACTCATACCAAGATAGCTTGGCCCCCGAGAACTTTGACATATCTACCTTCACTTTGTCGTAAACTGTAGGCAAAGATGTAGCCGAGTACTTTGACCGCAAGTCTTCGTACCACTTTCTATCATATAGCTCCCAGAATTCAGTCTCCGTATAATAGGTGTGAGAGTACAGAACTTTGAAGCCCCCCAAATCCGCAAGTTTTTTCTCCAATTGACGATTTTGCCGGAAGAATTCATCTCGGTTCTTAGATCCTGGACCCCAGAGACCGATGTTGAGCATTGGCTTTGCATCGTTAGTTGGACCCGGTAATGTAGTTGAGGGATGAAATGTTGGCGCTTGCATCTCTCTTAAAGGACATAGCCACAGAGGCCATATGTTTAACTCAGCTGCTGAGTAGTCAATGAATTCTTCCGCTGTAGAATATGGAAGTGAAAGATCCTGTACGATATGCTCGAATGAGTGACTAGTACCGTGTAGAGCACGATATAGCATCCGGGTGTGCATAAAATCGTCTAGGAACCATCGAGACCATCGATTGAATGGAACAAACGGAAAGTATTGAAATGCTTGATGACCCATCCAGAACCCACCTCTGTCCCACCGAAATAAATATTCGCCCAATGGTATGTAGTCAACGCAAGACTTCTGAGATTTGCTATTCATTCGCTCTTGGATATGTAAGTGAAACCAGGGATCTCTAGCATGACTGAAAGATTGCTCTTTCATAGCAGCTGGCTTATCGTTTGTCAATTTCCCAGTCATTACTACGCCGAAATCTTTGGAAAACAAGATACCATCGACATAGTCATTGGTGGAATTTCCAATTGCTTTCTTTACCCCTTCAATTGTCTCATGAACAGAGGACTTTCGCTCATAAGTCAGCTGAACAAACCTCTTGGCAGGAATAAGCTGCAATTCGATCAATGTGGCTATTCCCAAAGTTCCCATTGCACCAGCAGCTCCTTTGAACAGATCTGCGTTTTGACAACGAGATGTTGTGACAACTTCTCCATTTGCCAGTACCATTTCGACGGAATTGATGGTTTGGTCAAAATATCCGTGTTTGAATGAGCTGCTTTCTCCAGCAGATCCTGCATACCCCCCACCGACAGTAATACCAGGGAATTCCATCACTACTGGCGGTATGAGACCATATTTTAAAGTCGCCTCAATAAGCCGATCCATAGGAACATTCGGCTCAACGAGTGCTGTGCGAGCTATCGGGTCAATCTTCAGTACATTTTTGAGGCTACTGATATCAACAAGGCGATTTTGATGATTTGGTCTTGTGCTATTTGTCGATCCATGATAAATTCTGAATGATTCTTTTCGAGCAAAAAAGGCACGAACTGAAGTCGCGACGGCCTTCACTGCTGTTTCATGGCTACCCATCGTGTACATAGTGTATTCGTTGTAGTTGTTAGAATTTTTTATAAGCAGCCATGAGAAATTGAGAACGAAATTATCATACGAGGCGAGGATTAGTTTGCTAATAACACCATCTGAGATATTCACTGGCGGCTACAGCATTTCGGGGTGACTGGGAATCGTTCAGACAATTGGCTTATCTATTGTGAAACACGTGTGGTAGCATTGGATGCAGTCATCATAAGCCACAGCCGGGTATATGGCGATACTTTACCGCTTTTGTGATCGCTTGCATTTGTACTAACCTCCCCCTTTTCGCGGATAAAGTCTCCACTACAAATCTGAACCACAACACTCAACATAGTTTTGATCCATTGCGAATTTTTAAAGATTCGGGATGCTTCTAAGTGGTAGGATGCATGCGTAGTAAACTTAATTTCCATACTGTCGGTAGCGAAGAAGATGCCAATGAGAAACATGAAAGAGCCTCAGTGAAGATTCGTCACGAAGCCCTTGCCACAATACCAGAGCCTGTACATATATGGCTAGGGTGCCTATCTAGAGCCTATAAAAGCTACACACCCAAGTAGTATTTTGTCAGCAGACGACTGGGGACTTGAATAATTTATTGGTAACTGTCGACTAGGGCTTTTTGGAGTTTGATATATAACTGGATCTAGATGCGCTGAGGTTGCAATAGCTGGCGCATTTATGCAGAATGCTAGCACCACTAGGGAGTATTGAACAACACCTCCCTCTATTCGTACCATGATTCCGACTCTCGAGGCCTGAATTATACAACTAGATAGTCTCTTCCACGTCGCAATTTCCTAATCCTAATTCTTGAGGTCAATTGTAAGCTTCGGGCTTACAACGACAACCGAGTCCATGTTTCAGCTTCCGAAAATATGAATATGAAAGGGCATTGTACAAGAGCAGTGAAGTGGATCTCGAAGCTTTAATAACATTAGTGCCTCGTTACATCTTTCTCTACACTATCATATTGCCGTGTTAAGATCTAAACCGACGCTCTCCGCTGATTATTACAGAAAGTAATGCTTTCCGAAAGACTATTCAATATAACAGTCTGTCCATCTCAAAATGTCGTCTGCGGCTGGGTATCGAGCCCTAATACCCGAGGAACGATCAATATTATTTGGAGCTCCCTAAGCACTGTTTGGTTGTGTACATGGACCGCTTTGTGTTTGAACATACCGGAACAGCAAAACTCACGCGGCTGGCGCATGATTTTATACAAATTCCGATGGCAGATGTTCGCCGTCTTCTTTCCGGAGGTTCTCGTCGCTCTAGCAGCCGAACAATGGATATCTGCAAAGCAATCTGTCCGCACATTTAGCGAGTTAGGTCATAATGGTTGGACGATCAGACACGGATTCTTCGCTGATATGGGTGGGATAATCGTAGCGCCCAAAGACTCTGACCACTTTGCAATCGATAGCTATCAACTGGCACACTTGATCAGAAACAATTACATATCACTTCCTCCGATTGACATAAACGATATTCGAGCTGTGAACAAAGCTGATGGGCTCGCGAGAGCAGTGACCATGGCTCAAATGGCATGGTTCTGTATGGCATGTCTGGGTCGGAGCGTAGAAGGACTTAACATTACCCCAGTCGAGCTTGAAACCTTAGCTTTTATTCTGTGCACCACGCACACATTCTTCTTCTGGTGGAACAAACCGCTCGATCCGGCCAGACCTTTGATTTTGCCCTTAAATGAGACTACGGAAGAACTATGCATGCCAGGCCATGACCCAGAAAGCTTCGAACGAACGCCACTGGATTTCGTAAGGCCAGCGCCAGATTCGAAAAGTCTCATTGCTCCGTTTTGGTTTGGACTCAAGGCTACGTTCAATGTGCCGCAATACTTACGACTAAGTAAGCGTCCAACAACAGCAAAGAGAGCACGTAAGACAATTGCCAACAGCACGATCCACCCAGCTGAAGGAATCGGGTGGATTCTCACACTGTATTTGATATTTTTCCAGGCTATGTTCTATGGGCTTCATATCGGCGTTGCATGGAAGATCCCTTTTCCAACTCATGTTGAATTCTCGATTTACGAGCTGGCAAATATTGTGGATTTCGGGTTAATCGTCATGTTTATTTTAGCCTTGCCACTTGGAGCCCACTTTGCACCTTTCATTGGAAGAGTAGTTTTCAAAAAAGAAGCCTCAACTGTTCTAGAGGTAGCTGCTATGTTACCACCTTGGGGCAAGTTACTTGTCCATGGACCATTCGTCATCGGGTATATCATAGCAAGAGTCTTAGTTCTGGGAGAGAGTGTTGTAGCTTTGAGGGCAATGCCCAATATTATATTTCAGGACCTCGATTGGTCGAACTTCTTACCTCATATTTAGATAGGGAGGGGTAGACAATGTTTTGGGCGTTTGCGCAATTAGGCGGCGTAGATTCAACGGCTGATTTACAGCTCTAAATCGTGTTCATTGAGAGCTCGCATTTAAGAGACGGGTTTCAAAGGTTTGGGAAACGTTGATAGTGTCTATCTAGTTGTAATCAATGTAGGCAATAGTAAACTACAGTGAAACTGTGGCGCGTATTAGCATATTGATACCGCAGCTAGTACGTATAGAAAGGAGGTTATACCACTCTCGTACATATTCATGTATCTAAAGAATACTAGCAATATATTGAAATATTGGAATTCATTGAAATACCTTCATTCCTATTCAAATTAGACAATAAAATTGTATTCCCTATTTCAAATTGAAATGAAATCTCTTATTTCCAGTTTAATTTATATAGGAATGAAGATGTTATATTGGATTCCAGTATTTCAGTATATTACTAGTAGTATTAAATAACTAAATAATATTGAATACTTTCAGTGGTATTGAATTCTATACCATATACATATATATTTCGAAAAAATTCGATATGTACCATTAAACTAACCCGTATACGAAATACGGGAAATACTATTGCCTACACTGGTTGTAATATACATTTTATAAAATTCTAGAGCCCGTGAGAAAAAGTATAGTTCCGAGCTTTTTGAGGATTCTTGTATGGCGTAAAGATCATATATCATCTATAATAGGCTAGACCAGTGGGTATACAGACTAATGGGACACTACAAGAGTAGAGTCGCGAATATCTTTTGACATATCAAATTCTATATCTTAGGAATTTCCTCAATTATTCATTGAGAATAAAATAATCAAGGTATAAATTCCAATATCAGACACCTGAAAAACAAACCTGTTAAAAGGTTTGAAAGTTGGAAAGTGGTTTATCAATCTACATACCCCCTGATGGACTAGATGGTCAAATAGTCATATGTGGTGTTCTGTATAATTGTACAGTCTAGATTCATTTGGCTCGCGAGTGAAAGTTTCCTGGATAAGAGGAAAACTGAAAGAGAGAATGAGCAAGAAAAATAAAAGTAATGACTTGTGTATGAGACAAGCTTTAAAACAATGCAGACAATGCACACTCCTAAAAGTGCTAATTTATGCTTGTTATTCGTGGGCTAATCATCTGCACCGAATCCATATAATTGAAAACCCTAAATTTCCCACCCGGATTGAGAGAATGCTGCCTGAGTGTGCGAATCTAGATAGCCTATTCTCAGTAACTTATCAGCCGTACATCAATCTAAACCAAAAATATGTCGAAAGAGATATATAATTTTAGATTGAACCTTCTATAAACATGGACTCATATACCTTGGATCTAGAGCAGGTAAAGAAGCTTTAGTCGTCTTGACTGGTTGATCATTGTACATTGGCCTGCTCAAGTGTTTATGAGTATGGATGGACAGCTTTAATAAACTGATTAGATCAAGTTAATTCAAAACTATACATTATGATAACATGCGTATCTACAGCGCTTCTTTGCAGGTGAGTTATAAGCCCAAACATTCAAGGAACGATGAACATTATCTTTTGCCTCACATTAATACTTGAAAGGAGCAAACATAGCTCTGTAATCTTTGGGTTTGATCGAGGATGCAATATTTTAGATATCGATGTATTTAAGTATACTATCATTTGCCTATTTACGAACCTATGCACGATCTAATACAAGTCTACGGGAAAATTTCGACGTCCAAAAGTCTGGAAAAAGTCCAAGGTGGCAAAATCCTGGATTCAATTGACCTGGATTCAACCTCCAAAGCCATCTACTCCTCGGCTAATTCGTCTATCAGATATACCTTAGCTCCAACCTTTCTGTTTGACTTTTATCGTCCAATTACTCTTATAAAGCAGCGTTGCCTCTGATTTACTGCGCGACTAACATCAAGATGAGCATTGCCCATATATCAAAAATTGCCGTCTCAGTATTAACACTAGTTGAATATCTCTTTCGCAACGGTATAAAAATCAAAGTGGGAACGATGAAATGCTAAAGTAATTAGACTTTACCAAAAGAAGCTTTGAAAATATACGATAATTATGCGCGATGGTGAAGAGAGCTGAAAGCAATTATTAATAGTCAATTTTCTAATTCTGGACGCCAGATTCTATCTCGTAATCGTGTTCTCAATTGAGAATATCACCACCCTCAGGGCCATTCTGAGCTCTATCAATTCTGTCTTGTGTTGTCTTGAACAACCTAGGAAGAGACATAGGAACACGAACTTCTTCAAAGGACTTTCCCGTTATCAACATTTCTGCCAGCCCCTTTGCCGCAAGCCAAATGACAGGCATACCATGGCCATTAAATCCTGCGATTATGAATTGGTTGGACTTTTGTGGGATGAGACCGATATGAGGGTTTGAATCGAAAGAGTATCCCATTACTATATAACAGGTCAGGCTTTTTGAACTTAGAAAAGGTCATGGGGGCGGTTAACTTACCACCAGTCCAGATACTCTCAATTTTAGCATCCGAGTTTTCCCATCCACGAAAGGTGCGCTGCATAAAATTCTCGTAGTATCTCTCCTTCATGGTTGCTTCGATTAACTTGCCATCATCTACATTGTTGTACCATTGATCCTTATGGGAACGAAATGTTGCTGAAGCTCCACCTACAATGATACTTCCATCAGGTCTAGGAATAAGGTAATCGAGAATACCATCCTCAGTACGAACAATATAGGAGTAACCAATAGGAGATGCAGTAGCATCTTTGGGAACTGTAATATGGCAGCATATACCTTTGCATGGAATAATTTTCTTGGCATACTCGGGGAGAAGACCGGAAACGTAGGCATTATTTGCGTGGACGACCTTCCGGGCTCGAAGAATTCCGCGAGAAGTTTCGACTAAGTGATACAAATGATCTGATTGTTTGATTGAAATGACAGGAGTGTTGGTTTGAAGGTTGGCAGAGCTAGTAGCTAAGGTGGAAGCAAGGAGAGAGGTAATAAGCTTGTATGGAGATAAAGTGGTAGTAGTGTAAGTCGAACATGCTTTGGCACCTTTAACACCAGAGATCTGAGCCCAATTAGCAAAGCAATATTTTTCAAAATGTGCAAGATTGAACTTACAGTCTCGGCATCTTTACCAATGGTAAAGTGGACATCTTCCATGTACGATAATTCTGGGTTCAGGCGCAACCGATCATAGACAGCCTTAGCATCATCAGCAGCATTTTGATTGTTCCATACATCACATGTTCTGGTCAAGGTGAGATCACAGTCAATTTTCTCGCGTAAGATGAGCTCTTTCAATGCTTTGAAATGTGCAATCTCAAACTCTGCAATCTCAGCACCGGCCCTCACACCTCCTCTGTTGATATACTTAGGGATGTGACCGTAAAGATCTGGTCGGAGATGTCCACCTGAAATTTCTTAGTATGCTATTACTTAACGAAAAGAATCGTTGGATTTACCATTTCTTCCAGTAGCACCAGAACAGACAGATCTTGCATCAAGAATCATGATAGATAGCTTAGGGCAATTGGACGCAATCTCATTCTTGACAAGATTGTATGCCGTGGCTACTCCGGCATAGCCTGCGCCGATAAACACGACGTCGATGATATCACTGACTGGTAGAATATTAGTACTCCTATGATCATGAAGACAATGCTTTTTAGAATGCTAGAAAGGCTCCGTGGAATCCTTGGCAGGAATTGGGAAGTTGTGGGAAGTTCGTGGATTCGCCATAATGATGTTCTTTTAAGGTTAGCTCTATATTTTCCTGATAAATAAAACTTCTGCGGGCGGAGTCACTGTGCAGGTGAGAAGGCCTTAAAATACTCAAGAAGGAAACAGTCCGGCGTCGAGTGAGGAAATAAACAGCAGTATTTATAGAAGATGCGATCGAATCAAAAATAGGGAAAAGACGGATTAAATCTTGTAGAAGCTCACAGGGTGCTCAAAGCACGATCTTAAGAAATTTTAAGACTGCAATAGCAGTGAATGACTGAAGACGGTATGTCCGTGCCGCCGACTTGAGAGACTTTGACCATCAAACAACACAGACTAAAAATATTATCGTCCTCTGTTTGCATCTAATCTTTTTTACTGAAACGAGACAGTAGGATGAAGCAAGATCCTAAGCAATACCAAAGTGACGGTACTACCATATCTCGGTCGCAATTCTGGTATAGATAGCTGTATCGTTGGATAGAACAAACGACGAACACATGACTATTCTGTTTGATAGCTTTTTTAGAAGAATAGTTCTAATAGCAGTGATCTTTGATAGCTTCATGGTCGTCAACGAAACATGTGCTGTAGTCTCACGAAGCTCTAACCTGTAGCAATTCGCATTCTCGATTTTTGGTGAAGCACTGATTTCAGGGGTAAATCCACTAACCCTATTTGGTACCAGCGTACATCACAACCTTCAAACAAAACCCCTCAAGAACCATCATATTCCTGTATAACCAGAGGACAAAGATGCGTAAGGATTGATTCTGTGGAACTTTGTGATCAAGATGTGTTACACACTATGATGTTAAGCCTCTACTTGTTGTCGTTTCTTGTTATACTTTCCAGATTCAGACCCTGCAATGTTTTTTGCGTCGTACGTAATACTCTGTCATGAAATCTCTCTAGACGAGAATAGTGTCTCTCAAAAGTACGACCGTGTTGTACAATTGGTATCAGACATGTGAAAAGAGAAAAGGTCACAAGAACTAACTCGCGATACACAAAATGATTTAAACCTGTAGGTGCGAAGATAAGATACGGTTATCCAAGACATGTCAAATTCAAGTCGCTCTTTCCCAGTGGGAAGAGTCGGAGAGATACATAGGCAGAAACAGCAGGTATAGCTTCTTATCGGAATTCTTTTACCTTCCACATCCTCTTTTCGAATAGGAGAATCATAAGATTTCTTCATCTCACTAATTCTCTCGATTTGCATTGAAAACGTGCCCACTGTCCAGCCGAAAGTTCATATTTGGGTGATTGTTCAATCAAACACCCAAGCACATCCCATTTATCAACATGTCCTCAAACGATATTGAAACAAATCGGCAAATCAATACTCCCAGCGATGAACCCTTAATCCATCCAGTTAATGGAGCGTCGCCGGAGTCTCAAGATGGTGAACCGAAAGAGTTTGCCGAAGTCAAGAAATTGAGGTAACAATAAATACGTATCCAGTTTCCACAAATATTGGGCTGATCTCTTTTCGCAGACGAGGTTTAGCTCAGAGGCATATTCAAATGATTGCTTTGGCTGGAACAATTGGGACGGTAAGACTCATGACACGCTGCAGCTGTACCTGGTGGATACTGATTCTCTAGGGTCTTTTCTTAGGTTCTGGGAAAGCTATTGCCAGAGCAGGTCCACTAGGAGCATTGTAAGTTTCTATGGAACAGACAATGTACGGCGCTTACTAGCCCAACAGACTCGGATATACTCTTGTGGGAATACTTGTATCTGGCGTGGTTCTTTCTATAGCTGAATTAAGGTACGTCTCCGTAAAGGGTCTCAAATTCAAAGAGTTCTTGCTGATATTGGCCATAAAAGTGCTCTTGTTCCTCTGAGCGGAGGTATCATACGTCATGCCGAATATTTTGTCGATCCTGCTCTCTCATTCGCGAATGGTTGGAATCAAGTTTACAGCAACATCATTACTATACCTGCCGAACTCGTTGCCGCTGCAGTTTTGATCCAGTTCTGGGTCCAAATCAATAATGCTGTCTGGATTATATGTTTCGGATTCCTGTTGGTCATTAGTAATCTTCTTTTTGTGCGGGTATATGGGGAGCTTGAATTTACATGTGCGATATTAAAAATAATGCTCATAGTGGGATTGAATATAATGGTTTGTCTATTCATCAGCCTTAAAGGCTCTTACTAATCTTTCTCAGGCACTGGCCATTACTTGTGGTGGAGGACCAAACGGTGAAACATATGGCTTCCGATATTGGCGCAATCCAGGGCCGTTTGTTGACTACCTAGGATATACTGGCGCGTTGGGGCATTTCATGGGCTTCTGGACCACATTCTCGAATGCAGTATATGCCTATTCTGGAGTTGAAAACTTCTCACTTGCAGCTGCAGAGACGCAGTCACCTCGAAGAAATATTCCTATCGCTGCGAAAAGGATCTTCTTCCGAGTAATGTTATTCTATGGTATGCATTAATTCCTCCCTGATTCTTGGAGTCGATTATTAATTCAATTCATAGTGCTTTCGATATTTATGATCGGCATGATTGTACCGTCGAATGATAAAGAGCTCTTACGTTCGACAGGAACTGCAGCCCAGTCACCTTTCGTTATCGCAGCCAATAATGCAGGAATTAAAGTTGTTCCTTCAATCATTAATGCCGTTGTGTTGACCAGTGCTTGGAGTGCAGGTAATGCAGGTTAGTACTCCTTTGAAAAAGAAAACCTGCAACTAAATTTTGTAGCTATGCTTGGTGGATCCAGAATGTTATATGGACTTGGTCAACATGGACATTCACCAAAAGTCTTTCTCCAAACTAATCGCTTTGATGTACCATACATTGCCATCGGGTTCCTCAGTCTTTTCATTTGCCTTGGGTTCCTAACACTTTCGAGCTCTGCAAGTGCCGTTTTCAACTGGCTCCAGGACTTTGTTGCAGTTGCTGCTCTTGTCAATTGGATGATTATTTGTGGTGTATATCTAAGATTCTTTTATGGATGTAAAAAGCAGGGAATTTCTCGATCAACATTGCCATGGAAAGGACCATTTCAACCATATGCCGCATGGATAGCATTGATCTCGTTCAGTATTCTTCTCTTGACAGGCGGTTACTCCGTCTTTATCAAAGACCAGTAAGTCTTTGCCAGATTTCAACCCAATTATTATACATGAAACTATGACTAATGAAGTTCTCCTTCTCAGTTGGAACACTGAAACTTTCGTTTCATCTTATATCAACATTCCCCTTATTCTCATTCTATATTTCGGTTATAAATACAAGCAGAGAACTGGGATTATTCCATTGTCTGAGATTCCAATTCAAAAGTTTATTGATATCGCGAACGACAATCCAGAGCCGGAGGAGGAAAAGGTTGTTGGGTGGAAGAGGCTAAATATTTTGTGGAGCTAGGTGGGTCAGTGTAATGGGGGGAGAAAGACCCGAATCTTCGCACTTATTTGAAACGTACACTGGGATGAGCAGATACATTAGATGCTATAATTCAAGATACCGGAAATGTTAAGATTTTCGTTATGGGCGAAATGGTCGAAGGTCTATGTAGCTAAAACTAGAAAAATGAGAGAAGAATATATATCTATCAGGTTTCATTGCACGCAGAGGCTAGCCAAATATCAATTTTTCTTTTAGACTATTAGTAGAATTTACAAAAGTTCATGATTTCTGTAGGAAAGATTGGGGCTAAAAGATCCACAGCTGGGCATGGGTGTCAGGGAATCAAGGTGAGGAAAAAGAATTCTTATTGTATAGCTAACTAATACTCGGCCACTATACCCTTATTGAATGATAAGGCTGATGGGACAGAATCTTGTAGTGCAAGTATGTGACTATTCTCCCCTGTAACAATTGAAATTCAAAGACCAGCACCGAAACAGACCAGCAACCAAGCCTAAGCCACCACAAAAGGCCCTCGAGCGAAAGTCATCTTGGCAGAATAAAGCAAACACTTAATCCTATTACCTCATACCAGAAAGAAAAGGAATAGATACATTAGATACATGTCGACTACTAATCACAAATCCTCGTCCGAACCATCGAGATCCATAGCCGTTTCTCCATTTACCATGCGTTGATGAGCCAATGCACCTTCTCGGTTGCTGTTATACAATGCCAAGCGCTGTGCAATGCAGTCGTTCTTGGGAGCAGCTCTGTTGACGGGAATAGAGTTGAAGGCGTGCATTTCTTGGGGGAATTTGAAGGATTGGTTTGATTCTTTAGGAGAGGTAGTTGGAGGTGGTATTGGGGGTACGGTCTTTGTTGATGGGTTTTTGGTTCTGAGAAAGGGTTTCTTTCTTAGCGGCGGGTGAGGGTGGTGTATTGACGGGGATAAAGGTATTGTCATCATCGTGGTTGTAGAATTCTAGGCTTGCTAAGTCGGGAAATCTGGCCGCAAAGTACGCATCGGTATAGCCAGCGGCAGCTTCGGCTTCAGCTTCTGCCTCGGCTACAGCTTCAGCCTCTCGGATTCTAACTTGGTTGGCTAGGTTTCTTGCCGTCCATTCTGCGATCTTCTTTTGTTGAAGACGGGCGGTTTCATCTAAAGTGGCGAATTTGGTAGGGGGAGGGCTTTGAGATGGGGTTTTGGGTGAACTGGTGTTGAAAGAGCGTGTGGTATCTTGAGTTCTTGGTCTGTCAGGATTGGTAGATGCTTCAGCTTCCTTCGTCTTCGCAGCGTCGTTCTTGGCAGTCTACTCCGCAATCTTCTGTTGTTGTTGGATGGTATACTCATCTGGAGTGGAAAAGCTGACAGGAGAACGTCGACCAGATCGCTTGGGTGAATCTGAAGCATAAGGAAATCGTGATTTGGCGGAAAACTTCATTCCATGCTTCGTACACTCTTTACTCTTCTCGCATTCTTTTTGCTCAGCTATATGTTTTGACATCAGCTCAAATGGACCCATGTAACTGTAATTCCACGTCTGATAGTTGTGGGGAATGGGACATGAGGTTCCGTAGCGTTTGCGTCGCCCGTCTTCCCAGAATTGTTCTTGCTTGATGTGTCCACCCGAAGTACGCAACACGCATTCGATACACATTCCCTCCCAGAAATTCAATGCTTCTTTCTTGATCTTCACAATGTGGGTGCCGGATAGGATATTGGAACAGTGCTCAGAAGCGTGCGGTGGACTGGCACAATTCCAAAAGTTCACTCCCTCACTCTCGAGTATATCTCGGATGGAACAGTCTCGGCGCACGATGGATGGAATGATGAGACAGTCTCGCAATGACTTGTTGTATGCTACCATACACTCACCACTGGCCTCGCAGAAATAGTTGCAGAGATTATCTAATGGATCGAGGAGATTGTTGGTGATTTCGCGCTCGAGGATTCTGGTCTTGAGACGGACGAGTTGCTCTGTATTAATGAATCAGCTTGTATTTCCAAAAATCAAACAAAAAACTGGAATGGAATGGAGTGGAATGGAACAACTAACTCAAAATCCTATGCTCAAAGCGAAATTCCGCGCGCCCCGTAAGAGAATTCAATCCATGCATCTCACCACTTCTCCACTCCAGAGCGAGAGATTTGGTGATACGCGCAAATGCTTCCGCGTGTCGGATGATGTAGGATGGTTTTCATAGCGGGGATGTTAACATCGTAGAGGGTTAGATTTTGGGTGGGCTGACTGCGGAGATCGGAAGCAAGTTCGTGCGTGGGATGTCTTTCTAGAATGCTGCGAGAGACGCGGAAACGGACAGTGTCAAAGGATTTTGCTTCAGAGACTTGCAGGTAGAAGTCGCCGGAGGGGTCGATGATGCTGGGATGACGCAGTAGGAGTGAGGAAGCTTAAGTGAGATAGATGGATGGACTTACTATAGAAACCTTGACGATTTGATGGGTATGGGGCGGATAATCTCCTGATTGTTGGGGGGGAATCACAGGCGCAAAATGCGTGATAAAATTGATTTAAAGAGTCCTAAGCAAATCAACGGCTTAAAATCAGATCTCATATCGTGCTGATCGTTTCAGATATGTGTGCGACTTACTTTAACTTGCAATATTAACACAGAATTGTTGTACAAGAGATATGTGGTTGATTGTACATCGAAGGTAATATAGAAGAAGTTCAAAGATCGAGGGAGATGTCAGAATTCGAAGATTAAAACAAGGTTTAGAAGAAGGGATGGAATTTTACAAGCCTATAGAATTGAAGAATATCGCATTGGCGCATACGCACAAGAAAAAAGAGAAAAGGATGCGGAGTTGTCGAATGAGTTGTAAGAGAGACAGTGATTTGAAGAAGACGCGTTATTATAAATGAGGGTTCAAATGGCGCTAAGAAAAAGCTGATTGCCGTGTATCAAACAGAAACCTGCATCGATGAAGCTGAAAATCTCTCCCCACAATTGCAATGTGCGAAGATATGGGTCTCTGGAAAGTTGATGCTCTATAGAGCATTATTTATAGAGATAATGTCATGAGCTTGGGACTTTCGTACTCGAAGATAGGACCGAGAGGCACAGATTTGACCATAGAGTGTTTGAAAACGAAGAGTGATATATAAGTTTCGTGAGGCCAAAAGTGAGTTCGATTTGAAGTTGATGAAAATTAGGTGGGGGAAAAGATGTACTAAGTTTGATTTGACTTAATAAGTGAAGGTATAAGTAACAAATGAGGTGTGAGTTGAGTTAGTAGATACAAAAAGATGGAGAGGGGAGGTGTTTGGTTTGATTGATCTAGATGTGGGTAGAGATGAAATGTTGATCGAGCTGGACGTGGTCATAAGTTAAGCTCCTGAGTACATACTTTATGACAATAACTGATTTATACAACCACGAAGAGAATATTGAAAGCAAAAAGCCCATACTGTAGCAGATAATATAAAACGGGTATGGTGCTCCTTATAAGAAGCTTCACTTCTCGCGACGATATCGTGTATCTGTAGTGAAGCTTGATGCAGAAATAGTGCAAACTAAAGTTGAGTAATGTGTGTTGAATGGCTGACACATTTTCGATCTGGCATCACCACATTCTCCAATTCTTGATAATAGATGAAACACAAGGAATTCAAAATTCTAGACTTACTCCTACTGATAAAGAGATGCAGTCGAGAGAGTCTATAATGTGGTAATCACTTTACTATAGGGGTATATAACCGAAAGTATCTGGTCCGTGCATCAACCCCTAGATCTTGTCTATGGCATGATGGACAAGATGATCAAGTAGAATGATATAGGCAATAGTCTATGTATTCTCATATTAGTTGAACGCGGAGTGAAATCAATGTATATACTAATGACAGAGATGTCCCAATCAGTGAAAGCCTCACGTATACTTATCCTCATATGAATGAGCAACATAAACCTATGATACTCATAGTACACAATACTACGAACCCATCGCTTGATTATATCATCCCTCTACCGCTTCCATTTCCCGATAGCTCATCATCCAAGTTCGATCGTATTACCAGTCTCGCAATAGCCGTGATAAATACGAGATCTCTTCCACAAGAGTATAATATATCATCATCAGCCCGAAGCTCTTAATCCAGACCACTGAGATAAATCGAAAGTGTAAATTGCCACGTGATTATCTCGCAATTCCACGAACACCTCGCCATGTCTCTAAAGAGAACATCGTCTTGGAGTTCATCGAACAACAATTCTGATTGACAAAGGAGTTCGACATTGTAAACTTCATCCATAGCGATAACTCGTATCCCATCAGCATCGTTTCTCTTCTCAATGACGTTTACATAAGCACAATAATTCCCACCCATTCCATTCCTCCACAGACACTTCATTACTACACTTCGCAGGAATCGTTCAAATCACCGTAGCTTTTGAGGAATCGCACAGACTACAATAAATTCAAATCGCAACAGCAAAACCAAGAAATCCAAACTCGCCCCACAAGCTGCCTTCCTGCCTAAATCGCCAAGTCCACACGTGCCAATCTCTCACGTGTTATGTCGCACGTGCCTCAATTCTGCCTGCAAAAGCGGAGCTGCAGCCTGTCGATCCGTCTCGAATTCCATGCTCATTTGGTTGAAATTGACGAAATGAGATCTCGAACGTGAAGTTTGGCGATGGAATGGACATAGAGTTGAGGATATATAGAGAGTGATTTCGGCTTGGATTTGATAATGAATGTTAAGGTTTGAAGATAGACTTTTTGTGTCTTATTCTGGTATTGATTGTGTGTATTTTCTGTCGAGGTTAAGAGAATTCCATATTGTACCATATCAATATCATACATACGTACATTCGTATATACACAGACTTCACCTCGAGAGATAGGGGTAGCGACAAATCAAATCATTTGAAAGAAGACAAAGAATACAAAGAAGACAGAACCAAAGAAAATCGACCATTCAATCAAAATGTCTACCTTCCCCTTCTTCAACTCATTCCCCCCCGAAATCCACAGTATAATCCTCGAACAATGTCCCCCAAACGACCGTACCTGTCTCAGAATCACGTGGTATGTTTCTACTTCCCCCCCCAATCCTCGGTTCTTCTCCAATGTCTCCTTCCCCATCCCATCACCCCGCATCTCCAAAATTAAACACTAACACCCCATCAAGCAAATACCTCTACACTCTCTCACCCCCAAAATACCCCGTTCCCCTCGACTACTTCCCTACCCCCGAAGTCTTTTGCTCAAAACCTGAAGTATCGCATATTTCCCCCGATATTCACAAACAGCGCTTTCCCATTCGCCAATGTGGATTAGGTGTACAACTATGGTGAGTTTTCCCTTTAATCGACATCCTACTGATCAACTCTCATTCCAATTCCAATCCTCATCCCATTCATCCCATTTGACTAGATGAGAAAATAAAAGATTAAAAATACTAACACGATAACAGCCATGATCGTTCTCTCCACTACATAAACATTCTCCGCGCCGCGGAAAATCTTCCCCCTCTAACGAGAAAAAAATGTCAAGGCCAGTATTGGAGTAATCACTGTGAATGTTTTTCTCGCACGAAAATGTTGCATAAACAGTTGCAATCATGGATGCCGCAGGATGTGAAATATTGTGGTGAATGTAGGGTTTTTACCAAGAGGAGGAAGAGCAAAAAGTTTCGATGTGAGTATCCTCTTTTGAATCTATCGAGAAGATAAATTGTTGATGCGAAAATAGGTACACACGGCCGCAAGAAACAATATAATCGCAATGCTCATATCACATCGAATCTATGGACCAATCACAAGGGACGCGGTGGTTATTATTATAAGTTGTGGAAGAAATGGTTCAAGTAAGCTTTATATTCCTCTTCTTTCATACTTCCCTCTTCCCCTTCCCTTCTCCACTGTGTTCCTCTCCCATACTCCCCAACCATCCTCTCCTAACACATCCCAGCAACTCCGCCTTCGACAAAATGGAAGCTCGTCTCCGTCTCGGCAGGCGAGACTCCAATCCGCGCTATAACCTACGGAAAGAATATATGCCCCTTGCTAGATATTTAGATACGACTTGGTCGAGACATGAGCGAGGAAGCTGGGTTTGAGTTTTGGGTTAGGGTTGGCGCTGGGCTGGAAGGAGGATTGGTATTGGTGTTGATTTTGATTTCAGGGGTTTGATTTTTCTAAGGCGAAAAATGAGGCTTGATCTGAACAGGAGAAAAGGGAAGCGGGCAGGGAAGATGAATATGAGAATCAAGAAAAAGAAGCAAGAATGCAGAGAACAAGCGAGGCAATCCAAACAATAATAAAATGATGTCCTCCCGGGCACCCATACACGAATCTGTACTTTTAAAATCCCAAACAAAGTATTTGTTCTCTAATCCACATACCATAAACTACTTTCTCAAATCCGAGAATGAAAATATTCATCGCTTTGATCCGTCTCTATATTCCACACGTGTCATGTGTAGCTTATATACCTTTCCTCTACTCCCCTCCCCACTAATTAAGGAGAACAGAAGCAAGAACAAACAAACAAACAAACAAACGCACGAATATTCTACGGACATGGAAGATTTCGGGATCTAGACGACCAGGATTCCCAAGTACCCAAGTATCCAAGGTTCCCAAGATTCCCAAGATTCCCAAGTTAGGAAAGTGGTGGTTGGTGTGGGATACCCGACCTGTATGTACTATGTACTCCGTGTGTGTGGAGTTTGGGAGGTGTGGGAACGGATGGATGGGTGGATGGATGGATGGATATATGGGAAGGGATGGGAATCGGAATGGAATACCGATGCGATTTGATGCCGATATTGTGATATTTTGGGTACATGTAAATCTGATAATTTATTCCGTGTAAAGTTCCTACATACAATACAATAGCTATCCATTCTAGAAATCTATTCCCTCCAGAAAATGAAGCCAAACAAACAAAAAAGATCTTTACAACATCTTCAATACTTTTGATTATCGCATACCCAGGACCCGGATAACAGAACACATCCCCAAATAATTCCTAAAAAACCCATAGAGGGGAAACGGCCCTTTTCCCCTCAATTCTCCTCCCATCCCACCGCTCTCATCCCCTTCCCCCAACTATTCACAAGCATTCGGAGTACAGTGGTGTGAGATTATGTTTTGTTGTACAGCATGCAAATTGGGGAAGCGGAAACGGCCCTTTTTCCTCACCTTTTCTCCCCAACCTGTTCACAACATCTTAATTCCGCAATGATCAGCAAGCACGAATACTAAATGGTAACTGAATATTGATTTCCCTTGAGTAAAAAATATATCTGTGGAAAAAGGGTGGATGCACTTGCACTGCGTATTTTGATGCGTTAAAATGAATTTTTGACTTCAATAACTATGGATAAAAGACGACAATAATAACTTGGTCATCCAAACACGTGAATTCAATGTTTGTTGCCCATCAGAACATCATACCATTGACTTGACGCAAATACTCGTTCCACATCTCGTAAAAAAATATGGGACGCGCCGTCTTGTGATCTCGTAGTGCTAATATCATCCAGATCGTGAGATGATACATAGTTCTAGCAACATACAGCAAACCCACCTTATCTTATAAATCCCACAGATTATTTCAAGCCAGTGAGGCTCTGAAATTATCCGACGAAGCCACCGGACACCTCACTCGATCCGACCAGACCGTCATAGCCAGGCTGGCTAAGCCAGCATGGCAACGAATTCGATTATTTCACGAAAATCAAGGAACGTCCAAGAAAAGAAAGGTAAACGAGATACCAGCCCAGGAGTCCCAGTAATGGAATTTCTTGTACCCACTAAATGGTGGATTGCTTCTAGCATTCGCCCCACTTGCCGGATATCCATTTTCGATATATCCGATGAGCATCATTGCCTATGATGCTCACCTCTAGAGCCTCATTTCTGTTTGTAAGGTCTCGAAGCGTTTCGCAAGGGAAATCCCTTACCTTTGTTTCTCACCGACATACAGGATTCATACGCTATGCAGGGCCACACTCGAGTAAGGAGTGTTTGATCAAATCGCTAAGTCGACGGGAGCGGCGAGCGCGGACCGCTAGGTGATAAACACCAACCAATAGCTAAGTGATAAGCCACTTTGTAAGGTTTGCAGTAAACCATAAAACCCTTAATAATAGCTGCTATCAGTAAATGTCGTGCTTGGATATAATACAGAAATAGACCAATATATTATCTCCGGCATAGTCGCAAATTAGTACTGTCAAAACCTCAATTTCCTAGCGCAATGCACGAATCTTCCGATCGAATATCGAAAACAGAATTGAATAATGCGTACAGCAGTCGATGCATCGTAAACAAGTGCTACAAATGCCAACTTTAGGCCATCAAAATTTGCACATAACCACTTGGCGGCAGGTTCGAAAATTTAAAGCCCGGACGCAGATTGTTCGTGTACCGGAAACCCCTAGACATCAGATCCTTCTAGTGACGTTCTAGCGTCATTCTAGCGCGTTTGGAAATCCACAAATATGGGCCCAGCCCTGTTGAAAAATTTTGACGGGCTTCAATGCGAACAGTGAGTGACGGTTTCAGTGAAGGACCCTACAGCAAAATTTGATGATTTTCGACATTGTAAAGTTAATAAAATAGTCGTAATGAGCAATTCTCTGTTGCTTCAATCATGCAATGAGTGGCTTTACCGTAGACAATGCACCAAATTTCTTACACACTTTTTAATTCCGTTGGCGAGGCGAGTCGGAAGGATGTGTGTTGGGATACCCGATGTTAATCTAGTGCCGGCTTCTTTGTGGATCAAAACTAAAAGTCAAACTCGATATCAACAACGATTGAATCAAGCAGTCCACCAAAATATGGAACTCCAACTTGAAGTGTCGCCGAAATCTCTTCACGCGGTTTTTCCTCGGTCTATGACGACATAGATCAATGGCAGCACATACCGGCACGCAGGTCGATGATGACTTACCGGGAAAATGTGGTGCTCCAACAATTGGAGAGCATATTAACGAGCCCCCTCTCTGGAGTCTCCTTATTTCGAAAGTTGAATAAATCTCCCCAAGTATCCCCTCATTCCCGAAAATGTCGACTTCCCAAAATCCTCACAACGAACCTCAAGAGTACGACATGGCAAACCTTCCAAAGCACAATGGGCCTCGCCCCGCCCCCAACAACAAGGACAGTTCGAACTCTGAACTACCGGATTTGAAGCAAGAGGAAAATCGAACACCACCTGTTGGACGAGTAGCAGGAGGTTCTTTCTTAGAGTCGATGCGTGGTAGCGATAGCGATAATATTGAAGAAGGTCCTCTGAAAGAGGTCAATATCGATATGCCAGAAACTCGCACTGAACTTATCACAAAAGATGGCGGGGAATATATTCTCCTTCATTTCGCTAATGGAGATCCAGAGAATCCATTCAACTGGCCCACGGGAAAGAAAGTATTCATCACAGTTTTACTGTGTATGATGACACTTTTCATCGGTTTGGCAACAACTGCATATAGTAGTGGAATCACATCAATGTGCGATGACTTTGGTGTTTCGACCGAATTAGGACAATTGGGACTCTTCTGTTTCAACATGGCTTGTGCACTCGCACCATTGTTCCTGGCACCTTTCTGCGAATTGGTCGGCAGAAAGATCATTTATACTGGCGCTTATGCAGGCTTCATCATCATCTTCATCGGATTGGCTCTCGGCAAAAACATTGCAACAATTCTTGTCATGAGAACATTAAGTAATTATCCCTTCCTCAAAGATAGCAATATACAATTACTAACAAATCATAGGTGGATTGTTTGGTTGTGTAGGCACCATTCTTGTGGGTGGAACCTTCAGTGATATGTATACACCAGATTCAAGAGCTGTTCCAATGGCATGCTTCGCCTATGTAGCTATCTTGGGAACGGTTGGCGCGCCAATTTATGCCGGGTTCATCGATGAAACAATTGGCTGGAGATGGATCGAGGGAATTCAGGGATTGGCAAACTTACCACTTCTCGCTGCAATCCTTCTTTTCTTTCGTGAAACTAGAGGCGGTGTCGCATTGCACAAGCGAGCCAAAGCTCTCCGAGCTGCAACAGGCGATGAAAGATACAAGGCTGAAATGGATCTCGAGGCAAAGGACTTGAAGGAGATGCTTCACAATTCTTCTGTCAAGGCTGTCAAAATGCTTGCCACAGAGCCTGTCGTTTTCGCTTTCGGTTTATGGATCGCTTTCGCCTGGTTCGTCACCTTCTTGTTCTTGTCGGTCATCCCAATTACCTTTCAAGAACATCACGGCTGGAATGAAGGTGTAGCTGGTCTGCCATACATTTCATTGTGTATTGGTGTGACTATCGCTTTCGGATTGAACTTCTTCCAGATCAAGAAGTACAAATCAATCATGGCGGCCCATGACCAACACATTGTTCCGGAATCTAGATTGTACGGTGCCATGTGTGGTGCTTGTTTCCTCCCAATCGGATTGTTCATCTACAGCTTCACCCAGTATGGCTTCATTACATGGGTTGCACCAGCTATTGCACTCGCACCAATCTCCATGGGCATTTTCTTCATTTTCGAATCCACATACAGTTACACTTCGGATTGTTATGGCGAAAATAGTTCCTCCGCTATTGCTGGACAGGGTTTGATGCGTAACGCCTTGGGAGCAGTGGCACCATTGTTTGCAAGCCAATTCTTCCACAATGTCGGTAGCCAATATGCCGGTTTGATTCTCGCAGTCGCTGGTACTGCCTTGACCTTCATTCCCTTCATCATGTTTAAGTACGGACATCTTTTACGAGCTCGATCCAAGCTTGCTAGTACGCAGAAGGGTGATGAAGAGCAAAAGAAGAAGACTGGTCTGTACACAGCTCCTTTCGTATGAAAGAATTGATTCAGAGGAGATTCTGATTTCGAACAAGTCGTGCAGTGATTTTTGTCGGACCCTTTTCGTTGAACTGGCGGCGAGTTCTATTCACAAGGGTGGTTAAATTCATCCGCGTTGTGTATATGATTTCGAATTGTCTCCACAAGGTCAAAATCTCCCATCGCGGACCACTCCGCAGTTTTTAGTATTGTTTGTTGTAGCATAGCATAGCATTGCGGGATAATGGTGTCAATGACTGGGCGATCTGTGATCGAATTTATGAGGAATATCTGGGATTGGAAATGTGCATTAGTAGGCGTTCATAATTTTGGGATATTATTGGAAAAAAATCACTGTACGATACCAATGAAAAATATAGCTTTGAATAATTCATGTACTATGGCTCCACCTGCTCTGTATTCTCTCTCGATCATTGTGACTTTGTTGTTCGACTGTACCGCTGTGCCGAATTGAATGCAGATTGAACTGGATGAAACTTGAGCCCAATTGATAACCCTTGGTGATCGAGCTTAACATCATTGTCGTATCATAAATCGTTGTCAATTGGTACACATGAATGTCGGAACATGTTTGTGTTGCACGTAGGAAGGTAAGAAATTCGAGGCGTTGTGCAATATTATTAGTTAGGTTTGCTCGCTCAAAGTTGGTTGGCTTGGTTCTTGAAAAGGTCTCATCCAAGGGAAGACTCTTAAGGTTTTTCTTTCGTTCCTCCGCCAGGAACTGGATAGACAACGACGACAATAGAAAGAAACTCGTGTGAGATTGAAAATTATCGTGACGATTCTCCAAAAATCCTGTAAACCTGCCCTTAATCATATGAATCTCTTCTATTCCTTTTAATGTTCGATACCACCTTCTGCATCTGCAGGCTCTGTTATTCTTGTTGTGGGGGTGGGGTATCCGGGGTAAGATCTAGAAGGAAAAAAGAAAAATTGGTTGAGTTGAGAGAAAGAGTTGAAAGGAAAAGAACCCTCGGATAATCAGTAGGTAGGGCGGTAGCGATGCTTTATATCTCTGTGTACTCTGTATATAATATATTGCTATTGAAACATATCCTTGATTGACCCCAAAGAATTTTCATGGGGAATTACCCCAAAACAGGTAATCCCCGCCATTTGTGGATCATTTCACTGGTAAAAGCTTTACCGACGATGGGGGCACGGGGGATTCCTTTCTCTCTCGTAATTGTTGTGGATCGATATGACAATTACCAAAATGTTGGTAAGATGGTATCTCGGGACGGTTTTGGGAAAGAAGTCATTTGTCCCGGGTACTTACACCTTTGTGAGCGAAGTCGTAGTGACATAGACGATGTGTGAGATGACACATAACATTCATCGTCGAATTCATGGGAATACATCGTCCGATGGATCGATTTCAAGCGAATGAGTGCGAAAAGTTGAAACGGCCAGTGGCTGGAGACTTGTTGGACCATTCCTATCAAACACCACACGTGTGATCCATGAGGGTAGTTTCATCGGTGAATTGATCGTGTCGAATATCTCTCCGATAAACCATTTCATTCGGCTGGACATCTCCGAGACCACCGCGTCTTCCGAGAATTCAGTTTGACTAATGAAAGTAGGATTGCAGGCAAAGTCGGCGATAAGTCTTTCAATTTCATGAGGGATGGAGAATCTCAACAAAATTTGATCGACAGTCATAGGTCGCAGATGATATTAATCATTGAATGAATGCACGTTTTGTGTGCCATGGATTGATAATATCCCGCAAATACGATCTTTTATTGAAAAAACCTTGGAACTCCTGATCTTGATGAAGCATCTGTCAGTTTTTGATCGACCATGGAAGATGATGTTGTAGGAGAAGTAAGGTTTTGGATCTCGATGACGACCAAACATGCCAGATTGGGCAAGTTGTGCCTTCCATTTCTGAAGAATTTGAGAAGACGATCAGAGTTTACAGCGCCGTCATCGGAATCTGAATTTATCTGCTCATTATCGACTCCTCTTACTTATACCACCGGGTGTCTTTCCCTTCGACTGAGTCACTTCGATGTACTCAGCGAGCTTGCTGATCCAAGCAATTGTCATCTTCTCCTGTCGCTTCCAATAATCATTGTGCCATCAAGATGGATGAGAGAAAAAGCAGCCGAGGTACTTCATTTTCTGACGAATTAGATGAGAAACAACAACCTCAATGTTGTTTGAGATGGGAGAGATACTCATATGCACCACAACGTCCTCGAGGCACGTCGATTATTCTGAAAGACGATGAGAATGCTCGTAACTGGTCTCCTATTATCAAATACGCAATTTCCATTTCGGTTCTATACACAGCATTTGCAGCGTAATTCTTACATACCCTTACAATACCCACGTGCTCATCATATGACAGAACTTTTGGTAATTCAACCTATACGGGAGGCATGCCAGGTGTCGTTACATCTTTCGGAATTTCAAAAACAATGGCCACTATTCCGATATCATGTTACTCTGCGGGCCTCGGTATCGGGGCATTATTTTCAACCGCATTTTCTGAAGTTTTCGGGAGGCGAATAGTATACAGAGTTACTGCACCACTAGCATTGATCTTTACTCTTTTGGGAGGATGTGCTACAAACTTTGCCACGATTGCCATCGCCCGAACACTCGCCGGTCTTTTTGCATCTCCTTGCCTGACAGTTGGTGGAGGAATCATAAGCGATGTATGGAATATTAGTCTCGAGAAAACTGGAACTACATTTGCTGCTTTATTCGTACTGTTTGTAGTTGGTGGTACCCGTAAGTATGAAATGTCCTTTGATTTTGCACTCCCACGATGTTAAGCTCTCCTGACTTCTCACATGACCTCCATTCCTAACTCATCAACGTGACAGAGACCGGGCCTATGGTCAGTGCAGCAATAATAACAAATCATTCCTGGCGATGGGAATTCTGGGTGTCTGCTATACTTTTCAGCGGCTCTACAATTTTCGCCTATTTACTTCCCGAGACATATCAACCACAGATACTACGCCGCCGAGCAGAAGCAAGAATGGGTGTCATAACTACCAGGGCAACACTTGCAAGGCTTGTCCTTACCTCACTCGGAAGACCTTTACACATGTTACTCGTCGAACCTACAGTCTTTCCAACCGGTCTAGTCATGGCAATAACACAATCTGTGGTCTTTTCCTACCTTGTGTCATATGCTAACTTGTTTGAAAAAATATACCAACAAACACCATATGAGGTCGGAATGGCATTCTGTCCTTTGATTATTGGAAGTGTGACTGCACTTCCGACAATCGCCATTTTCGACCGATTATTTTATCGAAAACCACGAAACGAAGCAATTAGAACTGGGACCAAGGTTGCACTAGAAAAACGTTTATATCCAGCCATGTTAGGGTCTACCACACTTCCTATCTCTTTATTTTGGCAAGAAGATGACTCTATTCCATTCATCTTTTCACATTACTGACAATTTGATTAGGCTCGCATGGACAGGTCGCGCAGATATCCCCTCAATTATACCCATTCTCTCTGGTGGACTATTCGGTTTCTCATTTGTTCTCAACATGGTATGTCGTCCAGCCCCATGTAGAAATAATCAAGCAGAAGCTGACGATACCTTCCATTAGCTATGTCTCCCAGTATATCATAGCGACTTCTACACTGCCCACTATAGTGCATCAATGTTAGCCGCCTTAACATTTATGCGCTTCTTTGTCTCGGCCTGTTTCCCTCTCATAACGCCAACAATTCTCGACAGACTTGGCTTTACATGGGCAACATCGATGTTGGGCTTTATTACTGTATCTTTGATACCAATTCCTTGGACCTTGTATAGGTTCGGTCCTTACTTGAGAACTAAAAGTCAATACATAAAGGCATAATTGAAGATTTCGGGCATCATGGCGGCATCTCAACTACCCTTTATTTCTTATATATAGCCGGACTGGTGGATTTACTTGCTTCGACATCATAATTAGTAATAGTAAATATTCAATAATTCTTATAATATATTCAAATCTCGTTTTCACTCATATACTCTAACCTGTGCTTCGCGAGTTTGTGAGAAATGCATACATGTCCCTTTCACATAACTCAAATTCAGAATTGAAGAACATGGTGATTTTTCTGTTCAACATTTCTCTCAATCCAACACAATCTCACACATCTATCTCGATATAAATCATCCCTCAAACTCTATAAAATACCTAGCAAGTCCTCCAAAATCCAAAAGGAAAAAAACAGAGAATAAAAGTCCCATCCCTCATCCAAATCACTCACGTGATGACCGTATGTATCAAATGTCCGTGCGCTTAAGTTACATAGAAAGGAACTTCAATGTTGGACTTCACTTCACTAGTAGCTTCACTTCAGTTGCTTCAGTTGCTTCACTAGTAACTTCACACTTTATTCTATACGCTTCACGCTTTATTTTGTACGCTTTACTAGTGACTAGATAGCTATGAGGATCTTTAAGCGCGGTGTATATATCTAAGATCTTTTCTTCTTGTGCGTTGTGCATTGTGAATGTATTGTGTTTGATTTTGATTGGAGGTTTTAGATGGAAGAGAGGAGAGAAAGTCGTGATTTTCTTGATGTATCTAGGTAGTATGCTGTCTTGAGAGATTAGGAGAAGCGGGATTTTATTGCAATTTCTTGAGGCAGAAGGGCTGGGGGGCTTTGGGGGGGAGGAGGGTTTGTAGATTTGTGAGGTTGAGTGCGAGAGGGGAGGAGAAGAGAAGGGAGGAGAGGGAAGGGGAGTAATTCATGATCTTCTTGATGTATGCTATCTTGGAGAGTGAGAGGGAGGCGTGTTTGTGTCGTGTTTGCATTGGTTGGAAGGGTTCTGGAGATTTCTGTATATATATAGGATTGTTGGAGGAGAGGAGAGACGAGGAGAGAAGCATGTGTGGGTATGATGAGAAGAGTGCGGATGGTGGTAAAAAATTTCGTGCTTCTTTTTTGGGTCGGGGCCGGTGTATTGAGTTTTCTCTTGGGTTTTGGAGCAGTTGGTGTAGTTCTTGAAGCTGTGATGTTCCTGTCCTGGTTTATTTTGAGAAGGTTCATTTCTTAAAATCCATGCTATTGGGGGTCTTTGGGGGGTTAAGTATGGTTGTTGATTAGGGGGAAAGAGATGAGATGTGTAGTGGCGTGGAGAAGGTAAGTGGATGTAAGAAGCGTGGATTGACATGAAAGGTTAAACTTGTCGGGGATCTGTGTTTGATGATTGGATTAATACTGGTGGTCTGAGGTTGATGAGATTAAAGCCGATAATATTTGCAGGTGTGAATGAATTTATGACGGTCTTCTGCATTGCCGATGACAATCACTATGTCAATAGTGATTGTCAGTTACTGTTGTAGGATAGGATTCCAAAGATCTTCATAATTGTCATTACAAGCTAACAGGTCAAACCAGAAGTTTGTAGACACTGACAGCTGTTGACAATAGGCACTGTGTTTTCTTTGGCTATCATAATTCTGACAAACACAACACACACAGGAGCTTGTCTGTCTCGAATTTTGATCAAGTAGAAATCAACTACTGGTATGCAAAGTTGCCCATCAACCATTCAGGATACTATAAGTTTTGGTTGTCCAAATCTTGAACGGGTAAATGGATTTGAGGTTTACATATATATGTGATATATTGAACTTAAGATCATTGGATGGAAGTCAATCAGGAGGACAAGCATAAATTTACATAATGTATTTCTGCTCGAATCTCTTCTCGTTCGCTCTTGAAGGGTGTTGAAATTATTGGAAGGAGGTAGAAGAACTTTTGACTAGTCTTTAATGTTCAATTAAGTGCAATTAACAGTTCAAGAGTTTCGAATTCTTGGGGAAAGGAAGGCAAATTCAACACTTCAAAGGTATTCACTGGATTGGCTTCGTATCTTTTGATACAATGGATTAACATACTTTACATAGCCGGGTCTCTCACATCACCTTTTCCTGAATCTATTACCTTAGCCAGTGAATACTTTGAGGGGCTAGATAATGCCATGGAAACAAGATTGGAGGACCCGAGCTTTAGCCGACTATTCTTCCATCCCACCGTCGCAAAAGCTCAGTTTTATTCTGTCAACAACAAAGACACTTGCTTATTTCAAAAGCTTTTAAACTTCAATTTGTACTTTATTACCAGTTCCCTTTAATAGGAGGTTGCGAAGCCTTCAAATTTGGCACATATTCAAAATTTTGTATTACCTTTTCCTGGCATTTGCTACAACACACTGTTTTGTACAATAGTTATCATGACTATCTCCAAACAACAAGAGGCAGTCATTGCTAAGATAGTCTCTTATAATCCAGCTACTTGGTTTCTTGCCTGTGAATCTGAGGTCCTTAAGATTCCAGAGGAAGATCGAGCTGAATTCGGGAAAATATTACTTGAAGCAATGGACGTTTACAAGTCCAAAGTTCAAAATGTTATCCCAATATTGAAGAGAGGACCAAACCTCAACCCAGAAGTCAACATACGCGCTTGGGCTATGATGCATGCCAGATTTCTTGCTCGTTTGTTCATTAAACATGTAAGTAAGGTTGTATATTTACCCTTCAACGAATACTGACAGCTTTTCAATAGCCAACACTGTGCGAGCGATTGTGCGTCAAGCTATCTAACGAGACATACAATCCGGGCTGGAAATGCCATGTTAGGAAGTTCAGGGACGTAGAAAAGCACAAGAACGAGATAGAGGAACAGGTTGAGGCGGCTTGTCGAGAAAGTCAGTTATTTTTCAGCACTCATTCAGGATACAATTTCGTTACCACAAACCACAGTAATTACAGCCATGACTTTCAGTCAAAGGTGCAAATTTATCCTCCATTTGAAGCTCAAAGTCGCCAAGCAGCTGCGCAATCTTTGTTAGCTTTATCTCAGAGTGGTTCGTTACTAGCCACGGGATCTGTTGATAAGCACAGGTGCTAACCCCTCTTTTCTAGATCAAACTCGACATAGTTATGAGTCTACCTCATCGACTCAGTTACCATCGCATCAAGTTACGCCTCTTAACGTTAACGGTGGTCATGACCAAACTACGACTTCCAACTCCAAATCTCACGCTGGCGAAAAACACCCCAAGCACGTGAAATTTGCCCTCGACCTCGAGAAGAGCGCCGCTGCTGAGCTTAAGGCTATCAGTAGGATGAATGTGAACTCCTTCAATTGCACTCCTCAAGAAAAAGCTCAACAGCTGCAGCTGGAACGCAATCTTCAGGCGCAGATAGCTTCTCAGGATGACGATTTATATGGTGTTAGTGACGATGAACGTGATCGACCCACGAGCACGACGAAGTTCTCGAACAAGGCTGCAACTCCTAACCGTAGTCCTGGGATCGAAGACCATCTTGAAAACGAAAACTCCTCTCCTGCAGAGTCTGTCGATGGGGATAACGATGAACGTTTTTCTCTTCTTGAGATGATTGATGCTATGGAGTTCGTTGCAGAGCACCCTTGGATCTGCGAGCATTTATTGGTCGACCATGTCTGGGATGAGTACAAGCTTTTTCATGAGTACAATACGGAGGCGCTGAAGGTAGCAGAGGAAGAGATTGAAGATTTGAACAGTGTTGCTGCAAAAGAAGCTACACCCTCTTCACAAAAGGGGACAGAAGTTTCCTTATCAACTACCTCTGTACATCGCACACGCAGTACGAGCCAAACTTTCTATTCGCTCAGCGTACCTCCATCTTATCTTGTATCTCAGCCTCGTTTCACACTGTCTGTTGATAAACCAGGCTTAAATGATGAGGCCAATGCAAATAACACGACTGCTGTTGAGGAGGAACATGCAATTACTGCAGCTGCCAAAGCTGGATTTGTGAATCGTAACTTTCAACTCCAAGTTGCTACGGTTTATCGTGCATTGGGAGTCGTCCCGACAGCTACAGGACCCGTCCCTTCTAATCATCTACCTATCACTCGTGTTCAATCATCTGAGAGCTCTGCTCCTGCCAACAATGCAGCACCACCCCGAGACAAATCATACGATAGATCCACTTCTGACCGCAATCGTTCTACACGTAGTTCACAGTCATCGACGGGTCGATACAAGGCAACTAACCCTATTTTCAATGACGATACCATCATTGTCGATACACCTTCACTTGTGCCCGCCTACGTTTATTCTGTTCCTGACCACATCGCGCCTCCACGTCGTGGTCGATCATCTGAAGAATTAGTTCCTGCTTATGCTGCACCTAAGCGACGTTCTCAATCAACTGTCGGACAAGCAAGCGTGGATCATGGTACTGATGCAAACCCCTCAACCAGCTCTGATAGAGCAAAGAAGAGCCTCGCTCCTACTATGAATCGAGCTCAAATGCGTGAACAGCTGCAGATCGTTGCTGTCTACCAATCACTCGGACGCCAAAATGAGAGGTCTTCTGGAAATTTTGGAAATGACGGAGCTAGAGTTGAGATAAATGTAGAAGTAGAAGAAGTTTCCACCGCAGCCGATGCTCTAACACCTGAAAGAATACGTCGTGGACGGGATGCTGAACTGTACAACGGGCCACATGATCATCGTATTCCATCCTTTTCACTTCAAGCAAATGTTGCCGCGACATTCACTCCAGATCGATTCCTCAACATGCACGGAGGAGTCGGTGCGCCCAGTGACTTCGGGTTCAATCCTTTCGTGAATCAGAACATGGCTTTTGGACCCGGTATAGCAACTCATCGTCGTACAGTTACTCCCGTTGGTCGAGATCAGGGAAGCTTTGCTGCGGACCGAACTCACAATGAGCAGGAAATGGGATTTGCAGGAGTTAAATTCTCTGGTCCTCGAAACCGCAGTTTGGATTATCAGATTCCTGGGATGTATGGACAATCTCAGCCTGTTGCAGCTCTTGATAATCCGCGAGAGGATTTTTGGATCAATCGCGGTAATCTTGGTAACTTTGGACCAATTGACACGGGCCTAAATATGGATGTCAATATGGATCTAAATGCAGATCCTGTTCCAACTCCTCACCTGAATGGCATCCACGGCTCAAATAATTTTGCTGATTTCAGGGGCAACTACAATTTTAATTTCAATGTTGAGAATATGCCTTTTTCCGGTCCCAGAAGATCCTCTCATCAACTCGGTACTTTTAATCCCGATGCTAATCCTTCTGGCATCGGTGGTATGAAAAAACCTTTCGGCAGTGTCAATCAAAACATTGATGGTGTGAATCAAACTCCTGTTGGCTTTGAAGTTATAGATGAGTTCACGTTCCATAACACACCTCTTGCACGAATCAATGCCGGTTTTGGAGTCGGCGATATGAACCAAGCCTTTGACCAATCCGGTGGAATGGATCCAGTTGATGTTCCGGAAATACCACGTCAGGATAACGCTGGTACAAGAAGCCATCCAGGAGAAACAGTCGCTCCAGTAACACCTCATCGTACTCGTGCTAGTACTAGAAGTCAAAGGCGGTATGATTTATCGGCTAGAGGTGGCAATTACTTCCAATTCCAGGATACCGAGTCGGTCGAAGGAGAAGCTGGAGATGATTATGTTGATGAAGAAGATGAAGAAGATAATGAGGAAGATGATGAAGAGGAGATGGAAGAAGATGGCTTCGAAGAGGAGAGCCCTAGTAAGAGAGCCCGTCACCGCAAGAATTCTTCCAGAGGTTCAACCAAAAATTCAGCTAGAAGTCCAGCTAAAGGTTCTGCAAAGAGTACTCCAAGAAAGTCAAGAAAGACCCCCGTCAAGAAAGGTCCCAAGGTCGCATTTAATCCTCGTCCAGCCTCAGCACCTTCTACCCTTGATCGTGGTCCACTGCGGAGATATCATCAAACTACAATAAATCTCTCGCCAGGTGCTTTGGGTCCCCAATTTAATCTTGAGGTTTCTGGGCGTCAGAGAAGATTACCATTCACAACTGTGGCTCAGAATAGAGCAGAGTTTAAGAAGGAATTTGAGATGGACTCTGAGGATCCAGATTTATGATAGAATGGTGGATTTGGTCTCGTATCGGCGTCTGTTGATCTGGAAGATATTTTTGTGCAGTTTCTTTCGATTCAAAATCAATTCTCGCGATATTCTTCTCTTTCTCATTGGTTCTTCTTTATTCCAGCCTTTCGACATTTTCAACGGTGATACCAAGACTATTTAGCCATTCACCAATAGGTATACCTATGCTGGGAGTGTTTCTGGTCGGTGTGCTTGTTTTTTTCTTCGGCTTTCATTTCTTCGATCAGAGCAAATCTTCTCGTGCCTATAAAATTTGGCTTCTTATGTTTCAATTTGATTTGGTTCGACTCGGATGGGTTCAGGTTTTCACTTACTTCAGATGATGGTCTCTACACCCACATAATAGGTAAACTGATCCTTAAGATATGTTCAAATAGTTTACTTGACAAGGATTCATAATGTAATTAATCCAAACTCAACTCAATAGCAATGATTTAATTATTCTTTCAATAGCCGTTCCTTGTGATTCGGGATCATTATTTTTGGACTTTGTGATTATGCTGTCTGGTTATTGGTGATCTTGAGTGTTTGCATTGATGGTAATAATGACCTTACCTTGATCTCTAAATGAGATGACATCTTGGGAGAATATGCACAGGTGCTTTTCTAACACTTCAATATCTACATGGGTATAGCCATCATATGTTATTCTACCATACGGAATACCATACAAAATATCATACGAGATACTGACAAGTAATCCCCACAAAATCTAACACAGCTTAGCAAAATGTAACCAGGATCTGACCGTAAAAAACTGAGGATCTTCATTTCATGTACTAGTATTCGAGTCCTCTAGTACATGATTTGACTTTGTGAGATATGGTTTGGGAAAGTGCATGGGTTTAGGTCTTGAAAATGGCAGTCGCGGCAATGACACCGGCGCCCAGAAATATCATTCCGATAATGGGGCAGGGGGTAGATTTTGAAACTTTACGAGGGACAAAACTTCTTGAGACGGCATCTGGAGATGGATGATATGGGCAGTAAGTCAAGTCATCCTAGGTCTTACTTTTCCCCCTCATGCTCTCTTTCAACCGTCTACTTTTGCCTTGTTCAGCTTGGCATGCTAATGGTTCTTGCAGAGCTGTAGGCACTTGAATCGCAACCTTCCACGATAGCCACCGACCCTCGGTCTCATTAATCTCGCAGAATTCTATAGTTTCTACCTCTGCCTCTTCATCTTCTCTCCTTACTCCGGTCACTCGACCTTTTTTGCCCGCCTGTTCTCGCCCTCCTTCGAAACCTGCACTCTCATCGTTCATCTCCTCTCGTAACTCATCTACTCTCGTCGTCCATTTTCTCTCCCACCATTCCATCGTATTCTTCTATTCGCTGCAACTTAGCGCGGAAGATTATATGGTAATAGAACATGGGAGATTATGGTTATATGTGATTATAATATATGTGTTCGAAGAGGAGAAATTGATTGGCAAATTGTTTGAAGAAACTGTGCATGTAATGATCAAGGTTACGAAAGCAAGAGAAGTGTCGTTGAGTGGGAGAATCATGGATAGGAGTATGCTGAAACAAGGAAGGGAGTAGCTTAAGGTATCATTTGGGGCTTTCATAAATACAGGATATTGGGTTTAAAGGTCGGATTGCAATGGAATTTGATGGCAGCAGAAAGGTACATGCAAAGTTAGACTACAGAAGCGAATTTGGGATTATCATCATGAAAAGGAAAGGGAATGAGAAGACAAACAGCAGCAAGGAGAGATATGAGAAGTCATGGCCAGAGATGAAAATTTCATGAGAGATGGGTTAGGATTAAGAATTTGTGACCACGCAAGAGAATATCGAAGAAAGAACTCGATGGTTATGGATCAGTGTAAGCAAAATCTGTACCACACAGGAGTGAAAGTTAGAGCTGGCGCTTCTAGTCATTACTCATGTGTCATTGTGGAATGTACAGAGATCTAGAAAATCATGAAAGAATTTGAATTACGTAGGAACTATATGACCATTGGATACTGGAAGCAGATGCACGTGAGGAAACCACAGATAATCTGAGACAACTTTAGTTCATTGGTCAAATAATTTGAGCGACCCCCCTAGATCTTTTGCTAAATCACGTGTCGACAATTGGGAGTTCGCGCGGCGGAGATCTGAGTCACTGCTTGGCATCGTCTATCTACTAACCTATAAAATAAACAAGAATGTATGATGTTCGCCGCAAATCGTCCCTCTTCTGAAAAGATACTTTGAGTACGAAGTGTTGGTTGTAATGAATTGCCGATTGTAGGCTCAGAACTCTTGGAGCTAGTCACCAGCTAGTAGTCGCTTGCGACCTCATAGACATTCTTAGAGGAAAGTCAAACGAAGCTTTTATAACGGACATCTTGACAAATGTCAAATTGAGCTAAGCGAGCCTCATGAAGATGCCACAATCCGCAAAACCACAAGAATTGCTGCTGAAATTTATTCAAAAAATCACTTAATTTTTGTCTCGATATAACATAAAAACACATCTATTCAGTGGACAGCTTTGATCATATAATAATGATTGGTTGTTTTAAAATCCAATTTTGTTTATTCTCTTGATCTCCGTCTAAATTTTGAGCTACTTTATCTAGTGGAGGCTAGCGAGGAGCTAAGAGAGTACTAAAGGGGGGGGAGTCAACGGTTCTTGGAAGCTTATACCCCACTGTTATATATACACTTCAACTCCTTTCTTCTCTCGATTCTAAAAATATACACAGAGCTTCGAAAGTACACATTCGTTTAACTATTTATTGACTCTTGAACAGTTTACCATCTGGTATGTAGCCACTCCCATAAATACATTTACATCATCGATAACGATTAATGTATTCAGATTCTCACTTCCATCGATTACTTGAGATCAATTGAAGTGCCAATCATGGACAATAACGACACGCCATGCGTCCGCTGTGACGACGAAAAGCACTTATTGGTACAAAATGTCCTCAGGGGTCTCACTGGTATAAAACCTGAGACCCCGATCGTTCCCAGATCATCGGTTCATGCACCTCATTTTCGTCGAGCCTCAACTCAAAAACACACATCTGATATGTCTGAAAGTGTCTCTTCAAGCAATGGAGATGGTAATGAATCAGTGAGCTCATCTGATGATACAGACAATGCACTTGAAAAAGATAACGAGTAAGTTCATTTCCCATTGATTAACCCCATTTTATCAATCAAGTTGCCCAATACCCTGGACTACAGAGTGTGTTGACTGTCAATTGGATCATAAAGCCCTAATGATTATATTGAATTACATACTATGAAGGTCTATCAGCTAACTTTGCTTAGAAATTGGGGCGTCGAAATGGCTCGTGTCGAGATTGGCTCCAACAACACCGTACTCGTAATCCATGTGCGACGTTTGAGAGATAAGATTGCTTATTTCGCAAAGCGCTTCAATTATCGTCGATTGAATTTCTATGAGAGATATCCTGAACTTGATCCAGCTGGATTCAAGCTCTTAAAGCGCTGGTTGTATGGAACTTCGATTGCGGAGCAGAAAAGGGACAAATGCCGTACCACCAAGCTCTTCTCTCTATATGCTATCGCGCACACCTTCGAACAAAAAAGTTTACAAGATGAAGCAATGGATTGTCTCGTTAAGGAGATTCATGAAAGTCGCGACGAGTCAAGATTCACGCCAGAGCATGTCAGATTTGTATACGAACTGACCCCTCCAGTATCAGAACTCCGATTTTTCTGTGCCGAATCTATGACTAAAGTGTTGAAAAAAGACAATCAATTCAAGTGGGATCGCGAGCAAGTATCCAAGCTTCTCACCGATATTCCAGAGCTTCTTGATGATATCGACCCTGAAGCTATCCGTCGATTTAAGAAAGCGTCAACTACTGCAATCAACACTAGCTATGATCACCACCAGCGTACCGAAGTTGATGATAAAATTCAGCTTGTTCACGATAAGGTTGGAGGCAACCACACTCGTGGTAATCGATCCCTCTCGTCTAGCTTTGGTAGCGATGAATACAATTATAATAAGCATGCTAGAACGGAGCTTGATAGCTCTGCAGAATCTGTCATTGATTCGTCCTGCAAAACGCCTGACAGTATGAGTGTTCAGTTCACCTCATCTGATTCCGAAAGTGCTGAGGAGAGCCGCAATAACAAGAAGGTTAAGCTTTCCCATGATGGGTATTAAATTGATCCGGGTGTCCGGGATTGATGTCACCGAAGCCATCGCATATTGGATTGCTAGCATGTAGAATATAAAACATGTTCCGCTTAGATATTGAGATTTAATGTGAAAGTATTTGTCATGTGTGAAAAAGTGAATGTCTCCGGGTTAGATCTCGGCGTTGACATGGCGATTTCAATATTCAGAATAATATCATAAGGTACGATCAATTTGAGATTTAGTCTATAATTCAAAGTACCATCCTAAGTCCATGAACCTTTCGCATTGGATCTGCCAAACGGATCTGATTTGGTGCCCTAATAAACTCGTAGTAACACAACCCCAGCGAATCAAACTAATTCCTGAAAGCAAAATCACCCATAGCTAAAGCATGCATCCATCTTTCGAGTCTCAACTAACACCGCGTATTCGAATGTACAAACAATACTATTCGTTACCAACTTAATGGCTATAGTAATCACAAGCTGGTGCTAACAACGGATCAGCCAGACTACCACCCATGTTATCCTCTGTGAGTGCTGATATGTCAGAACGTAATTCCTCACTACGAGAAATGATCGACTCCAGATCCATATCACTAACACCATCCAATCCACCAACTTGTGACATTTGCCATACCGCAATTCGGGAGATCAAAAGTCTCAATTTTGACTTGGGAGTAGTGTGTTTGTAGACCTCCAACCAACAAGAAGGATTAGCTTTCGCCTTGGTATCGACCATGAACTTGATGAGGAAGTCAATTGATTCATCTTGAAGACGCGAGATGTGGTATTTTTCGGCAAGAATGCAGAGCTTTACGAGGATTGGAAGCTTCATCGACATGAAAAGTCCTTTGAAGGAACCCTTGTAGGGTGTGGTTGTGTTCTCGATGCTTGCAATCTTACTGAGACCGCCATCGATCTTATCGGTGTAGACCCAGTCGACGAGTAACTTGAAGGCCTTGGGATCATCATTTGCGAGGATAACATCTGGAATTTCTTTGACTGGGTCTAGAAAATCTTCGAAAGTATTGGCGACCATATATTCGAGGACTGGAATTTTGGCGTAGAGAAGTTTAGCATGAACTTTAAACGTGACAGTGCCTCCAGGCTCTTTGCTACTTCCAACTTCGATTTGCAAGATGATAGGACCTAATTCTCTGTTGTAAATTATGTCAGCAAAATCATCTGATAGATTTGTAAGATGAATGAACATACTTGGAAGATAGATGTGATCCAACTTCTGGCATGTAGGTACCGTTTGAATTATGGCGAGTATGGGCACTTCCACTCATGGTAGTTTTGAAATGGCTTGTTGTTGAAGTTTCGGTACACCAATCGGAGATGGCAGAAGCTGACCACATATCGCTGGAAGTCATGATAGCGTTGAGTTTGTAGACAAAGATGCTTGAGAGCCGGAAGATAGCTATTTTTGTGGCGCGAAAGTTAGAGTTGAGAATATGCTTATGTATAGGAAAAAGTTTAAGATCGAGAAGGGAGTTTAACTTATACGAAGAATCTTTTATTCGCGTAGCTGGCCAAGATAGATAGTTGGTTACACAAGACCGCTGCGACTTGAAGGTGACTTGGCTATACAGAAAATGAATACTTTTGTGGCAGGCGCAGCATCTTTAAACGAGGACAGTAAAGTTCATTGTTCACAGTATTTACGGTTTCTATCGGAAACCGAAAGTCGAGTTTACATTCTACGCACTGCCCTTGGACCTGAAGCCTTCCAGGAAGAAACTAGGACCGAGAAGGCTATCAAACGAATTCTATTGGTGTCCAATTCTCAGATTCACTTCAATGGCGCATCATTAGCATGTTATATCTTGAGTATTTAAAAGTCTCGGGTGAAGATGATTCATCAAATTCATGGCTGAAACCAAGCTTTTCTTTCACCTTGATATTCTATTCCAAGCATATTTCAGCTTAACACTTTTTATTACTAGTCGAATCCAAGTATCATATTTTCCAACTCATATCGTACTTCAAATAGCTGCGGAAGCTTTGAGTGAATGAGATCTTGAACATCACGTGGCACCAGGTCTGTATTGATGGATTAAGAAACCGACGCCAGTAGAAGCAACTCTTGATTATAACATCTACTCCATATACCCAATTTTTATTCGCATAGATACCCACACATGCTCCATATCCTCAAGCCCATATCCTACATAAAAACTCCTCTCAGAATCCCAGTTACGTAACCCATTGTTTTGACATAGTTGACACGGTCTGATACGCACCCATTGTCTTGCAATCTAAAAACAAAAAACATTGGCCAGCGCTGTGTATTTATCTGCATTCAAGTGCATATCGTCAGTCATCGAGATCACTCGGCCTATTCCCACTCTCATTGGTAATGTTGGCGGTTGTCTTCGGCTTATATGGGCATTCCTCGTCAGCTGCATGGCGATGGTAGTCGCAAGGTGGTGCTATCAATGGATCTTGTTGGAGCTTTACCCCTTGTGTCAAAGCGAGATAGTCCATGAGTATCTCTGGATTCTGCGACAATGTGGAGTGTATCGCCTTTACAGTCCAGAATTTTGGATTACTAGTGAATTCTCCATCCTTGAAGCGCATTGCGTAGATGGCTAATCTTGTGAAGAATAATCGAAGCTTCGATGTTCGGCGTGTATATTCGTACGTATACACCCACAGGGACTCGCCAATGATTATCTTCTTCTCTTGGAGAAGATTGATCAGATAGTCCATCGTGGCATCAACAAGTGGGTTGACGTCATATTTTTCCGCAAGTATCACCAGCTCCAAGAGTGGTGTGCTAGCGGAATTACCGTCTGCAAAGGTAAGACCAATTCCTGGCTCGATGTCTCCTCCGTATACCCAGGCAAGCATTAGTTTGAAGGCTTCGATATTGTCCTCGGGCATCTTGGCACAATGGGTTATGCCTTCCAAAAACTTTCCATTGAACAGCTTGTCAAAAAATGCAATTTTCTTGCAAAGTACTGCCTTATGGACGGTGAAGACTACTTGATCAAAGCCCGTGCCGACCTCAAGGCGCACAATTCTGGTGCCTATTGTGCTGTAAAACGTTAGTAAACTTTCTCATTGACTTCTATATTGAGTGCTTACTCTATCCAGTACTCGTTAGCCTTGACTTTCTTGAATACCGGCTCTATCTCCTCTGGCTCCAACTTGATTGGGTGTGGGGAGTTCATCATGGTTATTGTAGTAGAACTTAAAGTCGATGTTAGTTCAGGTTGAAATGATACTTCAAAAGTATATGGAGGACTGAAAGGTATGAAGTCTTTATGTCGAACGAGATAGAGTAGAGGTTTCGAGGAATGTCTTGCTTCTTATAAATAAAGATTATTAGATGTTCAAGAAAGGACCTTCTAAGACGATGATGAAAGACGCATATATACTACATTAAGAGATACGGTGCAGGCTCTTCCAAGTCTTACGGCTCAGCATGGCTGTAGTGCATTTCAGCAAGCGCTTTTATAGATTCAGTTGAAGCCAGTAACCCAAATCTGACGATCTTACGGTGAGGAGGTACGGCTCATCGTCATTCCTAACAATTTTGCTCCAAATACACAGTATAGTTCTCATAATCATATGGTGTCATGGAAATGTTGTTTGTCACTCTTGCAACTACTAGGGACTTGTCAGATGACTTTCACCTCCATCAGAAATCATTTTACTTCAAGTGATCGTAGTTTTACCTGCTGCATTCCATTGGCACATGATATTCTAGAACTGTTGTATGTTCTTCTCACCTAAATATTCATCTTTAATGACCAAAAGCAAGCAGCTATACGGGAATATATATACACCTACCTATACACAGCTTTCCATAAAGTCTTTAATTCACCTAAGACGGAGGCATCTACACTAGTGAATTTCATGATATATAGTTTTCATGAGTAATTATTCCATACCCATTGTCTGAAGGGAATATCACTTATCCTGTATGGTTTATACTATGGAAAACGAATTCTATGTCTTCGCATGATAATTTAGAAGAAAATACAGTCACTAAATAGTACTGCAAACTCGACCGAGATACATATCTCTTTCAGTCAGTTCTACTTACGGCGGTACGCCCATGATAACTCGGGGCTGTTTTTCTGCGCACAGCCGATGACTCTGTACTATGATAAACTTACAGCTATATCATTTATTATATTAAGGAAATCTGGACATCAACTCGCTCAAATATTCTTAAAAATACATACAGAACTACAAATCAAGCAGTCTTTCTCTCAAGAAACATTTCTTCAATATAACTACCAAAGCTCAACCGCCCCAATACTTTACCACATAGTCTCACCAGACCTATTTCTACTTTGAACTTTTCGGGATATCACAGAGAACATTACACAATGAATACCGCAAATAAAGCAAAATATCCATGCCTATTAGGCCCAGCCATGTTCAGGCAGCGGGTCGTACGATCAAGCAAAAAGTCGATTAATCCGCACGGAAACGTTGAGCAGCAGCTGGCCAAGAATCAATCAAATCGCGTCCAGTATGTTTCCCAATTTTTTTTGTATTCGCGTTCGTACATTTTTTTGAAAGCATTTATTAATCAAATTCTAGTGATCTCGGAGATGAAATGATTAGCATTCAAGTAGGCGAAGGCTCTAAACCCACAGAATTCATGGTCTCCAAAGGCCCTTTATGTCGCAAAGTCCCCTTCTTCAACGCCATGTTCAACCATGGATGGCTTGAAAGCACGACAAAGTCATGCACCCTACCGGATGACGACCCGGAAGCTTTTTCGATCCTTATGCACTGGGTATTTGATGTACCTCACGAGACACCAGTAATGTTCAATCTCGAGGGACTCCAGAAACATCCCGAAACTTATATGAATCTTGCTGTCCTCGCCGACAAGTACCTCGTTGATGGTCTACCTGATCTCATTGAGACAAGATTGGTTCAGAAGGATATGACCAGACAAAACGACCCCAGTTATGAACTCCCCACAGCACCATGGTACAGATTAGCATGGGAGCTACTGCCCCGAGCCTCGATCCTCCGAAGGTATTTCGGTCCCCAGAATGAACCTGGCTACAAATTCGTATATCGCAATGGTATACTAGTGGAACTGGAGACTCTCGAGGTAACTATAAAGATGCTTAGAGAATGGGAGGAGATCCGTGCAGGTCGGAAAGACATTTGTCAAGAATTACAAAAGTTCCGTACTTTCAGATATGCGAGAGGCAGGCATTCATCTAGCCGCATATGTCCAAGTTCCTCTTGGATATTTCGAGAAATGCATGATTATCGGGACTTCGTTTTTTGTTCGACATTCATGTTGGATGAAGACATCCTGCGCCACTTTTGGAGTCCCGAACCCAGAATATCGCAAATAGGGTATCTACGAATACATATCCATCGATGAGAAGGGGCAGCTTAGTTAGATTTCAGTTCACATGAAAAGTTCTCACTAGACATATGAAAAAATCTCAATACATGAATTATTAAAATGAAGTATGCATCTTTTGTGCGCATATTGTGAACAAGTAGAAAGAGGAATCCGTAGTTCTTTGCCAGGTGATGGTTTCAGAGGCTCCTCTATTTCTGATCACTTTTTATTTTGTCTCTCTTCTCAACTAGGCTTCCGAGTATATAATAGCTTCGTCCTCTTCTCGAATCCAAGAGGAATAGATATACGAGCTAGACAATATCTACAGGTGCAGAATAGGATCATTCCTGTCAGCAGTTTCTTTGGCACGTCGCCGTAACGATTGGTCTTCAGCTTCGTGGTTATTGAAGCAATAATACTTACCATTAGCACATACCAACCTTTGATCGGGTGCTGTCTAGCATGGACAGTGAGCAGACTTCTGCTCGCTACCAAAATGGAAGTTCTTAACGCACTCGGAATGACAACAAAGTTTGCACAATGTTCTCAATGACAAATTTCGATTTCATCCAAGATTACTGTACAAAAACACAGATATCATCAAATTGAATTCCATCATATTTTTTAATCTTACGTCACTGCAGCGGATTGCAACGGGTAAGGCTGCAGACATTCCCATATTTGCATGAAGTTTGATACTGTATTTACTGATTTCATGCACAACAGAGTGCTAGAATTATAGAAAGCCGATCTGGAATGAGTGCTTTCATAGCCGCGAAGTGAATAAAAACAGCCCAGACATCTCTACACTCATTTCTCCCCCAAGCAAAACCGTTGGAGTATATAAATCCCACTCTGACTTCCTACTAAATAGCAAATAAAAACTCCCAACATCTTCAGTAAGTCAGCTAGGACGCATTGCATTCTTGCGCGGGAAATTTAATCATCGACCTAGATAGCATGGTGGACTCGATAAAGTTAGATGTGCCAAATCGACTCAAAGTTCTCGTACTCTAAATTCCATTTTTACTATCAATAATTGCTATGATTGTTGGTAAGAGAAGCAATCTATTCGATCGAACGTGATAGCGAAAATATATTGTCGTCATCTAATCCCTCACTACATACTTGGTTACTACATCGTGCTCTTCCATTTCAAGAGCCCCACATGAACAACCCACGCAGTCACATCTTTATTACACCGCAACATACTATTCCATTTCTAAGTCCTGAGTTTGCTTACTTGTGTTGAGACTGCTATCACCTTGAAGGTCGTCTTCTATACAAAAAGATAGTCTTATATAGATCCGAAGACATTGTCGTTGACGCTACACAGTAATTAAATCATGAGGAATAATACCTGTATAAACTCATTGTACAGATGGCATGCCCATTTTTCACCCGAGTAAAGAGACTGTAAGGGTATATAACTACCTCCCTTTGCTTCAGTAAAACACAGCCACGGTGTATAGTGTTCCAATGGAGAGAGCTATGGGTGAAGAGGCAGATCAAAACTGGGGATCTAAGGGTCACGTATCGTAGTCTACAAGTTGGTTGCGTAATCCGAAAGAATTGGTAGGAGAACAACTTGGATGTTCTTTTGCCAACGAAATATACTCTCGCTTTCATTACCGAGACATTAACCAATTCACGACATCAAAGCCTCAACTTTGACAACAAGAAACCTCAATTGAACCTCCCATCGAAGGCATACCTTAATATCCCATCTCAAACACTTCTCAAAGGCAGACATTTCTCCCGCCTATGATGTTTCTTCAAAAACCCCGCTCGCCAAGTCCTAGTCTTTCACATTTGCCGCATCGTCGAAAGTTCACGAATATTTTGGTTTGATCTAGAACTAGTCTTTAAATGGAAGCTAAATTTCCAGCTTTTGATATTGTGAAGTCATGATGTTCGAACATTTGCATGGTTAACCTCGCCTATATAAACGCCTTTCTTTCCCACCAATGGAATATCAATTATGTCAACAGACAGAAGATCGATTTTTTCAAAGGGTGAAATGGAAGCAGATCAGCTTGAAGATTAGGTTTTCACTATCTCTTTCACGGTTTCCAGGGCATGTAAAATTTAAATTAGAAGAAAGTTGTTCTGATTATACTGACCATATTTTTCGCTGTAAATATCCATTCCCATCATTTATCCAAGCGGTAGGTATACTCTTTCACCGTCAAAAGAATTAAACTACAATATCTCATCGCCCCCCAATCAAGAATCCCATCTCAATTCATCCTTAACATCCAATAACCCCATCCACCCATAGCCAAGCAGCAAACCCTCCACAGCTTTATCAGTCAAAACCCTCATCTGAGATCCTGGTACAATTGCTAGTTGGAAGTGTGTTTAATCCACAGCTTCATCTTCTTATTTAGAAGTCGAGTTTATATACCTAGCCTCTCAACATACGTTTCAATTCATGATGACTATCACACATTCCCCGCTTAACTTAACGAAGACTAAGTGCCTAAAGAGGTATCATTACATTTCAAGTATTGTTACAGGGTCTTGATATCGAGAATGAAGATTTGAGTATATAAAACTCGAATTCTGATATCAAAGGATGAGATATAGATGTGCAAGACTGAGAGATAGCTTCAACAGAGTCGGTCGACCTGGACTATTGCATAACAGAAGGCGATGGACGTTTCTTTATCTCGATATAGAGATGTAAGTATACTTCTATCTAACTGCTTCGATATGTCACTGGAGTGCGATGAAAATTCATATATTTCACAAGCTATCTATTAATTTTACTGTCATTAAAATTATTAATCTTGTTAGAATAAATGGCATAGAATAAAACGATAGCGAGAAACCGAACTGTACTATCATCTTCCCATTCTTATTCCACGGTGCTCGCCAAACTTCACATCTCACTTCATCAGACTTTATCCGAATCATTGATACTATATATTTCAAACTATGTGATTATACGATCATACCTCGATTTCCTCTGCGCCCCTTCTGGATTGCAGCCATGATGATGTTGGAATTTACTGCTTCATCAAATCTAGAAAAAATGAGATTTATATAGATCCGATTCTCTTTTCCAAAAACTTCAGGAATAAAACCTAATCAGTGAATCTCTTCTGATATCTAAACTCACAATCTGCTATCTAAATCCCGTCCCATCCCATCATTCAATCCCTTTTCTAATAATATATAAACATGCACTACCTCCATCCCTAAAACAACAAACTTCGTACAAGCAGCCACACCCCCGATAAAAGGACTTTTAAAAACGAGATTCGCTATCTCGTAATTATGGGATAGTTCATATCGTTATTAAACTCGTAGGTAGGTAGGTAGCTATTACTAGCTTTGACGTGGGGATAAGAGAGAGATGTGGATATGTTTTCGTTACTGGAGAAAGGGAGGAGGGTTGAGGATGGAGGGTGAAGACATTGTTATTGATGCTGTATTTTATTGCTATGAAACACTTACATAGTGGTTGCTAATCTCAATCATCATTCCTTTCAACTTCGCATTGTCATTTACCTGTCACTTTTTCCCATCCACTCCAAACCTCATCCCTCACTTACCATCCCGCCTCCAAGCCCCTCATATAAACAATTCACCGGACCCCAGATTATCAAATCTCGACTTCCTGTCTTTCTTTTTTGTCGGTTCTTGGTTATTTTTACCCTCTCCTAAGTTGAGATGAGAGTGGTTTATATACCTACCTACCTAGGTATACGCCACAACTTTTCCTCAAAATCTATGAACAGATCTTCACTAAATCAAGACTCATATAGATGTGTATGACCTACCGCGGAATTCCAACCTAAAAATCTGAAAATCTGAAAGATTCATCATGTTCAAAACTTCATTCCAATCCCAAGGATATGCTAAAACTACCTAGGATATCAACGTCTTCAATAGGTATCTATTTATACACCCCTTCCCACCCTTCTCTTCTTCTTCTTCTTCTTCTTCTTCCTTCTTCATCCATGAATATAACGAACGAAGAGCCGAGTTCGAGGATGTAGAGGAATGGGAACATCAGGCGTACCTCTTTGCGCTAAGATAATTGAACCAGAATTCTGTTGACAACCTAGTAGCCATCAATAACAAACCCGAGGAATACTCATCTCCCCTCTTTTCGTTCAACTATCGGAGAGTTTGAATTCAATCTTTGTTGCTGTTATTATTACTGCTATCATCACTATTATCGTCGATCCGAACTCCCCCTATAAATCGATGTAAGTAAGAAGCATGAATGTAGATAAATGAAACTTCCTCACCAATCCCCATCATCACCGCCTTCCACAAACTTCTCGCTATCATCATCATCTACCCATCATTATCATCATCATCATCATCATCACTCCCCTACAATCTCTTCCCGTCTCCTCCCCCCAAGAAATCAACAATCCCACTTTCAGTCCCACTCCCAGCCCCAAGCCCAAACTCTCCTTGCAACATCATTCATGTATTCATATCCCCCAATTCACACTGTGCCCTCTCCCACACAAACCCACCACCTTTATATACCTACCTAGATATTTCCCAATGCGAAAAAAAAGCCCTCTCCCTCTCCCTCTCCCTCTCCAGAGTCCAGATCTAGATACTGTGCTTCTGTATCTGATCCATATCCTTATCCTCATCCTCACTCTCCCTCCATATACATCTACCCCACTAACCATCCATACTCTTAAATATTCACACCTTTACATCTTCAATCCACTCCAATCCGGTCCCCCATATCCCCATATCCCCTATATTTACATCAACCAGATTAATGAAGTGATTGAGACGCTGTTATTTGTGAGAGTCAAAGACTGTACGAGATATGAGAGGAATGATTTAGTCTTAAAGGGGAAAGAGGAAAAAAAAGAAAAAGGAAAGGAAGAGCAAAGAAAAAAATTACTTGAAATTTCTGAATAATGAGTTAAAATAAAGGAAGCGACAAGTATAAGTATAAACTTAGATAACGTTAGACAGCATAAATAAAAGCAAAGTGATGAAGTGAGGAGATTCATTCATTATTCATATGGTGGGTATTTCAGTAATATATATCTACTCAAGTCATCACTCATCTCCTCCAAAACAAAGCTCCTTCCTACTCCCTACTCCCTACTACCCCACCACCGCCTCACTCCCCCTCAAAACTTCCCCCCCTCCCTTTCCCTTCCCCATCCCCTTCGGCCAGTACAACTCCGTCCAAACCTTCAACCTCGTATACTCATTAACCATACCCCTCACCCTCATATCCTCCATCAACTGCCAGGCTCTCTCATCCCCACTCTCTACACACCTCTTCACCAGCGCCACCACAGTCCCCGGTCTCATCCACCAGCCTCTCCTTCCCGCCGCATCAAACTTATCTTTGCCCACCAACATCATTTCCTCCAAATACCTAAAACAATCCTCATAATCCGCGTTTTCGGTATGTAGACAGATCAAAATGAGCCGATCGTAAGTAAGTTCATCGGGTTTGAGATTCAAAGCTTGTATTTCCGACGCGAGGAACATAGCTTTCGATTTGGATCCTCTCCCATGAGCACCTAGACCTCGGAGAAGAGTATTGAAGGTTTCGATATTGGGTCCCGCGTCACATATTCTGTGGAGTTCTTTGTAGTAATCTATGGCTAAGTCATGACTGTGACTTAGATTATTGGTGAAGATGACACCTTCTAGAACAACATTTACAGCGGCAATAGGAATCGTGTATCCATCCGCTTTTAACGATTTGAGAATTTTCCATCCTTCAAGAGCATGGAATGATGATTTTGTTAGCCAAAGATATATTGATCTTGTGGAACTTGCGTCTGGTGTGAGACCTGCTTTGGTCATGATATTCAAAATGCGAAACGAAGTTTTGATATCTTCAATGCCGACGTAAGCTTCGAGAAGAGCTTCATAATGATGCACCCCAAGAACAGTGCTACGTTTGGAAAGAAGTCCAATGGCTGATGTAGCTAAATTGGGGTCTGCATGACGAGCAGCACAATTCAATACTGCGGTGCAAGTTCCATCTGCAGGATTCATTTCCGAGGTTTCAACCAAAAGTCTCCAGATATAACTGGTACCTTCATACTACACCAAAAGTCAATAGATGAAATAAAGCTATTGTATAAATTTTGCTTACATGAAATGAACTAGCAAATGAATCCAACAAGTGATAATACATATGCATAGCCAGTACTGGTTGATCATACCGAGACTTCAACAGTCTTAAAGCTTCATCCAACTCATCCAATTCACATAATCTAAAGAAGAAGATATCGTAAAGCCATGGCTTTATGCCGATTTGATCTGCTTGCATTTGTTCAAATTTGTCCATAGCCAATTCATATTGACGATCGCGAAGTAGACCAATGACCAAATTATGCCATCCAGTTGGAGATAAACCATACCAACGTTCCTTCATTTCTTCCAATATCTGAGTGCGTAAAAGATAATCCGGATGAATCGCAAGTACCTATTCAACATGGATCATTAGCCATCTTACTCCAAAGAGAGATCGTAAAGTATACATACTTGTAAAACCGTATGATAAAGTCCCGAATCAGCACCAATTCCTAACCCCTTCATCTCTTCCAACAGAGTCCTCACAACCTCTACACTTCCATTTTCAGGATCCGCATTAGCTGCAATCAATGCATCATAATGTATCAGCGCAGGTTTTTCCTGCCTGTCCTTCACCAAATATTCCACCACTTCTGCGACTTGTGTATATGCCCCCTCTTCCGTCTTCAATTCTCTCAATCGTTCATGAATCTCATCGTTATTTAGTTGTTCCAAATTAAGAGGTTTCAGTTTATTCGGCTCCCCTCTGCTCTGTCGCGATCTCGGAGTATATTGTCCATTTAACACAGGCAGTGAAGTCGTGGTAGTGGTGTGAAAGGATCGACTTTTTAAACATGTTGGGATCTTTTTGTTCTTAACCAAAGGACGATTTAAGAACTTTCTGGGTAGTTGATTAAAGGTATTAGAACGCGCGAAGATAAATGTATCTACAGAAGGACAAAGACATCGCCATAGTCCATCAATTGGAATTTTTGTGGTCGTCATTGAGTTGATCTATAATTTTTATTTTCAAGGTTCGCGGAAACATTTCTAGGCGCGGCGGAAATGTCATAGAATCACGTGGGAACAGAGGGGAAGATATGATCCCCGCGATTCGTTGGGCGGGATTCAGACGAACGACAGGGGTAATTTTAATTTGCCATGGAGGAAGTTCAAGATAAAAGCATTGGGGGAAATTGTTGTTTTTGTTGTCGTGGGCTATGATCTCGAAATTTGTGATGGTTTGAGACTCTGCTGAGACTCTGCTGAGACATATGTATATGTGCCTCAACGGTTTCTCACATCCAATATGAACCTATCATATGCCCAGTATACCTGCCTGCATCATTTCAAGGCAAATCTGCCGCATATATCGAAATCCTTCGATGTTCATAAAGAAGAAATGTAGCCGCCCCTCTGCACTTTGTGTATATTATATTATACGTGCCATTATGTAGCTTCTTCGAGTCCAATTTCAGCCCATTACTCCAATCCTCAATGTTTCAAGCTCCTCTCCCTCCTCTTCCTCTTCCTCTTCCACCTCTACCACCACGACCTCTATCGCCACCTCTATCGCCCCTATTACCTCCGCGACCTCTGTAGTTGTTTTGTTGTCCTTGTTGTTGATCCTTTACTAAATCGGTAATTTCATCTGGCATTCGTAGATATTTGATCTGCGACACGCATTAGGGTATGGCTTTTTAACCCACATCCGACTTTCCCTAACAAAAACGTACATTGTTTCCTTTAACATATATTTCTGGTAACCTTGTAAATTTATCGCCATCCTGAAATTCGAAGTATTAGCTTCAGCGCATTCCAATCCAACGCCCCAGCTCCACCCTCGACAGAATCTTTCATACCGGACTCGTTTGAACCACCTCCTTCAAAGTTAAATTCATCCACGTATCGCACGATACTAAATGACCGTTCAAAGTTTCGCCATCCTTAAGCTCAACCAGCATTGGGTGACCTTGTGCGGCCGTGAGTAGACCTAAGGGGAGCTATAGCATAAGAGATTAGCATCGCAGATTGTATGCGCACAAGTGATGCAGCTTGTAGGAAAGGTGGAAATGTAGATATCATTTCAAGGGAGTACATACAACCATTTTGGAGATGAATAGATAGATGATATAATGTTGTTTGATATGCGCTCAGCTTTAGAGTGGATTTGATATTCAAGGAATAATTGAGATGTTTAGGTTACCGTATCGAATCATGACGGATTCCGAGATTGACCAGCTAGGCAAAATGGTAGAAGGTCAGAATTGAGGCACAAAGTTAAGCCTTGAAATTCAGGCAGTATTATCAATCCTCGGTACCGACAGAAACTCGACTCTGCCAATGGAAAGGTCCGAAAGGTCCGCTTATCACCAAATATCAAAATATCAAAATATCACACTTCACTCATGATCACCACTCACAACATGTTTTGATGTCTAGATATCTAGTAAGTATAAAATGATATCAAAGTCGTCGTCTCCAATCAAAATATCCAGAAACCTTTCCTCGCACGCCAACATTTCTCATTTCCCATTTGCTATCCGATAACCGCTTGATGCTGACGACGCGTAATATAGTTTTGGTTAGTTTCTGTTAATCATGACTGCGCAATTGTGAAGGGATTCGTAAGGCAGTGGGGGAAGATGAAAATAATAAACCTTATATCGTTATATTATTATTATTGATGATTTCTTTGATTCCTTTCCTCTTAATTCTCAAGTCTTCCTCGATTGCTTTGATCAAAATTCGTGTTTGATCTATTTTTGATCTTTTGTCTAATCGTTCGGTTATTTATTGTACTGGTAGAAATAGTACAGTATTCCGTACAATTTATATTATATCTCGATAGGTATTGTGCTATTGCATAATATTTCTTTATTTATTATCTTTTATTGTTAAATCTCACTCTTCTTTCACTCCATCTTTTACTTCTGTGCTCTCTTATCATTATGCGTAGCCTTTTGAAGGCATTCTTACTTGCGCCGGCCATAGTGTCGGCGTTTGTTTTACCACCAACTTCAGAACAAGATGTTGATGTCGAGTTCGAAAAGAATGATGTTGATAGTACTGGTAAGTTTATATCCGAGTTACTATTTCATATCTATCAAAACTAATTTTTACTTCTAGAAGCTTATACCATGGGGTTCGTTCGACTTGATCTTAGACGTGATTCCTTATCAGCTGATGTCTCCCCTCTGGACCTTCGAGTTGATATCCTTCACTCCACAGAAGCATGCGGCTTTGGAAATGTTTTAATCGATGGTCAACCTCTTTCACAAACATTCGATTCGGAAACTTCAATCTCATCTGGAAAAGGTTCCATTTCGACATCAACAAATAAAATCGTAGTAGGATCATGGTCTTTCGATTGTATCGTTATCGATGGTAAACCACGTGGACAACTTATGAAGTTTATGATTGATTTTGTCGATGGAAAGGCAATTGAGAATTCAGGATTCTCTGTTTTGTTCAGACAGACTGAAGAGACAGAGATTATGAATATCGAAACTATTTCCTCGGAAGAAGATCAAGTTATTGAGCATCACTCATCATCGGATAAGCAACATCATAATGGAAAGGGTCCAGAGGGAGAACATAAGCACCATATGGACAAGGGATCTGGGGAGGAACACAAACATCATATGAGCGAGGGTCCTGGAGGAGAACACAAGCACCCTATGGGTAACGATCCAGAGGGAGAGCATAAACACCACATGGGCCACAAAGAGTTCAACATTCACGAAGAATTGGCTGAGCTTAGATACATGAAAGCTCAAATGAAAGAGTTGAAGTATCTTATCCACAAAAAGAAACATCACATCTCAAAACACGCTCGAGAACATCATAATCTTGATGACAGAATCAGAGACTGCGATAGTCTTCGATGCGTCGCTGGAGTTATTAGCGAGAAGGCTCGTAAATTCTACGGCAGAATTGCTGGTGATGAATTTGATGAAGAATCATTCCATCACTCTCGCGAATCACATTCAAAGAAGGATAAGAAACACGGTAAAGGATTCCATGGAAAACCAGGTAATCATACATCCGGAAACCATACCTCTCCACATTTACCTCGCGGCAAGAACAACCATACCGGTCCACACTTCCCTCCTCATCGACACCGTATTCTTCCAATTTGTCATTATCCTCCTCCTTTTGATTTTCATCCTCATGGTCCTCATCATGATCGGCCACATGGACCATCACATGAGCCTCCCCATGGACCTCCTCCGCATGAATTCGGTCCTCATGGATTCGAACACGGAAGACACCATGAAATGCGTCCTTTCCATGATGATGAAGAGGAACACGGACCTTGGGAAGGACGACCAAGACACCATGATGGACATCACGGAGATGAATCTGAAGAATTAGAAAGACCTCACAGAGATCATGACAACTTTCAAGATGAATTTGAAGGACCTCATGGAAAACACACCAAGCCACATCATGAGCAAGGACCACCATCATTTGATGGCCCGGATTTCGATCGTCCCGAAGAACATCGTCATGATGAACATCCACATGAAGGACCATTTGATGGACCTGAACACGACGGACCACACCACCCACACGACGAAGAATCTCACCACGGCCCACCCCACAGCGGTCCTCACGAGGACCAAGAACCCCCCTTTCACCCGGGGCCCCCAAGCTCTCATCCTCCACCACCACCCCACTCCGAACTCGAGCACTTCAACGGCCCTCCCCACGGTCCACCCCACTTCCCCCTCCACATCCTCAAATTCGCCGTCATCGGCTTCCTCCTCACCCTCCTCCTCATCACTCTCTACCGCCGCACCCGCACCTGCACCCGCAATTCTAAATCTCACTCTAACCGCCACTCTCGTCACGAAACCCGCCATCGCCACCGCGCCAGTTTCAGAACCTGCTGGAACCGCATCCTAAGCCAAGAAGAAGATTTCGAAGAAAAAGACAGCTTACTCTCCGACGACTCCGATTCCGACTCCGATTCCGAAAACACCCCCTCTGAATTCTCCATCCGCCAAGATCTTTCCTCCTTCCGCAATGCGGTCGATGTCGTGAGTGACATGGTAGCAGCGGAGGAAGGACGAGTTTTTTCTTCTGCGCCCGCGCATTCTATTTCGATTCCCGTTCATGGTCATCAGCGAAGCGCATCTGAAGATCAGATGCGTCATCTTGATGGGTATCATATGCATGGAGTTGGGATTGGAATTGGTCTGGATGATGAGGATGAGGATGGTGATGAGGTATTGCCAGCGTATGAAGATAATGATGGGAGTGAGGGGAGTGGAAGTGTGGCAGATGGATTTAGATATACGCCTGGGAGTAGCGCGTATAGTCCGAGTCATTCGGCGAGTGGGAGTGTGAGTGATGTTTTGGGGGATAAGGTTTAGAGGATGTGTCTAGAGGGTGGGGAGTAGTTGGTCTGGTGTGGCTTGGTTTGAGTTGGTTTGTTGGGAGTTGGGAAGATTGAGAGGGGGGTAGAATGAGGATGAGGAGAATGGAAGAGTGAAAGAGAGGAGAAGAGTGTCATTTCATATATACCACATACTGCGCAACCACATTCGCATTTTCAATTGCTATCACTATCTATTACCACCTACTGTACTCACAAAACTTCTATATTTCATTTGTATCCACCGTTATTCTATTTATTATACCATTTCATTTCATTTCACGTCATTCCGTACCTACGATATATAAATCATAACATTGACATACACAAAAGTCCCATAACCGAAATTATATCATTTGCAGTACGGGTAGGATATTTAAAATCATAAATCCTCTGGATTATAGTTTACACCGATCGATAGCAAGAGCAACATCAGAGTAAAGTCCGATATGTAGGTAGGTATCATGCAATGGTATCTATGTTTTTCTAAAAAATTACTCTGATCTGATCTGTCCTGCTCTGCCTCTTTGAATAACACCTCTCCCCTTAAACCTTTCTCAAAAATGAACCTCTAAAGCAAACCCTCAAAAATAACCACTGTAAATCCTCTCTCACTCCTCCCAAACCTTACGAATTAATAGTCCTATTCACACTCTGCAAATGTCCCAACTTATGACCCTTCGCATTCTTCATCTGATCCTCCGGCACACCACCCGGTAAATCCGCTGTCGAGATAGTTGATACGTGTGGTGCATTTGGTATATCATTTATTCCATCTACTCCCATCTTTCCATCTTCACTCCCATTCTGATTCCCTACATCTCTATGTCCCAACGTCAGTAACTTCTCCTCCCTCAACACATCCTCGTTTCGAAAATTGCACTCACTTCCTCGCCTCATGATTAACCGTCGTCGACGTCGCCGTATCGAGTCCTTCATTGATCTGTTCCAAATCCGGCACCGGCGCACCTCCCTGCGGTTTCGGTAAACTTGTAATATCCAACTGCAAATCCTCTTCTCCCGTTGGACTAGAGACTTTCAATCCCTCTTCCTCTCTCCTCTCTTCTTCTTTTTCCTTCTCAGCCTCATTCACACTACTCGCCTTACTAACTTCTGCGCTCGCTGGGCTTTCTGTTCGAAGTCCCAAATCTCTAGTTCCATTGGTAGGAGAAACTTCATTCTCTCCCTTCCAGTCCGCAGCTTGGACTTCGGGGACTGGGGAATTTCGACCAGGTTCTTCTACGACACTTTCTTTTCTACCGCGGCCAGGTTCGGGATCATAGACTTTCCAAACTACGGCGAGTTTATCAAAGGCTCTTGTACCTTTACGAGAAGAACCTTTTATTCCATCCATTTTATCCCATTCGATTTCGAAGATACCATTTTCATCTGGTTTGCCATTTTTTTCAGGCCCATTACCTTCGAAATATGCGTTAAACCATACGTGAGCAACGGCTGTAACCATCGTCCAACCCATGGAAGCTTTATTTCTGCGTTCAAAATCGATATTGACATCGCTAGTAGGAAGAATAACTCTTGTAGAAGGTTTAAAAATGACTGCTCCTCCCCCAGTTTCTGAATCTGTTTCTGATTCGCTTGGATTAGGTTCTGTAGCTCGTGGGGTTGGCTTTGGATTCTTGGGTTCCTCAATTCGATCTGCGCTTTTAGATGTTGCGATTTTATCTTGGTTTCCAAATCCTGCCATGTCGGATATCATATTTTTGATTCCCCCACTACCGGGCGTATTTCCTTCTACCACCACTCTTTCTTTCTTTGTAAAGACGTGGAATAATTTGATTGTTTTGCCTTCATCAACATACCCTTCGACTTGGACTTTCACACCATCTCTCAATCCCCAAACATGTACCTCCATAATCTCAATTTGGCGATCAACATAATGCTTTCCAGATTGTGTCCATCGATCCACATAACCGACCCATCTCAATTGACTTGGTATTGAAACTCCCTGTCCAAACCCCGGTCTCATTCTTCTCTCTGTAAATCGCGCAAGTGCCTCAGATGCCTTCCATCCACACTCCGCAATCAAATAACTACAAGCCATTGTGCCACTTCTCCCCTTCCCAGCCTTACAATGCACAACCACCACCCTTCCCCCTTCTTTCTTCTCATCCTTTCCCTCACCATCTCCCGCTCCCTCCAACCAATTTCTCATTCCTCCTACAATCCCCGGAACCAACTTAAAGGGCGGCGGATGATGATCCGGCCATGGCCAATGTCTAACTCTTCCTCTCACCTCCTCATCCGGATATCCAGTCCCCTCGGCCCTAAATTCCCATATCATCCATCCCTCTTTCCCATGTTTATAATCGAGGAATGTAACGAGTTGATCGAGCGGATTGCGATATGCTCGTTGCGGATATGTGCCACTGGGTCCAGACGTCGCAATTATATTAGGTGTTACGTAGCAGAGATCCAGTCCTGCTTCTGGGTGACGAGAACGCGGACCTGCGACAATTTGACGAAGGAGTGAGGCCATTTTCGAGTATGGATGGCGATTTTGCGTGTGCTTCGTGATAGTTTGTTTGGTTCGAAGATTGAAAGGAGGTATGGTGTTTGTTAGGGAATCTGAGTTGTGCTGATGAGGTTTTTGTATAACATTGTTCCTTACTTGGAAAAAATATCGAGTTGAATGAAGATGATATCAGGCTGGAATACTCATCACTTTGTAACTTACTTGTTGTTTATGTGAGTAGAGCCTGTAGTGGAAGGTAGGGAGCAGCAAGAGCTACAATGACGTATTTTTCTGTATGATGGTGAGAAATCTTGGCTCGAGTGTGGCTGTGCAATCAACTTTCTCTCAAAACAGACCTCGGAACCGATGAACCCCAATGTGTTCTCAAATCCACAATTTTATGGCTGAAAATGACGAAACATTGTTGACGATGTTGAATTTTATACAAGTTGCTCAAAATCTGAACTTTTTGGCGTTACGGGTAATCAGTCTCACATGGATACCACTATTAATATAGACTAGCCGCCTCATTCGACCTTGTCTTCAGCCCTCGAAGCCTTGCGTGTACTGAAATGAATGTATATGGTTGCGCATGGAGAGCTAAGTGAAGGGGACTTTAATAACTATAATTATAAATACTAGGAATCGTTCAAGGTATTAGATGTTCCAGAAGCTTAAGATGCTAATCACAACATTGGAAATGACATAAAAAACATGAAATTTGTCCCCATTCAAGTGCTCTGAGTCTGGATAGGGGTATCAGGCGACACCAAAGACAATCTCGAATTCAAGGAATGTCAGAGTCTCACCCCCCAGGGCACTGGCCAATGTAAGTGAAATATGTATAATCTATCCCTAAACAATGCTTGCCTTCATCAAGAACTTCTCTTCACTGCACAAGAACCTTTAGGAGGGCAGTTCAACGCATGGTACGGAAACAATAAAGTTGATCTTGTATTCTTTCTTGTATTCACTTCTGCATCCAAGTACTCCCTTCCCGCGAACATGTTTCGTTTCATCGCGTAATGCGGTCCCCAAATCTATCAAAAGCAGTACTTTCCGACCCTCTGTCGGGTAATAAGTTGTTGAAATGGATATTCTGGCGCAGCAAATCTATCACGAGGCTGATGACAGCATATCTACTCGATGATATCTGCATACCCTCAAATCAATACAAACAACGGGAAACTTAGTCTCCCCAGTGAGCCCTTCAAGTCCAGCGGCAGATTAATCGTAAATCATTCGATTGTAATCCGAACTTTTGGGCCCGGGAAAATGGGCAATGCACCAAGAGCTCTGGTGCCGGGATGGGTCATGAGAACCTCAACGCGGTTCGTGAAGGTTCTTCGTCATTGCGGATGAGTGCATATCCTTGCGTCGTACTAGCTGGTATTCAACCCAGAGCCTAAGAGTTCACGTGAGAATTCAATCTGAAGAGCTGCTACTTTTATATACTTAAAACTTTTGGGTATAGAGAGTGAGAAGGATTCAACTACCAAATTCAAGCCGTCAAAAACTGTCGATTGTATCATAACTCAAAGATCGGCTTCTAACTCAGCTATTACGAAAGATGAGATAAACTTCTCAATTACTATAGATGGCGACCAAGTTCTCAAGATAGTATAGTCCAAAGAAATAGGAGAACTTCCAGATGTATCAACTTGAAACATTCGAGGAAATTTATATCCCATCTATTGCTGCTGGGAACAGAAGAGAGCGTCTAAATACGATTCCGCTAAAAGTTACTCTGCTGGTAGTCCCTTATGGTGCTTTGTAGAGGCTCAATACTTATGTCGAGAAGCATCGATCAGCCCGAAATCTTGAGTGAGATCAAAGTGATTGCTACTCGGTAAAACCTTGTTTCTACTACGCATCTTGCGGAAATCTAAATCAACCCCGTAGATGTTTTGACTTCACAAGGTAAATCTGCTCATTTTGAATCGGACCGTCAGCTGATTCTTCAGTATCATAGTGATGACTACGAGCGGAAGTCTCCTGCTCATTGTTGCTTCCAAAACAAAACATGGTAGGCTCGACGGCCTTCACGTCCAAGCCCATCGATTATTCTTCGGAAAGAGATATTAGCCAAAGTATTCTGTATGAAATCGTTCACTCAGCAAATCCTGCCGGTTCCCAGAGGAAAGAAGACAAAAAGCTCTCCAAAAACCCTCCACAAGCATCCCCAGAATATCCCAACCCCGCAGAAGCAACACAACCACAATATTTCTTCACACGAATTCCTTCGTCGTGGTCGAGAAAACGGCGCATCTAGAGTAGGAGGAATCTCCTCAGGCTGAGAAGAATGATTTGATGGTGTGATAGATGGAGAAGTCGAACGGTTGTATTGCTATTTTCTGATGGCTTTGAGGGATTAGAAGGGGTGGAGAAGACATGATTTATTCTACTGGTTCACGAAGCGAGAGGTGTTTTGGGGGTAGATGGTTTAGGCTGGTTTGTCCTGGAGTTTGTGGGATAGACTGTGAGTTGTTGAAATGATTGACAGGATCAATTGTTTGATTTTTGTTGGAGGATTGTTGTTGGGTTTTTGGCGGAGGGAAAAGGCGAGGGAGATGGATTCCTTTTGTAGGGTTTGCTTGCATGTGCAGAAGTGGTTCGAGGACTGTGATGAAAGAGTGGATTGAGTTGCATTAATTGTTTGATACAAAGCAGAATTAAAAAATGATTACAGCATTTACGCGCTTCCAAATGGCCTACGAGACCCGGATAAGAATGCTACTCAAGTCCAATTTCTTTGGAGGTTCTCTCTATCGGCTCCAGTGCCTGCGGAGTTGAAAATTATTCCACATTATAAAAGTATACAGTAGCCATCGAATCTAGTCATCCTCACGTCTTGTGGCATGATACAATACACGCCAGCTTTAACACAGGATCTGATTTACTAGTCACCCGTAGTAGCTTAATAACAGAAAGATATCTCTTCCAACATCTCACCTGTCAATGATGTTGATCGCCAGAATATATCTTCAGTCATAATTACACTCAATATCCAACTCATAGAAGGTCATGATTAATACCACCCAAACCATCCTTTTGCCGCCAATCCTTCCAATCATGCAGTATTTATACTGGTCCTTCCTCAGCCTCATGACGGTTTAGCAGTAGTCAATATGAGGCGCGGCCACAGAGAAGCGAACATCACAATACCTTGCCTATTCATTTCTATTCGTACCTGGTCAACATGAGCTCAAAGATTGTATCAAGTTGATGGAATAATATTTTACAGGTGATTTGGTTGGTGACGTGGTTGTGTTGTGTGTTGAGATGTGTTTTTGGTGCCCTAGGTCATGTTTCTGTCGTGCGTGTTGCTGTTTATTGTCCCAAGTTGAGGAGAATTAAGATGGTGTTTGATTTTTATCTTGGATCTCTTTCAAATGCACACATGTAGACGAGTTAGGCTACTGGAAGACGCAGCTCTAACAAGAACCCCCTCTTGTTTATCATCCTATTGTGTATATATTATATCTTGCTATTGTTTATTCTGATAATTTTGGCAACACATCCCGAGGAGTCAAAGTTCATAACAGAATGCTACAGGATCTCACTTCAGATCACATATGTCTCATTAGGGAAATGATTCATCATTTGCTTTGCCCCGAACCGCCATATCTACGTTTGATCAGACTTCTCAATCTTTCGCATTTTCTAGAATACTATCCTCTATATTCTCCCGTACTCATAAAAGAAGTACTCTTTGAACTTGTCGCTTGAACTCTTCGCCACCCAGAATCTTGGTGTACGTATATCTGAGAAACCCTATGTACGAGACGATCTAGTCTCTTCTCCTGATCAACTATTCAACTCTCATCGACGAGGGACACAGTAAGCTAGACAAGAATAGAATGCAAGATAGAGTTCAACAGAGCCACATTCGAACGTAGATCCCGCTACTGTATTTGGAATGCAGACATGCAGACTACCCAGTAGTTCAAAAAGCTTAACATGCCAGTCATGGCACTATATCGATGCATTGGGTTAAGGGTGCACAGGCTGGAGGGGCACTAACAAATTTGAATTTAGAGATCTTTTTTAGTTGCTTATTGGAGTGCTTTACGATCTCGTGTGATGGAACATTCTAGAACAAACAATGAAATCATATATCTTGACATCAATCAATTGGAGGTTGACATATTGAGATATTTGGAAGGCGGGCTCGAGGCGGGAAATACCCAAGATGTCCATGCAACCAACTCGCACGGACGCAGTTGCGTTTTATCCCAAGAGATCAGCTTAAGAATTTGACTTTCTCCTAATAAGTCATCGATACGACCTCACTTGATAGTACATGTAGGTATGTGCTTGACTATCTTGAAACTACCCAAATCGCATGTAGATAGGAGACCTTCATACTAGAACCTCGAATTCCATTATGAAAAATCGGTTGATACTGATATATGCACTTGCTTGCATCGCTTGACATCTATTGAAGACAAACCGGTACACTCATCTTCATATTCCTCCGCACTCACAAAGTATTACTTTCATCCATATGTAAATCCATAAGAAACAACAAACACATCAACCTCTCTTCCCATTCTCTCTCCCCTCCAATTTCGAGAACATAAACTCAAAAACCCAAACTCAAATCACCAACCAAAAACCTCGGAATATTGCCGTTATGTTTGAGTGCTGACATCCATCCCACTCTGCACCGCATCGAATGCACCCCCACACATTTGTTCACTCGCCATGTGCTACGTGCATTATTCACGTCAAAAGCAGGCACGCACATAATTTAGCACTGTGGCGTTGCATAGCGTTTTAAACACAAATACACAATACGAGACCACTAAGAGCGGGAATTACCGGCATCCAACCAACCAACTAACCAACCAACTAACCAACCACCAAACCATCTAGCTAACCAATTCCCATCTCGCAAATAACCAAAGAGAGAAAAAAATTCTCGAGTAAAATTTCCCTTCTTCATTGCTAAACACTCCGTCAAGTGGGCATGCAAAGTGACAGGAACCAACTAACCGTGCTAACATCCCTCGCCTCACAAGGCTCCGAAATTCTAAAAAAGCCTAGGCCTTCTTTGTGGATCCATTGCATCGCTAGAGGGATGGGTTTCCTTCGGTTGATCCGGGGTTTTGGTGAATTAGCTAGAAAATCCCTGCCAGGAGGAATGATAACCCAGAGGCGAGCTCGGCGAGCAAGACGTCCAAGGTTTCGGAGATGATGTGGATGATGTGGATGATGTGCGGTGGTGGATGGATCAACGATGATCGGAAAATCAATCTTAATTATGGTTGATCAATTTCTGTTTGTTGGTATGCGAATGTGAGAAGTGGAGATTTTAATATATGTTGGGTGTCATTCCAAGAGGATGGGATTGTATGAGATTTTAATGGGGTTTTGGGTTTCGACATGGATTGTAGTATGACGGTTAGATAAATAGATGAAAGTAAAATATATTAAAAAAAAGTCAACTTCAAAATGTAAGATCATAAGATATTAAAAATGAATATAGATTGATATATATCGAAGAGGGGTAATCATCGTAGGCCAAAAGAGTAATCGCAAAAATAATCTATGCACAAATAAATGCTCCATCTACCCCTAACCTTTCCAGCCATGCAAAACAATGCTAAGTATTTCCGATTCCAAACGCCCGGCTATTGGGGAAAAATTTCCAAAAATCCCTGCTCCCCATTTCAATCTCTAGCTTAATCTCACAATGACATGTTATCGTGCAAAATAGTAACCGCCTCATTCCATCCCCTGCTAGCTGCGATATCGCTGACCGTTCTCCCCATCTCATCCTTTGACTCTAAATTAACTCCCGCTTTTCCCGCTACCAGCTTCAGGATTTCGGCATCACCATTCTCAATCGCTTGCATGATAGCGTTCCAGCCTCGGTAGATTTTATTCGGATCTGCACCATGATCTAATAGCAATTCAATCATGTCTGTCTCGCCTCCTTGATAACGACGAAGTGCTTTGACGATAGGTAAATGCTCACCAGGAGCATTGATATCTGCACCCGCTTCATTGAGAAGGTATTTGACGATTTCAATGCGATCTTCGCGGATGGCTGTTGTGAGAGGCGAAAAGACTCCACCGTTTTTATCTTCAACTGATACACCAGCTGCAAGAAGTAACTTGACGGATTCTAATTGATTTGCATGAACTGCCATTTCCAGGACTCCTTTGTAAGCACGAGGTTCCGGCATCACAGATAGAATGCGTTTGAGAATTTGAGGACTGCGAACTGCCATACAGACAGGCCAGTCTTGACCTCGAACATTGACGTCTGCTCCACGCAATAAGAGAAGATCAATCATCTCGAGGCGTTCTTCGCGGATAGCGGTTGTAAGTGGTGACATTCCTTTTGCAGACTTGTCGTTGGGGTTTACGCCTTGGTCGAGAAGCCAATTAAGTGCTTCCATGTTATTGCAACTTACTGCCATTTCGGCAATACCTTTGGGATTGTGAATATCTGCTCCGGCACTTACCAAGGCGGGGAGAAAATGAATTCGGTTATGGGTAACACATTTCCAAGCTGGATATTCACTTGCCATGGTGTTAGGATTGGCTTTGTTGCTGAGGAGGAGCTGGAAGATATCTGGTCGGTCGTCTCGGATTGATGTACATAATGGAGTGTACACGCCATCTTTCTTGGCATTGGGATCAACGCCATGTGTAAGGAGAGTTCGGACGGATTCGATATTGTTAATACTGGTCGCCAATTCCATGATTCCTGGACATTTTTTGGGATCCGCTCCGTGTGTAAGGAGATATTGGAGACAAGCGGTTTGGTAAGTTGCAGGCCAAAGCATGTGCTTCGGTCCTGGGAGATTGGGATCTGCTCCGTTTTCTAACAATACGGAGACGATGTCTGCTCTTCCACATGTAATGGCTTCAAACAGAGCGGTCTTTCCCTCCTTACTTTTAGCATTGGGGTTTGCGCCGTATTTGAGTAGTAATTCCATAAATTTTTTAGATGTCTTTTTGTTGATGGAAGCGATGAGGAGCGTATTACCATTCGAGGTAGAGAGATTGGCATCGCCATTATAAATCAAGAATAGATGTGAGAAGCCAACCATGTTCTGCATGACTGATACAGCAAGAGGTGATTCCATATCGATACCGGCAACAAGATTAGGATCAGCTCCGTATTTCAGAAGTGTGGTAGCTCCAGCCAGGAAGGATTTATCAACAGATGCTCTTAAAGGTGTAATTCCATCTCTATCATGTTCGTTTGGGTTGGCGCCAAAAGTAAGTAGTAATCGTACACTCTCTGCATCATGAGCTAGAATTGCCTCTTTAAGGGCATTGACTTCTGACCCTGTGTTTGCTGGTACACCGCCATCCAATAACTTCTCTACGGCTTTGTGGTTTTTGTCGCGAATAGCAGAAATCAGAGCTGCCTTCATAGGTCCAGTATTCGAGCCCGCACTACCTCGAGGACTCCAACGTGGCATGTTGTCGGGATCTGCCTTTAGTCGGATTGCCTGAGAAGGATTTATTATCATGCCATCGACATCCTTGATGAGACTGCCAGATTCAATAGTCTCGGTATGCGATCGTGCATCATCAATGTGATGGTTCATATGATGGTTATCGAAGGAATTGATTAAATCTGTATAAGATCTCTCGCCTGAATCATGCGAATTGACGGTTTGCGGACTCATGGGAGTATGAACATTATTCGTATTATATCGCTGAAGGTTTGAGCCCAGGAGTAGGGAAGCATCTCTAGCAGATGTCCTATCTCCCAACGATTCCGGTTGCTGACTAGTAGAAGATGTGCTGCCGGGCCATCCGTTGGTGGGTAGTGGGGGGAGAGGGAAATTTGGAAGGGGCATTTGTGGTGCTTGAACACTGTAATGGCTACTGGCATCGCTGTTTCCTAGTCCAAGAGGCGAAGGCATGATTGGCGTAGAACTTGAGCTGTCTGGAGTCTTGCTGGGTTTGCGTCCAGCCTTTTCGTCCATTCTATTGAGCGCCGCAGCTAAGCCAAGGTAGCCAATGCCCAACTCCTTCTCAATTTTGTCACTTCCCAAACTCCATTGGAAAACCAATGCGCTCATCCTCAAATCATCCCTTGTTTTACTCAATGTGCCGGCCATTTTTCTGATATCATTAGGAGTGTTGCTGAAGATTTTTCCCCAACCTCGCTTGAAACCTCCCACATTTTCATGTTGAAGAAATTTAGCAAGCAATTGGTAGAACACTTGGAAATTCGCTTGGGTGGCTCGAAATTTGTGATCGAGCTCTGTTATCATTTCGATAGGGAAGTTTTGTACATGATGATTGCATTCTTCGAGTCCAGCTTCGATTGAAAAAAGGATGTGACAAGTGTCGAGAAAGTCATGGGCGAGGGCTTCGAAACCTTGAGGTAGCTCTTTCACCGTTGTAAGGTATTCCAAGACCCTGACCGAAATGCGATCGCTTAGAGCTGTCGTCTTCAGACAGAGCTGCATACATTGTGTTTGTGCTTTGGAGAACTTCCCGGAATTTGGCGTCGATGGTGCCATGATTTGTTTCTGCTGCGGGGGTGGCGCAAAATTTCTAGGTATTGTTTTTTCGGGAAGAGTCTTTTCAGCCAACGTTCTTTCGGGGAAAATGCTATAAGTGTTGTGATTGGTACTTGGACTATTGGGAGATGGTGGTAAGCCCAATTCTCCTTTGGATAAAAGTTGGAAGGAGTCCTTGGAGCTTAATGAGAGAGCTTCAGCGAATGAGTATTCAGCAGCCTCGGCTCTTTGCCTAGACACTGCAGCGGCCTGTGTACTCATACTGATTTGGGAGAATTGAAAAAGAAAGTAAATGACCAATCTATATCCAGAGAAAAAGCAATAGAAGGTGGAGAACGGGAGACTTTATGATTATCATTTCGTAGAGTTATAGTCCCGGGCTATTGGGATTTTCGCCCTCAGACCCCTTCAAAGCACGGGAGATATTTGAATTTGATTCGCCAATAATTGACGAGCTCGATCCATTTCCAGTTATCGCCATCGAAATCTTTATCTCTAAATTACCTACGACCGCAAACTCTAATATGAACCCAAGCTATTGAGAGAAAATAAGCATGGAAGTACCAGTGATGGACTCGCCGAAGGGTTGATTCGTATTGTCATAGGCTATCTTTACCCGGATATCCCTTAGTCTTAATTTTAGGTTCGGGTTTAGACCAAAGTCTAGCCCACTAGGAATAGAGTTGAGTCCGTCGCTGAAATACGCGAAGTGGGTAATCAGCGCAAGGATATAACCGAGATGCAAGGAAGGGCATAGAAAAGGACACCATGAAAAGCTCAGGGTCCAATGTTCACTTAAAGTGATTGTTGGGGAACGGTTGGCTGGTTCGTTTTCAAGAGATGGAGATTCATTGACAATTGGTTGATGCCTTGAGAAAATGATTCGCAATTTCAAGTATCATGGTACATATGCACCGTCCCGCCACTGCTTCATTTCGATTGTGATGGAACTACAGCCGTTCAGTCAGATCCAAATCATAATTTCCTCGAATTTCTAAAATCCAATCATGAAGCCCATCAAATTATTCATATATCAAATATCGGTTCAATGGGAAACAGCGATCAAGCATCGAATCCATTAATTCAATTAGTCACCACCCGGTCCAATCATATATGAAATCTTGTAAGTCTATGTGACTGCGTGTAGTCGGCGAGTGTCAAATTTCTTCCTGGAACGACCGTAGTGAGATTGTAATAAGAAGGACTAGTACCGAATAGATAAAAAGGAAGCTGAAATTATACAAAAAAGGTCTGAGTTATGATTAGCTCGGGCCCTAAAGCAATCGCCGATGTTTGTGTAAAAAATGCAAAATGCGCTAAGTATGGCTCGCATTCGACGATTCATTCTCCATTTCAGCAAGTTTTCCCGATGCCTTTTGCAAACACTGCCATCTCACCCCGCTGAAGCCTACGATGCTATTGAATGCTTTATCCCTTCCCCTCATATTTTCGAGTAGTGCTACCACGTGCTCATTTTGTCTCGCACCAGGCACATCGCCATGAGCTTCCCCGCAAAATTTTAGTTCTAGTTTATCTTTTCCGATTGTCATTTTCGCTAGTGGAGCTAACAGCAATTCTTTCGTCTGTTGTTTCGAAATTTCGATTAACTCACTGTATGGTTTATTGAACGATTCGCAGGGCAAAATGTTGGAAACTAAAGCTTCGAAACGAATGGTTTTGGTAGAAACTATGAGATGTCCTGGAACATGGTGCAAAGTGCAACGAAATGACAGAAGATCTTTAGATTCTCCATGCATAGTGCCCAAACCTAGAGCTTGAAAATGCATCGTCTCGGCTTTGGGACTATATTCATCGTCGTCCGCGGGTCCCACCATTACCTCCGGACTTTCGAATCGGTCATTTGAAATATCCAATGCGTGTAGGTTGATTTGTTTTAAGGCAGAAGATCCACGTTCCTGAAGATATTGGAGAGACCATTCTGGGTACGTGGGAATATCCCAAAAAGCCCACTTGAGTGGCGAAACAAGCAGGCGATATCGGGGATACAAAGAGCTGATGGGCCAGCAGCCAAAAAATATAAGACCGACGACAAACCAGAATACCTTCATGGTGAACTGCATTGAAGCACATGCACTAAGCAGAAACACGGCTAAAAAAAGGAAAAGAGAGTGAAATGTGTTCTGCGGGCGACGAAAGTGAATAAAACTGTCGTAAACCTCAAGTAAGTTGGCCAAATCCGCAATCTGTAACTGTAGATATGGGCCCAGTTTTTCCAAAAGAGGGCCTAGCCAGTCTTTGTTTCTATGCTGGTCCATGAGTTCTCCGGCCTTCAGAGCTGTAGTTCCTCGCTTAATATTTCTTGAAAATTCATCCCGCAACGCGGACACCGATGAAGGGTAATAGTAGTTCTTTGCAGTCGCGTAGACAATATACGCATACTGAACGCAAAAGGGTTAGAGAAGATAATTTGCATCAGAAACTTACTTACCAAGAATGACATGATATATGATGTATACCAAAGCAATATATATGATATCAACCATTTAGATGTTCGCCATTGGTCCTCCCACCTGTAAATTTTCCTGATATCTACTGCGAATTCTTGCAATGGAGCACTGACTATAATCAGTCTTTCTACGTGTCTGCGGAAAGTGTCGATATCGAAGGGAAGTTCTTCGAAATCATGGATGTATTGCGCGGTGAAAGGGCGTGAGCCATGAAGAAGTTTCTATTGGTTACTTAGAATGAGGTCGATAATTTCAAAACTGCGCAGACTCACATATCCAATCCATTTTTCCCATTTAAATTCTGTGAACCCATGATCGTCTCTCCGCTCAAAATGCTGAATGGGCGGAAATGGTGGAGGAATATTTTCAACAGCTCGAACACGGTGAACATGTCTGGCGGTAACCCAAGCAACACGCATTTCCTCTCGAGTTCGCTGGATTTTGTCAACCCTCTTTTCGAAGTAGTCAATATTGTTTAGATGGTCCTCAATCGCGTCCTCATCATCGCCAGTATGTTGAGCGTCCTTGGCTCGCTGTAAATCATCGTGGGCTTCAAGGAAATCAAAGTTTGCTTGATGTGAGAGATATGGCCGACTTTTGGCCAATTTTCCCGCAGTTTGTCTTGTAGCTTTCGATTTGACTGACGCGATAGGGTGAGCTATAGCATCTGCAGTCCCCTGCAAGACGTTTTTTGTTCTTTCTACTCGCGATCCATTTCCCAATCTGGAGGTATTTAGTACCTTTTCTGCGTCAAAAGCTGGGCTCTGATTGATCTCCTCCACTACAGCGTCGAAAAACGCGTCCTGTTCATTATCTTCGGATGTGAAATCCCTACCGTCAATCCTCAATAGGCGTTTCGCTTTTGCCTTTGCTTTCGATCGTATGCCATCGGGTTCATTGCGAAGTGATGAATCGCTCAAGATTTGGGAGACCAGAGGTTCCTCATTACGCATCATAATCTTTTGATTGGTTTCGTCGCAGTAATTACCTGGCTAGGTAAAGGATATCGTTTGACTCTGATCATTCTCGGGCTCGAAAGATATTTATCGACCTTATCAAAGGTTCGACCGATGGTGATGAGACCGGTATCTGAATGTAAATAAAGGGTATTTTCCAATAAGCCAAGAAAGGCAATGGCCTCTATATTACTGCGAGGCTGAACGAGGCTGTACTGCCTCTGATGACGATGCTGTCGGTCGGCTTTGTTTATGTCGTTTGAACTTGTGAATTTCGCGGAGCTAACACTCCGTGCGTGGAAAGTTTGGCTGTGGCTGAAGCTACCCCACCAGCATTCTGTGGCTCAAGATATCAAGCTCAGCCTTACCTGAACTTGTATTTCCTTCGAGCCTCTACTCTATTCTCAAGATCGACCTCCAATATTACCTGAGGATTGGATTGTACTTTATGAAGTCACTATGTCCCCTTTCCAGGCGTGTTTGCAACACGAAGAGTTCATTATGTCGCAGTCCCAAACGATCTCTCCTGACGCTGGCGATTGAGACTTCGTGCGATGATACAAGCGTTTCCATTGTAGAGAAGCATGAAAATAATTCTGCTACCTTGCACTTCAACTCCAAGGTTACATCGGACAACAGGTCATTTGGGGGAGTGTGGCCTATCGCAGCACATGAGTCTCATCAGAAGAACTTAGCACAATTGGTGAAAGAAGCGATTAGAACTCTACCTCGACAAGAATCTACAGATGCATCATTTGAGAACACTATAGCCGTCGCATCACATCATGGATCTAAGTTATACAAAAAGCCAGATTTTATAACCGTGACACGAGGCCCAGGGATGCGAGCGAATCTCATCACTGGTATTGATACTGCGAAAGGTTTGGCTGTGGCATGGCAAATCCCTCTATTAGGTGTGAACCATATGCAGGCCCACGCTCTAACGTCACGAATGGTATCCGCCCTTGAAGCGGGAAACAAGACTGAAAACGAAAAGTATGAGAATGATCCTGCCTATCCATTCCTCTCTCTGTTGGTTTCTGGTGGACATACCATGCTTGTCCATTCTCGTCAACTTTGCGACCACGAAATTTTGGCAACAACCTCGGATCTTGCGGTTGGAGACATGGTTGACAAGACAGCACGAGATATTTTGCCAGCTTCTGTAATTGAATCTGCATCAGATGTCATGTATGGACGTGTTATGGAAGGATTCGCATTTCCTAATCACAATTCCACATATGATTATGAGCCCTCTCAAAAGAGTATTGCACAGATTCCAAGGCCAACAAAATACGAATGGATATTGACACCTCCTTACATGAGTACTGGTCACCGTCCATTAAAATCTTACAATTCAGAATTCTCATTTTCTGGTGTCGGAAGCCAAATCAAGCGCATTATGAACCGTAACCCAAAAATGGATGTTGTAGAAAGGAGATTACTTGCTCAAGAGACTATGAGAGTTGCATTCGAACACCTCGCTTCTAGAGTGATTCTAAATCTCGAGCGCCCAGATTTGAAGGAAACAAGAACCCTCGTTGTCTCAGGAGGTGTTGCTGCAAATCAATATCTGAAGTATATATTGAGGTCATTACTAGATGTTTGGGGGCATAAACATATGAGGTTGTTATTTCCACCTCCAAGATTCTGTACAGATAATGCAGCTATGATTGGGTGGACAGGTATCGAAATGTGGGAAGCTGGCTGGAGGAGCGATTTGGATATACTGGCGGCTAAAAAATGGCCAATCGACCCCAGAACCGAGGGCGGGATACTTGGCTTAGATGGCTGGAAGAATGAAATTATTTAGGTTAGCATTTAAAGTCTTTTTCTGTGGCTGTCTTTCAATCATATGACGATGCTATTTCCCGAGCATCGATACGAATGGACTTGCGCCGAAATTGTAGTCCGATATTTTCCCAGCCTCTCCCTGTTGTCCCCTGGCCCTTCTTCTCCCTACCGAATCTTGACTTTCTATCAAGCTCCAGAACCTTCTTGATCGATGTAATAGTATCTAGAACACCCCTCTACTTTCCGTCACCAAAAAAGCTGGCCGGGCAATATTTGTGTGGCCCTCGGCGTTGCAAACTAATTTTGAAAGATGCTCAACGCTAGGTAGCTTTATTCACAAACTGTGAATCAAAGGTCCTGTCTGATGTGTCAGAGAAAACTCAACCTTCCGTTGAGCGAAGAGATTACCAGGTCCCCTGAAGAAGATGGATACAGGATTTGGTAGAATGGAGATACAGTTTGGATAAAACCAGCTCCCAAGTTCCAGTTTGCTTTGTATTGTCATTGATAGCCCCTTTTGTGCAATTCTTCCTCGTTCCCAAGTGTCAAACGATTGATTATTGAAAAGCAGAGTAGATGGAGTGAGTCTGTTTGTTCTCAGCAAAAAGAGCTTACCATTCATAGACTTGTCCTGATTTTCATTCTGGTCTATGCAGTCAAACTATGGTTAAGCCGTCTTGTTGCAGTCTTTTGTTATCTTTTTTTTATATGATTGTTTGTCTTTTTCCATTAGCATCCACTTTGGAAACCCGAAGTATATGGATAAATTCAGGACAAGCTGTTCGGGAAACATTACAATATCTCTACAGAGTTTGCGCAAGTAGTGATTTGTATGAGTAACAATGAAGTTATGTGACTAAGACTAACTATATATCTGGACCACTTTACTCAGCAGTTCTTCCTTCTAGTCAATATCAGGCAATACAGCCTTATGCTTTCTGATATGTGCATATATAAATTTTATACACCTAATTCAGACATTATCAAACTATATGGGCACTAACAATAATAGTCGGCTTTTTAAGCGGCCGACCGCTACTGCTCCCTTCAACGAAACTGATGCTAGTGTTCTGAAAGGTCATCTAACTACCTACCTACGTAGATATTGCTTACTAATTTCACCTTGAAGATGAGAATTCATCATCTCATTTCCTCATTTATTGCTCATTTCTCCATATAGTTGCTCATTTATTCATACTAATGGTAGTAAATTCGAATCGAATCATCTGTCTATCTACTCATATCTTTATACAGTCACTTATTTTTCCATGAAATTACCAAAGTGCTCCCAAGATGAAGAAAACATTCACCATCATGATACAAATGATTACAATCCCACTCGAATCTGTCTATATTAGGCCCACTTCCCGGGCACAGAATGTAAAACTCATGATCAGTTTTTACTTTCTGTCCACAAAAGCAGCTTTCACAACCACACATTTTCTATTCCACAACATTACAGCAAGTTGTACATTTAGGCAAGTTTATTGATTCTTTCCTCATTCAGCCTAAAGAACAATTGTCTTCGAGTTATTTGACTAACATGTCAATTATTATAGAGTTCATTTGTTCTGTACCACATACTGATCGAAAATGTCTACACCACCCGGTTCTGGCTCTCACAAGGATAGGAAAGTTTCGGGAAACCCCGATGTTCTACATTCCAGACCACAGGAAACTCCTCCCGTCACAGCCCAACCTGATCAAGGACTACCTGTTGCACCCCCTATCTCGGACAACACTCCACAACATTCATCTGTTAATGATGACCGGCAAAAAGTCCGAGAGGTTACCACGGGACATAACCAAGAGTCTGTACCTCCTTTCAATCTACCAAGTCTACCATCTCAGAGGCCTAATCCACAAACCCTTTTTACCGATCCTTTAAAGTGGCAACCACTTTCAGGAGAGCCTTTGAGTCCAGTTCATGGCAGCTCTCTACCGCAAGATATCTGGAGACCACAGAGCTACGCGAGATATAGCAATACCAGGAATGATAGTGCAGCTCATGCCAATACTTCCAGTCCAGACATTTGGAAGCCGCAAAGTTACGCCAGATATGATGATAGCAACAGCCATGGTTCTCGTCTTTTCAATCCTACTCCAATTCCTCGAGGATCAAGCTCAAGAATGAATCAAGTCAGCTCGATTCAGCAACTTCCTCTATTAGCACATGCTTTCCCACCGACCAACAATAGTTCTACCCAACGACTCCCTCCGTTAGCACCAGCTGCTCCAAAAGCCAAAACGACGTATGCCCCGCGCTTCCCTTTATCATCAGAGGCTAGTCAGCCTGCCGACGTCAAATCTGCTCCTCACTTTCCTATATCATCGCAAGCCAATCCAACTACTAGCATCAGCTCGACCATACGACAACCTTTATCATCACCAGCTGCCCCACAAAAACCTCGGTCAGCACAAGTTGTTCCACAAGCCAACATCAACTCTGCGCCACAACCACCAGTACAAGCTCCCACTACTACCCTCGACCACATTCCTTCTGAAAAAGCCGAAGAGCTTCGAGACAGACTCTTCAAACTCACCTCCGACTACCAACGTCTCTACAGCACCTTCATGTCCAGCGGAGACGCCAGCCCCAATGCCGCTCGCTGGAAGTCAATCGACATCGATCTTCCCTATCTCTTCGAAGTCCGTCAACAAGTCATCAATTTCCTAGTCACTACCAAGAGATTCGAGAAAGGAGAAAAAGTCGAAGATGTGCAGGGATTCAAGGAATCTCAAAAACCTTTCTTCAAGAATTTGGAGGATGCTGTCGCTATTTCTGTTGAGAGGTTGACTTGGTTGAGGAGAAATCTGGAGGGTCCCGATGGATATGCTTATCAGCATCGAAGTTGGTACTATCAGGCTATTGGGAACAATCCACGGAGTAATGGTTTGCCTTCTGCGAAGGGGAATGAGGAAGTTGAGGGTGGAGATGATGGAAATGCTGGAGATGGTGGAGCATCTATTGACAAAGCTACAAGACATGGCGATGAACATGGCAATTTGGTATCCCCATCTTTAGACTCTGAAGATGAAAGAGAGATGAAAGCGGAGAAGGCATGAGGATATAGTATTTGGGTGGCTTGATGTAACTTTTGACGCGGTTTCTGGCGATTCCGTTTAGAGATTGAACTAGACAACTTCCTAGATACTGGTCACTTAAGGGGTTCAATGTTTCTTCAGCATATTTCTTCACTTTTCCTTGTCTTGTTAGAGACGCCAATGAGCACCCTGTCACATTTCTTCCCAATGGTCTGGAGAATGAAAGGAAGGATTTGTTATAGCTTTAGATACCTACCTATATATGATAATGAAAAATCTTGGCAATGAGAATCCTCTCCATATTCATATTTCGGACTGTTGCAAATGCATGAATTCTAGAGTAGAAATGTTTGAATAATGAATGAAAGAGTATTATCAAGCTAACATTGAGTACATGTCCAAAGGTAAATCAAGAAATCTAGAATATGTCAACCCCCTCTTTTTGTGTCTTTTATTGTTTTAAAACGCAGAAACATAGATTCATCCAACGAAATAACTAATCAAACTGGATAAATAGGAAAGTGTGATATCTCGTGTATGCTAATCACTGCTAATGACTATAAAGGAAATTCGTTCAATAAAAAGAAAGGCTACATTGGAAAAAGAATAAAACCGGGCAGGATCCTCTGAAAGCACTGAACACCGCCCCGGGACTCTCAATTCAAAATGGATTTTAATAGTCTACTAGTGAAACCCCTTTGCACAGAGAGAAGAAATGCCGTTGCGATATGTCATATGCGTGCCGAGCGCTCAAGCTAAGAACTAAGTCCCTTTATTATTGAGGAATAAGATGGATTCTTGCCAGGAGTGAAATGTAAACCCGGCTGCTCTACACTCATTCCCGAGTATTGTGAGATTTGGCTGTTTCCCACAGTACTGTAGATTCCACAACAACTCAGCGAAACCAACGAGGATCTGATGGATATTCTCTAAAACAGAACCACGTTCTTCTGGAGAATGATCTTTCATTATTTGATCAAGCAGAAACTCTCGGTGGAAGTAGCCGCTGACCTGGAACGAACATACCATGCAATTATTCGTACCATCGTCCAGTAATCGATTATCATTACCTATGAAGAAGCTACTTAGAAGTTCTGATACTAGGCGACGATCAGAAAACTCATGGTTAAGGATGTGCTGTCGCATCATGAGCTTGGAGAGGTCTTCGTTATAATCAGCTGTGACTCGATGAGTACAACCAGTAGGTGCTAATGGGCAGGTATCACGACCATTCAAACGCAGACGGTAGAGCCAGAATGGAACGAAACGACTTCCTAAGACTGTATAATGGATAAATTCAAGATTTGGCTGAGCGTTGTAGTCCATGTGATGTCTCTTGGTCAGATGATCACTTAATCCTAGGATATCAAAGGGTGCAGACTGGCAATCCTCAATTAGGCACCGGTAACTTCGTGAACTATCATGTTTTCGGAAGTGTTCCATGAACTTGTCTGCTCTTTTGAACGGCTTCGCAGTTCGATGACACCCGTAAACAGGACAGACTACTCGGAAGTCTTGGGTATGAATAGTCTTGGTATGTCGCGTGAGTCTTGAACAATATTTCATTAGCTATGCATTCGGTTTTTATAATGCCAGGAAAATCGTAAATAGCAATGAGTGGATTTAGAATGATATTATTGCAACGAGTCAAGTTACTTACTCATATTTGCGCGGAAAAGTCTGTTTGCACCCTGGGTAGTCGCAACTCAATCTGCCCTTCTGCCCTCTCAGAGCAACATCGTGAGATCTGATATTTCATGTCTTAGCAAAAATCCCGATTCTACATCTCATTGATACTTACCCATGGGTCGATAATTCTTGGGGATTCGGTGAAAATGACGGTGCAGTGGCTATCTGGCCGGAAATCCCCTCAAAATTGACCAATGGGGTCGGGGAAAGACGTTTACTAATATCACCAGCTTCTATGAAGCCAGCCATCGAAACCTCGACATTAGGTTCTGCCGGAAAAATCTCGTTCCATTTGCCTGAGTCAAAGCCGACCGACACGCGAACTTGAGCCTCTGGTACAAGCGTGGCAGCGTATGAGCTGCCCAGAAGCGTAGTGCTCAAGGACACTGGTAACGCTAGCTCCCCAGTTTCATTATTATTTCTCTTCAAAAGATCGGTATTATAATCTGCGGCAGCACCGAAGTCGTGTGCTTTCCCTACTAGTATCTCTGAAATTTGACTTTTGAGATAGCCCTAAAATTAGCGTGTCTTTTTTTTGGCCACTTACCTGGAATAATCCAATGATTCCAAAGTAAGAAATCGCCCTACAGGGCTTCGGGCGTCGCTATCCATCTTATTGGAGAGGAGTTGCGAGAATAAGCAGCCACAAAAAAAGTGAGGCGAGCAAGCGAGTTTGATTGGTGAATGAAGTTCTGCGTGAGAAGAGAAAAATGAGTGCCAAAACTTCGAGAAATGGCAGTGGGAACAAGCTGGTATCTTATAATTCTTATTTCGAAGACATACCCTGCATTGGGGCGACGGCTTGAATGCAGAAGACAAACTAAGCCTTACAAGAAAATTTGGAGGCTTGTATAAGTCACATGTATCTCACGTTCCCAAAAGGGTCACATGTATAATCTTGATGGTTTGTGAGATATTAAGTCATCATTTTTGTTGAAGCACCATAAAATGACTGTTATTTTGTTATTGCACTTGCTCGCTGCTGTTAAGAGAAGATTACCTAGGTATCCGGTATTTCCATGCGTCTAGATGTTGGACCCCTCAACCATCATGACATAACTAAAGATTCATCAATGTCTTAGGCAGCTGGTACATTGCGTCTCTCATCAACATGAACAACAATTCTGGAGCCCTAGTATGATTGTTCTTAGACTGAAGTAGCCTGATGGGTGTCACACACTGCCAGAGATATCCGACGAGCTGTTATTTGGAGATATATTTGAGATAATACTTGGTGGCATGTCCGCAATGGATCACGATGATAGTGAACAGGTACCAAAATATTCTAGTCAACTTAGCTTTAAAATGGCTATTCACTTCAGATAATTTTTTCACAAAAAGAATCATGCTTCAAGGTGGAAGCTGGGTTCTCTATTTTGATACACCTTCCTTGGATTGTATGGAATTGTTACTCGTCGTCTCAATCCGTAAGAGTGCGGGGAATCGCATGATTTTCAAAGATGAAGTGAATATATAATCATGCACATCTTGATAGAAATCGGAACCCGTGCCTAGATTCCAGAACGCTGTCACAAACCTTTTCCAATCTCTTCCCGACGAACAACTTATTCTTTATAATGGCCATGAACAATTTCACTCCCTTTTTAGCTTCATATAATGAGCTTGTCGAGCAGTGGCAGGAGCTACTTCGTATCTTAAAGGGTATAGAAGAGAAAGCAGTGGAGCTTCCGGAACTTATGCGGATGATCTGGGTTTTCAAACAGTCTTGCATTGAGTTTCAAAATTTTCAGGTTTGTTTGTGCGGGCTCTCCACTTCTGGGACGGCGATGCTGATTTTTCTCAGACCAAGCTAGATTACTTTAGCGCAGATTCTCCATCTGGTGATCTCTTCAATCACTGGCAAGAACTGAGCTCTGATTTCAACAAGATTCGAGCTTGTTTTGCTGCTCTTGAACTGAGCATTGACAAGTATCACAGTTCCCGAGCAATGGCTGAATTATCTCCTCTTACTCCAGTCGATCTATCTCGCCCGTCTGTCGATTTTACCAATATTCATGACAGCAGATCTGATACGGCCAAAATTGGAGGCTCTAAGATCCTTAAGAAGAAGCCAAGAAAGCTCATTATCTCCATTCCGATTCACACAATCGAGGGTTCATTTTTCGACGGGACCAAAAGAGCGCGGGTTGTAACAAGAGCGCCGGGGGAGTTGACCTTAATCCTTCGAGTGAGCAAAGAGTATCTAAGCTTAAATGCGCGACCTCCACTAGATATGGAAGAAGAAATGCGACTTTGTGAGTATATCAGCATTCTTTTTCATTATCATATCTTGACTGATTCTGATTTCGTACCATAATAGCTGTTTTGCGGTGTCAGAAAGCCGAAGAAGAAGAGGCAAGGAAGCAAGCAGAGGCAGTTTTGGAAGCAGCACGGATAGCAGCCATTCAAAAAGCAGAATTTGAAGCAAAACTTCAAGCCGAACTTGAAGCAGAGTCTCAGGCAAAAGCTGCAGCAGAATCTCAGGCGAAAGCTGACGAGGAAGCTCGACTTCAGCAGGCCGCCAGCCAATTTCCATTCAATTCTGATGATTCCGTTAGTCTGGGGAGCTGTAAGTGGGCTGTCAGTGATGGCAATATGCCTATACCAATGTCAAGATTTCAAGCACCTGGCATGGAAGAAATTCGACAAGCTCTAATCACTACCACGAACCTGATGTACTTCAGTCATAAACAAACAGCCAAGGCTTCCATGATCAAGCGCCAAGTTAGGAAGCAGCTTCAGCTTGGTAAGAACTTCTTTGAGGAGAATGGTTGGTCAAGAAGATGTGACATCATCATCCTGAAGGCATTCAAGGAGGCCTGGGTAAGTCTTCAGCCAAGCACATATCGGGCAAAATTTCAAAGAGGCTTTGGACTACAGTAAACTGACTCATTTGGTGTCATGAGTAGCATTCTGAACTTGTTGGATATTAGATTTACTTCGCGAGGAAGAACTCGTTGATCTTTTTTATCTAAAGTGAGTCTTCTCGAGACAGCAAGATCCTTCCTATACTAACTTTTCACTAGAATCTATTAACGGCGCTGCTAGGTTATTACTTTGGGTTGGTTGCAGAATTCATGGTGTTGAGCAATCATTATCGTTACTTGCTAGGAATTGCGTCAATACCTTTTTGCGATTGGTGGTCACAGCTGGGAAAGGGATTTCTATACAGCGTATTACATAACATCATTAGGAGAAGCTCATATAAACAAAATCTTGAAAGTCAAAACGCATAGTTAATGTGAATGTGATAAAACTTTTTTTCCTTTAGTAGAGAGCGCAATTGCAGGTAACTGTGTGATGTAAACTGAAGTTGCCCCCGCGTTTGACGACACAGATTCACTTTACGCCATCATGAGAATCCTCAAAATATCTGCTCCATTTCTTTTTTAGGAGATAATTAATCTTTATAGAAATCTTCGGGGAGTTGATAACTCACTCTTAATCTACATCACAATTTCTTTCTCACACATATCATGCTCGCCCAAACTGCAGTCAGAGAATATATAAAGATTGATTTTTCAGACAACACTCTCGTCTCCTCTCAAATCCCAATTTTGCATTTCACTAGTCAGGTTGGTAAAGAAAATATCATGCTTCATCAAGATAAACATTGATTTTTTAACTATAGATCTTTACCATCGAGTCATTGATCGAATTTCACGCCTATTAAACAATCCAAAGTCCGCTTCATGTCGACAGATCAACTCATCGTTAAATTACGCCACACCAAAAGTCAGCTCGAGATGATTGAGAAGATCATGAATACGGAAAGCATTGTAGGCCGGGAAGATCTTACTGGGGCCACTGGGAGCAAAAATATCAGGAATGATAAACAACCCAATGCGCCTGCTAGATCACCCATGGTCGAAAAAGTGTTACTTCGTCCCCGCAGGATTTTAAGACGTGGGGACTGTCATGCAAGTATCAAATACAGAAATTGTATCTCCTTTCTCGAAGATACACTCGAGTCTATGACGGACTCTGTCGCCACAGAAGATAGGGCAAGAGGTTTGGGTGGTCAGCAACAATGGTCCGCGAAAGACAAAGATGGGCAGAAAGAGATTGAAGATTTAAAAACCAAAATTGCGAAATTGTTAGCGGAGAATGAGAAATTAGAGGCTACAAACAATGAATTGATCTGTGACGTCGACAAGGATGAGACTGGGCTTTCAGAACTAAGAGAGGAGGTGGGATGAGTCAGAGATAATGAGAGTAAGCTGGAGGAGATCGCCAACAATTTAGAGACTTCATGCAACTACACAGATAAAGCTCACAACATCTTGAGGTCTCTCAAGAAGAAAGACAGTACATACCGGGAGCGCGTTATTATATTGAAGAAGGAACTGAAGGTGTGCAAAGCAGAGAGAGATGAGGCTCTAGCAAATTTGGACCGTCGAACCGAGAGCTTCGAGAATGAACATAAAAACTTGATCGATGAGAACACGAAGCTAAAAGCGACACTAACAGGCTTCAAGAGAAAATTGGATTGTGTAATGGAGGATGTGGAGGATGCTACTTCTCATGAAAAAAGGTAGGCCACAGTGTTCTTCGAGATACCAGCTGCCAATGTTTTCTTTCACTATTATGGTCTAGGGTTTATTTGCTTTGGCAAAGTGCTTGAAGGTTGATTCAAAGGTTCTTTCAAGAAGAGTGTTGATGTTACTCGCACTTACAGTCATTTTAGTTAAAGGGTTAGCGACACTAGTTTAGTTCTTTCATGCTATGAACTTCTGATCACGGCATCTTGAGAATCACCTTTGTTATCTGATTGGGTGAATAGACTTCCAAAATAACATGATAAATATGAATCAGTTGGTTATTTCGAGGCTGACGTGAGACTTTATCTTTCCAGAGTAAATCATCGACGCTGGCCCAGATAGCACAAGAGTGAGGATTCAGATATTGAATTTCTTCAAACGAAGTGATAGCGTTCTATAAACTGCTATCTAAACAACTTTACCGAGAATGAAATCAAATCATCGTCGTGCATGAGATGATATCAACGAGGCTACCACCAGATCTACTTACTACCTGATCACGTTATGTACGTAGATGCACTGTTTTGTCCACAAACCACATATTGCTGCATCAGAAGATACGAGAAAGTCATTTCTGCTTGATAACATTCTGTTTATCTTTCGTCTTTCATTGTATTAGGGTATTCTCATTGTTCCCGCAAAAATTTGATTTGAAAGTGAATATATTCAGCGCGTCGAACTAGATAACTTAGATAACCCTCAAAAAACATTCCCAACAACATTCACAACAACGCGCTTTCGCACCTTTGCTATTCTACAAGCCTGCGTTCAGACACACTTTCGTGCCACAAATCGAACTCTGCCTATCGAAAATCGAATAAGCGCATATTACCCCTCTTTCCTTAAAATGAAGCAATCCTCCCGCCGTACGCCTGGTCAGCCGACAGACCAGCCCAGCAACGCCATACACAGACTATCAGAAGTGGTAACCCGATTTGAATCTCTGACTGCATCCTCAGCAGCCAATCAAGCCAAGACAGAATATCGACGAGGTGAATTTCTTGAGCAGTTAGTCGGCCAGAAATATCCAGCAGTGGTGGCCGAGGAGCATATTCGATTTATCCGTGATTCGTTCACCAGCTTCAACGACCAAATTAAGAAACTACATACGGGTGTACCATTAGTACCTCAGATACTCAGAAGAAGTGCTAGACATAGTAATATCGACAATGGCATGAGTGCTGAAATGGGTGGGGAGATGGCGATGGACGTTGATGACGATGAAGATAGAGACTATAATGAAGATGGTGGGGCTGCATCTCCTCAACTCACCGCAGAACAAGAGGCAGAAGATGAAGAACACTGGCGCCAAGCAGTAAATGCCCTCTCAATAGATACGACTATGACCAAGTATTTCGTAGAAATGGGTTACCAAGCGCCGCATTCTCCATCGAAGGAGGAATCAAAAGTACAGGGCCAAGAAGAACTTCGACTCCCTAAGCGCAAATCTCACTCAAAGAAGTGGGTACCAAGTCTTAACAAGAACAACAAACGTGCCTTACTACCACCACCCAATACCGAGCAGCTATTCCATAATCTATCCCTACACAGCACTGCACCAGAACAAAATATTAACACGACCGGTAACCTGGTTGGCGGATCAATAGAGCCATCGTTTTCCAGTCCATCAATGCCTCCTCCCAAGCGTGCCAAGACGGTGTCTTCATCCTCTTCCAGATCAGATTTCAGACTCAAGCAACCTCCTCGCTGTGCCTCGTGCGTGCAGATGAAAAAAAACTGCGATCGTCGAACTCCTTGCGGAAGATGTTCTGGCATGCGCAATCACAAGGTGTGCATTCCATACTGGAGAGATTTGCAAAGAAATTGGGACGCAGAGGGATGAGAGTTAGGATTCTGATTCTGGGTGCATGTGTGCACTTGGTGTGAGTCTTTTGATTTTAGTGTTTGGGAAATAACTGAACTGATCGGATGACTAGTAGACTTTATCCTGTTTCTCTCCTGAATGCGATAGACTTTGATAGTGTTCATTAAGTGGAGGAACGAGATTTTGTCATCTTGTCGATAAGCTACAGTGTGATTGGCGCATGCCCCACCTTCCTTCTTCGGGGAATTCGTACTTGAGAGATGGATATATGACATCTTGATGATTTCTTTTACAGGCCAGTCTAATTAATGGAAGCACGTAGGGATAGTAATTCATGTATTGGTATAGAGAATAATGTTTCCTTTCTTTCGTATCCTTTCCTTCGCAACGGATGTTTCTTTTCTTCACTCGCATAATTCCAGACCCTTCTAAATCTCCTGTCATGAATATGAGTAATGTAGAACAATAGACAGAATGATAATTCGATGAAATATGATGTCGATGATAACAGCATTTCTCGAAGCAACGCGGTGATCTTCTGTAGTTCTATGATAACTATGAACCTATGCCTCACTTCAATGATCATTTTTAAACTGGATAGTAATTAGTCGGTAAATATGATACCACAGGTTCAATTATCCTACGCATAGGAACAATGGAAGCAAATATCATACAACGTCATTCTACTCATCTAATCTCTCCCACTTCTAGCGCAAACAATTTAGGTTCTCCTCTGTGGTTTAGAGGATTTTCGCGTTTGCTGTAACTCAATATATCGAACAAGCAAAGAATCTCGTAGTATATGGATACTTGTACTCATGCATCTACAATAACATACGTTTCTCACATTAAAATTTAGTAGTAGCATATCTACTCGATGCCAAAGCAACATAAATGCATAAACTATCTCACCTCTTGCAAAATTTCTCGGTGTGATTCCACGAGGCTGATCTCTAACCTGCCACCTTTTTGCTCTTGACAAAAGCAAATTTCATTTGTCTTTTAACTCCACTCATTGGTCCATGCATTGTGCCCTTTCACTCCCAACAGTCCTCCTGAAATACGCGAGCGACGTCACGCTAGCCCATAATGGAATTGCTCTTGATTTCTTATTGGTTAAGCGAATCATTATAAATCTAAACCACGCTAAATTAAATTCTGGACCTTGGTATAGCACCACTGGTTAAATAATTCTTGTGGGGAAGCCTTATACGAGCCGGACAATATCTATACTGGCTCTGATTATAAGAGAAAAAGAGATTTGGTCCTGGAGAGAATTAATGAATGTTCTTGGACAAAGGAACATCTTGAAAATGAATATATCGACACCGTATCGATGCTTGTGAAGGAAACGAGGGAAATCTCACAAGAATGGAAGAATAAATGCAGAGAACTCGAAGCAGAATTTGTTCTACAACAGCTGCGAGCAAACATCTCAGGGACACAGAATCGTCTCCAGAATGTATTGAGAGAGAAGGCGGGACTGGAAGGTAGATTGGTTTTTCATCAATACGACAATGAGTTAATTGAGACCCGTATGTATCAATTTCAAGACAACTATAACCATCTTCGAAGAGTGAGAGAGGGTGTGTTGGGAGAACATAATCAGACCATCAATCGTGCGATCGAACAACAAAACGATGACAGACTTCGAATTCAAAATCTTTAATCACATCTCAGGAGTCACCGTGAAGCGATTATCCTCGAAAGACGTCGACGAGATGTTGCGCGCGAGAACTACAGTGCGTTACTGGAGAGTCTGGGTAGGGAAAGAGAAGAGTCGACGTTGTTAAGAGGAGACCTGTTGGAGGCTAGAAATCGAGCAGATTATTTAAATCATGGCATTAATCTACTAAAAATGAGAATGAGTGATCAAAGAGACTGGAGTGATGAGCTAGAGATGCATGCAATGCAAGGAGAGGTGTTTAATAGAATGGGTGGAACATGGGATCCTTCAGTTTATAAGCGTAGAATCGAGGAGTATGAGGATCGCGAGATGGGAGAGAGAGCAGCAAAGCGTGCGTGTGGTTATTAGTGGTGTGTGAATAATGATTGACATGTTTAATGTAATTCATTAACGGTAGATAGATGCAATACTTAAGAATATATTCGATAAACTGTTTTTAGTTCCATTGATACCACGGAAAACCATTTCAAGAGGTCATTCCCTTTACTTCTGCCATCTGCAGACCTGCAAAGTACTTGAATCTGTCATCACATCTCATACAAACAAGGATAGCTTTTGAAAGGGGGCACTCATGCCAATTCTTTCCCGTCCCCAGGAAAGATATTCATCATAAAGTACAGGAGGTTTTCCAATATATACTAGATAGATATATGAGTTGCTTTTACATAAGTATACCTACCTGTGAGGTAGACTGGAGATACAAAACTACCTTAACATTTATCTTTTTGAGAATTCGGATGCAGATAGAAACCACTTGGCAGTCCGAAAATTTCCACATCTCAGATGCTACAACCTCTAGAGTCTTTCCTACTGTATATTCCAGAGTTCATCCTCTATATCAATCCTCTATCATTCGTTTGATGTTACTCAGCTCTCCCACTCTACCATACACTGTCCCAATCGTCAACCTCATTTACAGCTGTTTCAATGAAAACTCCGATTGCTGTTAAAGAAAAAGTGGTGAATTATATGGCTAGCCGTCTCCATGATAAAGCCCAGCCAGTAAAGAACCTTGTCGCATCCTCGAAAGGCAGATAGAATGATTCTCAAACTGACCGTGTTGAACAATACGGCATTTTCATTGTCGCTAATCACTCACAAACAGCCAGCGTCGCTGTACTGTATAGGACAGTACTGAAATATGATCTCCCATCAAGCTTAAAAGCATTTCTTCGCACCAGTTTGATTCTGATTCTCTACAATAACTTTCTTGTCATCAATTTGACTTGATAATAGAGAAAACTTACTTTACAATTACAAGACTCCAACACCACATTTCTTCACGACATCCACCGTGATACCTCTTACAACTCAAAGTTATACTTATAAAATAAGAATCTTCAAAATGCCTACTTCTTTCCAATCAAGAGACGCCGGCGCACAAACTGTTGAAGATATATTCTTCGACGCTCCCGAGGAGTTATACGAGGACGCCCTAGAGAATCAAGAGGTTGATTACGTTGTAAGCTCTCCCGCACTTCTTTTAAACATATAAATTTTTCTGACTACTTTATGGGAAACTCATCCATACCTTGCCAACCCAGACAAAAATCACCATCCAGATCTCCCAACAGAATTCCTACGAGATGAGATCCAGAATTTCAATTCTCAGGAACCAGCCCCTTTTCACGTGAACGATCCTGAGTATGAGATGCTTATGGTGATTGAGGAATGTCTCATCAATGTACAAGAGCATTATGAAAAAAAGATGAAGAAGGAAGATCACAGATTCAGCCATGTTATGGCTCTCTACGATAAATTTACCAATCGTCCACTTGATCCTTCAAAGATGGGTACGCCTGAAGCTCTCAGGAAGGAGAGAAAACTATATACCAGATGCCTAAACGAAAGCACGAGATATCAAAAACTCCTAGACAGAGAGTATTTGGTTGGGTTTAACGAACTCAAAATGGAGGCAGGTGACATCATGGATAAATGGAACTCAAAACAAATCTCGCTGGCTGCAGTCCCTCACAAGCTAGTTGTTGAAGAACACGCTCGATGGACATTGCTTAGACAAAAGCAAATGGAGTTTGTCCACGATAAGACGAAGGATCTGGTCAATGAGCAGGCAAACCGAATCCGAGAACTTGAGTATGCACTCTCTGTAGCCCAGCAGAGACCCGCAGCCACGCCATACTTCTATCATGAAACAAGTGGTATGACCCAAGCAGAAGTTATGGCCGGCGCATATCAAATGATGTATCAGCAACAAGTAAACCACGGCGTCCAGAATGTTGTACAACCCAGTGCATATCTTGCACAATCCGATAACATTGCAGTTCTAAATGGGCAAGAGCAAGTGAGTGCGGGAGAGAACTTTGCTCAAGCTCAGCAACTGCATGACTCCCAGAACCCAGGAAACCCGGACCTATTTGCCGATTCTGGAGAAATTGAACCACCTACAATCGCAGATGACCAACAAGAGACCCTCAACAAAACAAACATTCATCAAGCAGGCCAAGGATGGAATGTTCAACAATCGGAGAGCTCAACGCTCGTGGCTAATTCGGAGAAAAGTGACGATGACGCCATCTCAGAAAGTAGAGCTGAGATCATCGAAGAAGGAGAAATTGTTGAAGTAGAGCACCCAGTTAATTTCCAAAAGCAGGAAATTCCAGAGCCGGATAAAAATCTGCCTAAGGATCAATCTAACTTCGTGACACCGAATGGACAAGAAGAACCAATCGCTACTGGAATTAATATCTCCCAAGGAGAGGAACAGGTTAATGACAATACGCAAGAAGTCCAACAGCCAGAAAATCATCTACCCACCCCCCCTCTAGATGCTGCAGTCCCGATTATCCCAAATCAACAGATGCGACAAAACAGTTACGTCAACTATATGGAAGACGAGGAAGATCCAGGCCGTATGTACCCGGTGCATTCTAGCGACCCAATTAAGAAAGCATGGGCCAGAAAGAAGCTGGATCTAGACTTTGATAAGAAGAAGAGAGATACGGTGGATGAAATCATGCAGACAGGGAGAAAAGAGGCTGCGATGGAGAAGTGGGCCGAGACAGTCAGTGGTCTCTTGCAAGAAGTCTCACCGCGTGATCGTGCTGCAGAGCAAAACATCCAGGACTTCGACGAGGACGAAAAATCCGATGACGAGTATGGCCGCAAGCGCATTTTCGGTACATATGAAGAAGATGATGAATTTGAAGAAGAACGCAACAGAAAGCGTGTTCGCCCGATAGCAAGCGTAGGTTCATCATTCCTTGAATATTGCGAAGAATATTTACTAAATGAAAAGCAGATCCCCATCCGTACTGCGGCAAATTCGCTTATCTTTGAACCAACACCGGACGACTCCCCTGATCAAGAAGTGTGGGAGGAACCCGCTACTGGATATATTGGGCACGATGGCGTATATTATGACCCAGATGGACGACGTCAACACACGCAGGCTGATGCTGGACAAGAATATTCCGGTCATAATGTCGATGATGGCGGCCACCCCGTCCCCCAGTATACCCCGCCTCCACCACAGCAGCAAAACCCAAGCCCTCCGAGTGCTCCGGCTTCGCGAATCAGATCATATGCTTCGAGATTTTTTGCCACTAGGCGCAATGATCCAGCACCTGCTAGACATAGCAGGCAGCGAATGCTCCGAAGTCAATGGAGTCACTGGCAAACTAAGCTATTTAGCCAAAGATAGGATTCCATTGACAATATGAGAGTTCGGGTTGAGAAGCTATCGAAGGCTTGATTGCAGGGGTCAGGGATTTACTATGGCTGCAGATTTAATGACATTGTATGTCGCAGGGCTAAGGAAAAATGATTTTAGGATGATCTGAGATATTGTAATGGTGTTGCAGTGGAAGCTTTTTCGACATCAAGGGGATGATTGCTGAGAAATGGCTGGATTCGGGAGTGGTGTTTGATTTGTGGATTGGTTTGGGATGTGAGAGGAATACTACTACACAACAGTGGCGGATACATGGCGAGGAAGATTTTTTGTGGAGGTATTTGGGGCATTACGATTTTTTGTAGTCATTGTGAGGAAGTCTACTACATGGGCATATGTCTTTTGAGGCATCATTTATGACAGCACTCAGTTTACATTAGGCAGGAATGGTTTATTCTTCCTGCCCTTCAGTTTTGTTTTTCATTTACTCTTGCATTTAGGTTTGGCTTTTACATAGCGGCAGGAATCATACATATACATGTATCTAGAAAGCATAAAAAGGAAGGAACTACCTTCTCCCGAAAAAATACATATTAAAATCCAAATCTTCATCATCTTAACCTCGTGGACAACAATTGATCAATTCTTTTAATTTCAAACATTCACAATAACTTTGGATAGGATAAAATTACTTACTTCATTTATATTCGAAACAGTCTCCATAGCTCAAGTTACTCGAATCTCAAGCCAAAGATACACGATGGCCGAACTGGCTGAGTGCCCCAAACCTTCCTTCTGGGCTGTCTTCATGGGACTGGCTGAACAAGCTGTCTGGTATGTTTCCATTGTGCTCAGAATAGAAGTAATCATGACCAAGACATTCATCACGCTAACTATTTACCAACAGTGACCCCTCAGAATTCAGCAATAAAGAAATTGCGAAAACTGTTGCCTCACTCAGTATCGAGAGTACCATGTCTCCACTTCCATTCGAGCTTTCCCAAATCATAACGATGGTTCTCGGATTCATGGTACTAATGCAATCATCTCTCCTCACGAGTCCATCCAATATTATGTGGTTGATGAAATCCGTCGTTTCGATTATGTACGAGTTCATCTTGAAACCTCACATTACGCTCTATAAACTCGTCGGTCCAGCGAAACTTCTTTATCTTGCCTTAGACACATTCTTCATTTTCCTTTTCATCGTTTTCTATTTCCTATACCGCGGTTCTGTTGCAGGCTTGGGATGCGTAGTCAACACTTACCAACCCAGAGAGGCCCAAACTATCGCTGGTATTACGAACATTTCTCCAGATTGTGAACTCAAGGAATGCACTATCTATCTCTCGGCATGGTGTAACAAGCCTTTGAACATGAATGCTATGGTTATAAATCTGATAAGAAAGTCCGAGGGGGTTGAATTAGAGTTTGCTGACCGAGATGAATGTCGTATATTGGAAGGGAACAGGAAAATCATGGTTCGTCGCACGGGATTTATTATCAGATCCAAAGAGATGGTAAGAGATCTGCGTGCTCGTATCAGATGGACTCATGCAGCTCTTTTATTGCTGCTTGTGTTGATCATACAGATACCAGCTGTGTCAAAGAATACTCAGTTAATACCAGGCATTATTCTTCAGTGTCCCGGTTGGGCGGCAGGAGTGTTTCTCACCTGCTACCGGTATATGGAAGCAGCTGTGATAACGAAGGCTCGATTAGTACCAGGAATTTTCGATTATTGCCTCGTTGCGGTGAAAGAAGTACTCCTCTCCGGCTACCAGTATCTGAGAGAAGCCTTTTTGGAGGCTACGGCGAGTTTTCGCAACTTTGACTATGAGGGTATGAATGAAAAACTTCGTAAGCAAAGAAAGAGCGAAGCTATGCGTGCTGTGGAAGTGGGCGATGGGTATGAAGTTGTTTATGACAGTAAACAAGCTTTCATTACGCGCTTCCAGAATGTTAATAAGATCGTGCGAGATAATTTGTTCAATCTACTTTGGGTTTGGTTTCTTTATAGCTTCATGCCCTATATCCTCCATCTTCTGAAAGAAAGGATTCGCGGAGCTGCAGAGAGACGTAGGGCGGAAAGACCTTAAAAGTAAATAAAAGGCAGAAAAATATGGATATTTGGTTGTTAGGGCGCCTGTATAGGCCAGCGAGTCATAAATCAGGTCTAGGGTAGAATATTCAGAAAGGTTCATGTTTGACGTTCGCGTCAATCATAATTGTTAGAGCTAGTAAATAGAAAACAATAATAGCGTTGGAAATATCCATAATTGTATTTTCCTTTAACGAACTGCTTCGACATCAGTGACTGAAGAGAACTGAATGGTACATAGGATTTGCTGAATCACGATTTCTTTGTCTTACTGATGTTTATCCAGAATGCTCCAACAGTTCACAAGACTTTCCATGCTTCACTCGAAGCTCAAGAAGTGACTCTTTCGTCACCACGTATAATTCACGCCAGGTCGATTAATTATAAGCGCACATAATATTTTCAAATATCGGTCATCACCCTCAAAAGACGCAATCATCACGTAAATAACCCCTGTATTAATTACCCTGCATACCTACTATTCTTCTCCCCTGGACCCACCACTCAACCACCTACCCCTCCAAATAACCCTCTCAACCTCACTGCAAGGTTCCACTAAGCACCAAATTCCTACTCGAGCTTCCTACATACACCGTCTTGGGATACTCGCTGATAAACCAATTTTGGGCTACTGGATCCCAGTTACTGATATCACGTCTCGTGATGCCATATCTGAAGGTGTCGGATTCGTGGGGTTCGAGCTCCATGTCGTCGAAACCGCGGAGAACAATCTTGGGGTCGGTGGGTCCGCCGAGGGATATGTACTAGGTGGTGGGGTCAGTGAGTTGTGTGGTTCTGTGGGAGAAAAAAGGGAGAGAAAGGAGAGGAGGAACTTACAAGCTGAGGAATTTCTGTTCCAGCAATCTTGCCTGTATTCTTGATTGTAGCAGTAACGGTATAAAGCACATCATACAAACCTGGATTGCCACCCGGTTCACCACCAGCAGCGAGAAGAGGTTGTGGGGTGCTATCCTTCGAATGTGGAGGGGCTTGATCGCTTTGATTTGCGACCACAGGACCATCAAGATAAGGATACACATAAAGAGGAACCTTGTGGAATCCTGGTGGGAATTGGGCAGCCGATGCATTGTAATTAATTTTGCCAAATGTTGGAGCTGAAGATGTTTGTCCTTTGGTGGGTGTGTAAGGGCGAGCATGCTTGCTTTGAATGCGCAAGTCAGAGTATGAGAATGTGGTATATGAAAGACCGAAACCGAATTCGTAGGATGGCTCGATGTTCTTGGCGTCGAAGTGACGGTAGTCGATGAATACACCTTCTTTGTAGTTCTGCTGTGGATCTGGAGAGGAGATGCTGTAATCGACATCTACACCCCAATCTTCGCGAGACTTTCCCCATGTGAAGATGGATTTTGCTTGTGGGTTTACTTCACCGTATAAGACGTCTGTAATTGAATTTCCGGATTCTTGACCGGGTAGACCAGCCCACAGAATTGCAGTCACATTGGGATGATTCTTGTATGCCTCAATGATAACGGGTCCGATTGTGTGGAGGACAATAATCGTGTTTTTGTTGATGGATGCAACAAGATCAATAACAGCATCTCCATTACCCCATAATGTGAGATTATTTCTGTCTCCTTGGTTACCGTCGACGGTAATGAAAGCTTCTCCACCATTTGCATTGGCGAAGACTAGGGCGACATCAGCACCTGTCGCGGCTGCAGTAATAGCGGCGAAATCGTAATTGTCGCTGACGTTTCTAACGGCGGTGGAACTATGGCCATATCCTTCTCCTGCCTTAGCTTTCAATGCTGTGACTGGAGATATCAAATAAGGAAAGTTTGCAGTGCCAGAACCCCAACCCTGAAGTAAGAAATCGCGGTTAGTGGATTTCATCAATCAGGTTCCAAAGGGAGAACATACCATTGCAAGCGTGCCAATATTGCAACCTCGATCTCCACAAGCATTTGGACCACCTGGGTTATCATGGGCATCTTCTCCAATGATAGCTAAGGTCTTTGGATTTTTCAATGGCAATGCACCTTTGGTGTTCTTCAATAGAACAGTCGACTTGGCACCAATTTCGCGGATGAGCGGGGCATGATCACCTTGCACATTAACATGTTGGTTAATTTGGGTGAAATCTTCGTTACCCTGAGGATGCTGATAACCATAGGTACTGAGATTCCAAGAATTGAAGTTCACTGGAACTTTGGCGGTATCTCTGCCAACTTTGTAGTATGCAGACATGATTCGAACAACCATGTCATCAAGACGCCATTGAGGAATGGTTCCATTCAATACGGCATTGGTCAGATTAGTTCCCCAGTAAGTATTACCTGAAGCAAGATTTTGATCTCCAGCCATTGTCATGCTAAGAACCATTAGTTCGGCTTGTTTTTGTGAAGACTGGGAAAACTTACTCAAGTCCAGCCAATGCACTAGCAACTCCAGAATGTTGTGCCCACCAGTCACTCACAACTGGTAGATGTTGTCAGCCTATACTTATGCCAACAATTTGAAGTACATACCAAATCCTTGAAAGTCTAATTCATTTTTCAATAAGTAATTGAGGGTCCAACTATTCTCTGATCCATAACTTTGATTAATACGATTGTATGAACACATGACGGCACCAGCTCCTGCGCGAACAGCATCTGCGAATGGCCTGTACAATCGTTAGTTGTTTCCAGAGACGAGACACTTAACACTTACCATAAATAAAGTTCATGCATGGTTTTGTCATCCACGTTTGCGGATAATGCAGCATTTCCGTTGCTAGGTTCTCTGAAATGTTCTTGCTCATTCATAATATAATGTTTAGCGCAAGCGACGACTCCAGCATCCTCTGCAAGAAAGAAGTTGTTAGCATGCATCTCCATATGGGAATTTCGAAAGATATAAAGTTATTAAAAAGAATGAGTAGTCTTACGAATTCCTTCAATTGTTGCCATCATACTAACTCCTGTAAGAACAGGGTCTGGGCTGAAACCTTCCCAATTTCTTCCACCTGCTGGTATTCTTCCAATTGGACCTATTTCAGACTAATTAGCTTCAGCAATGAATAGAATTTAATAGATTGCGTACCAGCTACAGGGCCCAATTGAACATCGATACCCTTTCCCCGATGTTCCTGGCCCATAGCAATACCTCGAGCATTAATCAAATCATAACTCCACGTTGCAGCAGCATTCATTCCAGCAGGAAAAGCGGAATTTTGATCAGCTGGTCATCACGCGTCAGTCATTATATAGTCTTCATATTGCAAGGGAACTCACTAAATCGAATACCGAGAGGAGAATCTTGTAGGCAAAGTCCTGGGAAACCAAGTCGCGGAATTGTACCAGTATTTCCTACACAAGATTCACCTTCCCAACCAACACCGGTGGTAAGGTTAACTTTCTCAAGGAGAGTAAGCTGGCTAACAAATTTCTTTGCTTTAGCGTATGCATCTGCCCAATCACCATTGCCATTCATCCATGGAGATGGATAACTAGGAGGAGAGAAATCTCCATCATTTTGAGCAAACGCAGAGGTAGCAAAGAATGCAGCTGATGTAAATGATACTAAGAGCTTCATTTTCGTAGCAATTGCTCGAGAGCTTTCTGGAGATGAAAGAGAGAAAGTAGAAAATTGTGGGGTCCCTCCTTCCTCTTTAAGAGAAAAATGGTAGGGATTTACATTGAGCTGAGAGGGAAATTGCGAGGGTAATAGTGAATACTGAGGGTAATAAAAAATCTCCTCCGCATATGAATCATATCGTAACTGGACTTTCGTGCAGCGTGGTAATTTCACACGGCATCATGCATATGGCTCGGGTAATCTAGACTAGCTATAGCTTCATCTGCACGTTTCCGTGTCAAATTGGAAAACCATGAACTCATACAGCTCTTCCCCAGATTATCAAATTAAAGTAAATTTCCCTTGTATATACCCGATGGCGGGACCCAAAAGTCTGGGGTTACTGGGGTCTAGCTTCGGAGGCTAGGAAAGACTTTGTTCCTGTCTCTATGAATGGCTCGAGGGACGAGCTGCTCCGAATGTGCACCAACAAGAACACTCGACATGCATATACAATCGGTCCGAGAGTGTGACCGACGAACACTTGGGACGAGTTGTTCTTACCTATGTATTGCAAGGTATCATGGTTCCGAACAGTGAATCGAATTCCCCTCATTTGGCGGGGTAGTGATACAAATTTGATGGTCATTTGTGTTTGTGCATCCAATACATGCATAGTTAGGCAGGGTTGGCATCGGGTAAAGTACCGCAGATATGGTTGGTCATTTCATTTGAGTTCATTTTGGGTATTCTCCCATGACTATCACGAGAAAAGGAAACTTTCCTAAGTCATGTGTCGTACTGTTGAGGCCAAGAACGAACGGCGCAGCGGCGAGCGTTTGGAGGCGGACAATAAGATGACAGAATGTGAACCGGTATTGAGCCGTCCATGGAACCAAATAACTGGTCAAGATTGAAACACGTGAGAAAAACGAAAGACAGCATGCCAGTCAGTGGTGACTTCGATTTTGCCAACTACTTACCAACTACCCTTTATCTCAGAGTTGAATCGTGTCAAGGAAACTGATGCTAAAATATCAGACTTCTAGCAGATTCAAATAGAATAATGATAGTACTTCGGCATTTAGATGTAAGGAATGGAATTGCTCGCTTAGTAATGAAAATGAAGGGTAAAATATGTCTTTAGCTTGTAACAATTGATTTGAAGTTGATTTCTTACTTTTGATCGAAGAGAACTGAATTGATATGAAGCTATGTCTTGCAATCATAGGGGTTTCGTTTTTTCACGACCAAATCATAATGATGTTGATGATATTGATGAGTAAACTAGAGATACTTCGATGTTCTACATCTCGAAGTTACATCCAAATGGGAGGGGCGGCAAAGCCGTACCTAATATGAACCCTCAACCTCTCTTGCCCTTCAACGGTTTCCAGCTTGAGAGTTCATGGCATCACATCACGCCTCGAGACTCTGGCATCCGGTTAAATAGAACAAAATGCCAACACTCAAAGCTTTTCGGACAGCCAGTAAGTCGCCTCAAGGTTGATTGGCGGAGACACACCCAAGTGATCAAACAGCTTTAGTTGTGAGATCTTACCATGCGGAGCAACCCCCGCCGGGATGTAACCCGACTCATGCAGGGTGCAGTGAACCACACAAACAAGAAAAAGAGAAGAAAAGCTCTAACCCCACTTTTATTTCTATATAGAGCAACGTCAAGCATGCTTCTGCATCTAAAATCGATAATAAGTCTTTGTGGCTCAGTTGGTTAGAGCGTTGGTCTCATATTCCTATATGAGGTGATTGTTAACAGTCACTTTAGCCATCCAAAGGTCGAGAGTTCGAGTCTCTCCAAGGACATCTCATTTTTGCTTCTTTTTGGATGAAAATTTACCCCGCTATTTTTGCGAAGAGATGAAAGATTTCTTATTCTTTTGCCCCACACCCATTTACGGATTAGACGTCGAACTGACTTCGAATTCATCTAATGGCGAGGAATGGGTTGTGTTGTCTTTCGTGAAATATATCATTTTGTGAATCACTCATCGAGAGATTATTGCAGCAGAGTTGCAGCAATACTTTTGAGGAGAATAGGTTGATAAGGTTAGAGAACCTGATAAATATTCATGCCTACATCCACATACATCTGTTACTGATACACAATTGAATCAATATGAATTGTAGAAAACCTCAGATATGACCGACAAGATGTCAAGCACGCAGTTTTTGGACACCTGCAGATAGTTTTGTTCGATCATTTCAGGCCTTCTCACTTCGTCAGCAGCAAGTCTCATGCACTCAATTCACCCTCGCTGACAATATCATCTTCTCCTCATACTCTTAGCATCTAAAGCATTTTAGATTGCCTTCGTGATCACTACAGTTCATTAAGTGTATATTTTCTCCTCGTATTTTCTGAGGCCGTCTCAATGCTGCCAAACACATAAATGCTTTGGAAGTTTGAAAAAGTGACCAGATCATCGAAAGATTTACTTACTTCTGTACAACGCAAGTGCCTACACGAATAGTCACAAATATTTAAATGCAGAATTCTCTCCTTCTCAAGGTTCATTACAAATACAGTTTATGTCCAAGTCAGACTGGTGAATCATTGTGTTTCGTTTTCGATAAACAGGTGAATGTTTACTCCAACCGAAACTCTATCTATACCCCGAGGATCCCCTCAAAGTACGATGGTCTCATCTCATTCAATAAATTAGAAAGGCACGTTTCAAGTTTTGTTGCATATTTGAATTTCCCGGGAGTCAATCAAATGCATTCTTTTGGATCTTGTTGCACGTCTGGCTGGCCCGAGAGTTAAATGAATGGAATTAGATGAATTATTCTAAGTCTTGTTGCACGTCTGAGTTTAACAGGAGTTGATTACTTGAAATTGGCGAGGTAATAACTTCTAAGAAGTCTTTTCTTCGATTAGTTACCTAGGTACTACTACGGCAAAGTACCTAAAGTTCTGTCTACCTATCTCATGCTGCCTAACGAATATCATTCCCGTAAGTACGTGATTCTCTTGGCAAATACATTACAAGAAAAATGACTACCCCGTTCGTACATGAGATGAATTGATACGGTTATTCAGCAAGTGAATACATCGTCACCAATTTCCACAGCATGCAGACTGATCAACAACAAACTTGCCGTATTCATTAATTTTACAGTTACATCACGTATATTTCATTACAGCCGACTTCATTGTTTGACTAATACGTATATCATAAAACCATCATATCAACTTGCGTTTCTTCAGCTCCTCGATCTACAACATCTATCTCACTTCTCTTTGTGTATTTTGAGCACATATTAGAACTAAAACCTCAACCCCATCATTTTCCTCTAAATGCAGTCACTCCTGCCGTTGCTTGATCGATCTCACATCTTTACACCATCTATTTGGATAGCTTCACCAACCCTTCAAAGCAAGTCCCATCCTGCGACAACTACTCCACCCACTACAATCCAACCAACCACCCTCCAAACCATGAACACCACATCCTTCGCCTCCTACCCCATTCTCTCCTTCCCTATAACCACCCTCCTCCTAGCACTCTTCTTCATCTTCCTCCTCTATGTTCCCCGCCTCCTCTACCTCTATCTCCGAGCCCGTATTCTCTATTTCTGGAAACGCAATATGAAAAAACGGATGTCTCATTTCGAGGCTCTTGATCTCGCGCGCTCGGGACAGGGCTTAGGAGTTGTGGAGGGAGTTTTAGGAGCGAGGGGAGAGATGCATAGGGATGGGAATGGGAGAGGAGACAAAAAGAGAAAATCAAAACGAAGATGGGACTGGGATTTAGAGAAAGGAGAAGAAGATGAGGAAGAAGAAAATGAATGGGTGACGAAGGGGGAGATGGCGAAGGAATGGATTTGTGAGGGAGAAGAGAAGAGGGAGGGAAGGAGATTGGGGCTGGTGGGGAATGGGAGGAGGGTGGCGGAGGAAAGTAGGTGGTTGCATTGTGCGGGGAGGGATGGCGAGGATGGGTTGGGGCTTAGGGGTGGAGGTAGGGGGTATGAGAAGGAGGAGGAGAAGGATGAGTGGTGTGAGATTCGGATGGATAAGGAATATGATGGTTAATGGGAGATTGGGATTTGTGTGAAAAGTGCAGGGCATCATCACATTGTGTACATCTGGTTAGCAACTCAATGGGAGGGAAACCTTCTCCCATAATGCCTGGAAAGCTCAAATCATCAATCTACAAACTCACCTGATTAGTTCATATGAAGGAATGTCCAACTAAATCCTTCATTTACGTAAGATAACAAGGGAAAGTAAGATAAATAGTAGCGCTAGTCTCTCTCACTCACAGTTTGACCAAATATTCTTGATTACATCTATCTATCATGTATCAGTCATTATGCCCTTTCAATTTTTCAACTATCCAGAATGGGGATTCATATTTGGGGGTTGAGATGAAAGATAGGAGATGTGAAATATGGAATTGGGGATATGGAATTAGGAATCAGAAATATAGTAATTGGGAGTTGGGAATTGGAAATATATTATTATAATATAAACCTTGAATACATCTACTCGTATATCTATATAAATCGATCCATCACCTAAGACTCACTTATACACATATGCATACACCCACCAACTCTTCCACATAAGATTGGCGAGAAAAAAAGAACAAGAAAATCAACACAAAAAAGCAAGGGATGAGAGACAAAAGAAAAAGAACCACAAGATGAATGATCTCCATCAGATGATGTTGTAATTACATAGAGAGAAAGAAATTAGATTCTGATTCAAGATGCTATCTGTCTGTTAATAAATCAATCTTTCACGAAATCCGCGATATCAATTTTTTTCTTTTTCTTTTTTTTCTTTTCTCATGATTCACACAAATCACGGTTTAGATAGATAGGTAGACAGATATATTGAGTGATTCGCAGAAATAAATAATACGCGAGGGGGGAGGAAAAGAAGGGGAGGAGTGAGAGTGTATGTATGTATGCAAATGAAATTCTTCGGATTCAATTTCAATTTCAATATTGACTATCAAGACGATAAGCTTAAGAGCTGACTCCTGCAATCTTTGCAAAAAGAAAAAGAAAAGAAAAAAAGAACACTTTGATTTAAGTGTGTATTGACTATGTATGATATCCATGAAGTGTTTATCTATGCCTTCCCATAACCTAGATAAAAATTGAAAATTGAGAATAGAAAGATGATTTCCCTCAACGCCATTATGCGCACCAACCATACATCGGTTTACTTATCTGTCCAACGCGAGAGAAGAGAAAAAGAGTATGTATACTAGCTTTATGATTTTCCCACCGTCCGTCCAATGATAAGAAGAAAAATATTCGGAATGATAAATAAAAATATGCAAGAACTCCCAGACTATGCATGTATGCGCCCCCGCTTGGATACCTATGAACATGCGAATGCGGATTAAAGCGCGAAATCAAACTCCTTGAAAGCAGCCTTGAAAGACTCAGCATCTTGTTTCTCCTCATCCTCTGTTTGAGCACAATCTCTCCACTGGATTCTCTTTTCCAAACTTAGAAGTTTTGCTAGAACCGTTCTACCAAATTGAAGATTGAAGCGGACATTCCAATCAAATGACATTGTGATGCATTTGGTACTTCCCTCTGGAGATTCTGCGGTCGGAGGTGTCCAGATCCATACGCGGAAGAAATCGCCATCATTTTGACCGATTCCTGGATCCCTCGCCTCGAAGGCTGGGTATTGAAGATTTTCGGCCTCGACTCGGAAGGCGGCTTCAACAAGACCCTTTTGGATGGTTTCAATGGGCATAGGAATGAGCTGCCAATGTGTATGAACACCATTGCCTTTACTGATCTCATAGGTAACAGCGCCCAGCTTGTTTTCGCTGCGTTGTGCAATCATTTTCTGTAGCGCCTCTTTGTATTTGTTCATTTCAGCGTAGGTGTTATTTTTTGACTCTTCCTCCGGGATGAGGGCCAATGTAGGCGAATGAGAGAGAGGAATAATCAATGCATGTGCAGGAAAGTTAATGCCCAAGGAAGCATTCGTGGTCGCTGTAGTCAAAGGTCCTTTTGCAATTGTCAAATATGCATCATCGCCGATTGAAGCAATAAGGTGAGTAGCCAAATTTGGATTTGAAAGACAGAAAAAACATTCACCGGGCCCAGGGGGTGGTTGTCTTTGACCTCTACGTCCTCGTCCACGTTTGTAATCATTGTCACCGCCATATCTAGAATATGGTTCCGGTTCGAGAGCTGTTCGTTTCCTCTCGTTGGGTCGGGCTACAAATGGCGACGCTGTGGTACCAGTGGGCAATGGGGCAGTCGGATCGACTGTTGCTTGTAACGTGAATGCATATAAGGCTTTCTGTTTCCGAGTATTGCCATGAGGGGCCAAAGAAATAAATCGAGTGAGGGGTCGAACGCCAGGTTCATCTGAAGTAGGGGCGTGAAAGAAAGGTTCTCGCTCATAAAAATAATCTGGAGACACAGAAAAGTGATAACGAGGTTTCAAAGCTGCGCAAAGATCTGCGATATGATCCCCTGCAATAGGATCCTTTGAGTCATCAGGAATTGGTATTTTGGAACCCGTTCGGATCGATTTTGGCCACAAAGTCGTTAAAAGAATATCCGCAGTGTGCGCTCCGTGAAGAGCTTTCGCATCTCCAACGGTGTGGAAAGGTAGATATGATTCCTTCGATAAACCCCCAATTATGTTTTCGTCGAGTTGACCACCGAGTGCAACTATTTTGATTCCTTCTGAAGTCTTCGTGGTACTTCTCTTTGCGAGATAGTGTAGGTTTGGACATATCTAAGAGCATAAGTATTGGTATTCCCCGCGTTCAAAGAGTGAATCAACGCACCTCCTCATCTTTCTCAATCTTCTCGATAATCCTCTTGGGTAAAGGTAACGATCCGACAGTGAAGTATGTAGGTAATGGTACGGGTATCTTTCCCGTAATGAGGTCTGTAACTGTATCTTCGGCTTCTGTATCTTCAGCTCCAGCGAAAAGGTTTCCAGCCACGATAGCAAGGGCAAAGTTATTCTTGAGTTGCAGCGATGTTAATTTAGTAAAGGCATTGCGGATATGACCGTTCACGTCGCCGAGAACAATTCTGTCAATCAATTAGTTCAGTTCGCAAAAGGTGAAGTGAGGTGAGTTAAGATGCGACCATAAATGGATGAAAAAGCTCAAGAATACCGCCAATACCCACCGTCATTGAACTTTTAAAAGGGAAAACTCACATCTTAGATGCCATGTTGATATTTGACGCAACCAGATTTTGGGAGAACTGTAGGTTGTTGTGGAGGTCCAAAACGATAGAATGATACTGTATCGTAAGGATAATATTTACTTCAAAAGTTCTTTGCGACGCGATTTGACTTCTCGATAAGAAAGTTCAAAAGCTCATATCTTAGCGTCACGCTAATGCAAGGACGGCAGAGTGGAGACTATTACTTGGGCGGTCAGAGTGGGCAGAAAATGATGGCAAAAAGAAGTGAAATAGAAGAGAAGTAAAGGAAAAGAAAGGATAAAATTCAATATAGAGATGAGAAAGGAGAGGAAAGAGAGGAAGTAATGAGGTGAAAGAAGAGGATTAGAAGATACTCTAGATAGAACCGTATCTATTGGTAATTGAGAGACTTGATCCATTGACTACCTACCTACCTTCCTAGTACCTACTAATGAACTCTAACTGGCAACTGCTTATATAAGCAAATATCCATTTCTTCTTATCAAAAAATAAAAATTTCCATTCTCTCTGCGATTGTGGATTTTCGTTGATTGGGGACGACATTACTTTACGATGCCTGCCACAACCTCCGGAAGAATAATTAAGACCCGTAAGGGCAAGAAGGGTACTGCCCACCAAAAGAATCATCGATGGGAATCTTTTACTACAAAAATCTCGAAATTAAACTCCCTCGATCCATTACGAAGAGTTCGTCGTCATGACCTCGATGCCGAAGATACTTCTGCGACAACCTCATATTTCAAAGCCAGTCTAGAGAAATGGACCGAACTCAATTTGTCGTCTGGGTTCCAATCCTTCACAGAGGAGGTACTTCCATTATGCGACAGTTTACCGCAGATTCTACATTTCCAGGATAAGATTATGGGTCTTTTCGTCACTTACATGGAGGGAAACCAAAGGGAATCATTAGAGCCATTGTTGGAGTTAATTACAGACTTTGCCCATGATTTGGGTCCTCGATTCGAGAAACATTATGCGAAAGCTTTGGAATTGGTTACATCGACGATCGCAGGCACTGGAAAAGATGTCGCAGTTATAGAATGGTGTTTTACATGCCTAACATTTTTGTTCAAATATTTGTCAAAACTTATTGTACCAGATTTACGACCTACATATGATTTAATGGCACCATTACTCGGAAAAAGTGCCCAACCTCCACATATTGCCCGGTTCGCTGCGGAGGCTATGAGCTTTCTCATCAAAAAAGCTGGCGCACCTGCCCACCGAGCGAAGGCTCTTCCATTAATCGTCAACCATGCGAAGTCAGATCTTTTGAGTATCGCGGATACCAAACAATTCGGCCTATACTACCATGGAATAATGACCATGTTTGCGGAGGCTATGAAGGGTAATGGGTTGACCGTACATACGTCGGGTCCAACGATTTTCAAATCTCTATTCCTCGCCATTGAAGACAACGACTTTGGAGAGAAGGAGGCAATGCCATGGATTGACGTTATATGTGGTGTTTTAACCAGTATAGTTCATCATACAACCCCGGAGACAATCAAAGAGATTCTTGAACTAGTACTGGAGGAGGCAAACACTATTACCGATTCCTTTACACAGTCAAAGACAATGTATGATTTCAACAAACTTTTACTTTCAGCGCGAACCATAGGGATTGTAGCTGGTGTTCGACGAGCTTCGAGAGTTCAGAATTGGCCAGCCTTGTTACAGGCATTATCTAATATTTTGAAGGCAGTGTCCAAGAACGCATCTTTTGTGGCAGCCGACGACAAACATTTGGATTTGTGGAAATACCTCATTGAGAGTATAGCTATTGCTCTGACATATTCTCCAATGGATTCTACAATTCCTTTTATTGCTCCTTTCATGGATGCCCTGACCAAGGATCCGTTGGCCAAATGGTTCTTGACATTTTGCTCATATTTGTCACAAGGAGAGCCTGGACGCTTCCAAACTATTGCGTTACCTTATTTCAAAAGGTGAGTTCAATTACTTCGTCTATCTCCAACCACATGCTAATTTGATCCTAGGTTCATTGTTACGCACTGGTCTGACGCGGAAAATGGGGATACCTTGTGTGTATTATTACCAAAGATGGTCGCCTCAGGAGTACTTCCAAGTCAATATGGAAAGGACGCATTTTCGTTACCTCAGTCTTGGCAGGACCAGATTGTCAGCAAATTTGAAAGATTAGAACTACAACCTTTCCCGGAACAGGTATCGCCAGCTACATATAATCGCAGCCCAAAAACATGGCATGATCGATGCTTACCTAAATATAATGCTCTATTAGAGATCTTGGAGTGCACCGCCGTACATCCTTCAACGAATGCAAGAATTTCGGAAATCTTACTTCGCAAGCTCAAACTTGCACTCAGACCATCTTCTTCACTTGCGCCAGAGGAAGCTCATTTTATCGTTGGTCGAGGGTTCAGTGCTTTCTCTCGCATGACAAAAGGAACTGGTGAGACTGATAGGGCTTTGGAACCATTATTACGTGCAGCAGCCCCTCGATATGCCCGATTGCCAAATTTCCTAGAAGCTTTATTGGGCTACAAGGCCAGTCTCAAATTATCTCCTAAACCCGACGGTGGCAAATCGGACGAGGAAGAGGATACGAGTGACTCTGAAGCCGAGTTCGACCTCTTGGTAAGATCTTTAGTAGAGAATCTTTCATCCGAATCTAGCGAATTGCGCCTTCTTTCTTTGCGACTACTGGAGCATATTCATGACACTGATCATGGAAAATCTTCGGAAGCAATTACACTCATGATCATGATTGAGCAGACTCCAATGGATTTGCAATCTGCTCGTTCCGCTTCTATGCATATTCGCAAGCTTGCTTCAATCTATACTTCACAGATGGCGATACCGTGGATGAAATATGCTATACCATCGTTCTGTTTTGGTATGCTTACTGTGAAGATGGCGCAAATCTGGGACGATGCTAGTGCTGCCCTCAAACAGATCTCAGAATCGAAGGTCGGTGAGGAAGCAGTTGCAGTCTTGACATTCAAATGGTTAGAGACACCATCAGTAAGATGGAGCGGGCCACCCGCTCCCATGCAAAAGGATCAAAATAACGGATTAACCGACTTTGAGTGCTCTAATTTGAATAACTTGGACAAACTTGCTAAAGAGACTGAATCGGAAGTTCTCAATGCACGTGATACTATGCTCCAAAAATTCGAGGTTGCTCAACAACTAGTGGATGCCCAACCAAACACTGCTAGATCTCAGGCTCTTCGTGTTTTGGCTGCCATTCCTATGATTGGTGAAAGGCGATCTCGACAGCTCATTCCAATGTTCCTTTCATGGGCTGGCAAAGCCTCGGAGGAGATTGATCAGACCGGTGATGAAGACGAGGCTGTTGTAAGCGACTGGACAAGAAAAGATCAGAAGGCTCTTTTGGATGTTTTGGGCCTCTTTGGTAACCCGAAGTCTATTTTCAAGACAGATGAGGTTTACGAAGCACTTTTAAGATTGTTGGCGAATGGTGACATTGAAACCCAGAAAGCTGCCTTAAAAGCCGTCTTAACATGGAGGAACAAGAGTGTCAAACCTTACTCTGAGAACCTCTTAAATCTACTGGATGAAGCTCGCTTTAGAGATGAAATCACAATTCTCCTTCAGGGACAAACCCTGGTTCAACCTGAGCATCGCGAAGCACTTATGCCAGTTCTCCTCCGATTACTCTATGGACGTACAATCTCTCGAAAAGGCGCTGCGAGTGGAAAGCAAGGGATGGAGGCAAGAAGACTGACGGTGTTGAGAAATTTGAGCGTTGAAGATATTGGAGGCTTTTTGGATATTGCCCTTGGTGATCTCAAAGATTTGGATTTGGTGAAGGATGGAGCAGTTCAGATGTCAATCTTTGAAAAGGAGTTATTGGGTGCAAGGAAGCAAGTTGGTTTCACAAACATGATGGAGTCGGTATTGAAGGAATTGGCCACTAAAGTTGTGCCTCTCACTAGAAAATTACTGGAAGCTGTCTTGTACTGTACAGTAATTGCCACACGACAACTACAGGGAGAGCATGTTGAAGAAACTGAGGATGAGGAAGTTTCCAGTAAAATTTCTCTCTTCAAAGTTGTTCGACAGACTGGGTTGAAGTGTCTCGTGCTATTGTTCAACAACTCGACAGATTTTGACTGGTCTCCCTATATGGATCTCATTGTTGCCGAAATTGTCCTACCAAGACTCGATAACTTACCAATCGAAACAGCTCAGGGCATCTCCGGTCTCCTTAGATTGTTTTCTGTCTGGTCATCTTCGATGAAGACAGTGTTACTTCTTGGTAGCCACGAAAAAATCTTACCAAAGGTAGCAGAGTGTTTAGCACCACCAAAATCGAAGGATGAAGTCAAACTCTTTGCTCTTTCCATCATCAGGGGTGTCATTAAATGTGCACAAGAGGAAGGAGCAGAGGGTAACTCAATAAAGCAAGAGCTTCTGAATCCAAACATGGATCAATGTTTGATTCAAATCGGAACAATCCTACGCGATCAGAACGACATGAGCAAAAACCTATTGGAAGGTTGTGTCGAAACTGTTTCCGAGTTGGCGCCTTTCGTATCGACTTCCACTCAAGGTCGCAACTTGGTGGACGTATCTGTATTCCTACTTGATCAACCCTCGCGTAGGGTTACCCCTAAGACTAAAGCCGGCTTACTTCTGGTTCTAGAGCATTTTGTACCTCTCTATGATCTCCAAAACGATGTTGACCTCAGGGATCGAGTTTATCATACTATCACTTCCTTATTTGGTTTCTTCAAAGACAAGATTAGTAGAGAGGTATTATCACGAGTACTATTGGTGTACTCAGACAAAGATCCTGTCTTGAAAGAAGTAGCTGCGTTGTGTTCAGATCTCAATTCTTTTGCCCAAGGACGGCTCGATGAACCAGATTACGATCGCCGAGTGAAGGCTTTCCACACTATTAACGCCAAGAGAGATGTCGATTTCAATTCTCATCAGTGGTCACCACTACTTTTCAACATGCTCTTTTATATCAAGCACGATGAGGAACATGGAGTATTGTCATCAAACTCTTCTGATGGAATACGTCGATTCATTGAAACAGCTAAAGATGCCAAGCAAACTTCAGAGTTCCCAGCTTTTCAAAACATGCTTTCCACAATCTTGATTCCGGCTCTATTCGCTGGTGTTCGTGAGCCTTCGGAAATGGTTCGTCGTGAATACATGAACGTTATGGCTCATTTGGTCCGTAATTTCTCAGATTGGTCTCAAGTTAGCGACATGCACAATCTTCTGGCTGGTGAAGACGAGACAGAATCCTCATTTTTCAACAACATTATCGCGGCAGGTAAAGGTAGGCAATCCAGTGCTCTAGGAATGCTTTCTTCTGCTGCCGAGAAAGGAAAACTGAGTAGCAAGAACGTCAGCCACTTTTTTATCCCTCTTATCGAACATTTCATCTTCGATAGAGCCGAAGGCAACGATGCACACAACCTTGCTGCTGAAGCCACGACGACTGTTGGAATTCTTGCAGGTTCGCTAGAGTGGCCGCAATATCGTGCTCTTCTGAAGCGTTTTATTGGATATGTTCAAGCCAAACCTGATCTTGAGAAACAAATCATCCGTCTTCTTGGCAAAGTTATTGATGCTTTGGCACTTGCTGCTCAACCACCTGTTGATACTGACATGGAGACTGATGTTCCTAAGATATCAAGCAAATTGGCCACTACTATGCCTAAAGAGCCCAAGTTCTCTGATGATCTTATTACCAATATTTTACCACCATTGACAGATTATCTCCACGACAAGGATGAATCGACGGTCAGCTTGCGTGTTCCTGTTGCGGTCATCATTGTTAGGCTTCTCAAACTGTTGCCAGAGGAGAAAATGACAGAACGACTTCCAGCCGTCTTAACTGATATTTGTCATATTCTCCGCAGTAAAGCACAAGAATCCCGGGATCTTACTAGGGATACTTTAGTAAAGATTTGCGTTTTACTTGGTCCTTCTTGCTTCGGATTTGTGTTAAGAGAACTTCGAAGTGCGTTAGCAAGAGGCTCCCAGCTTCATGTACTGTCATACACTATGCATTCCATGCTGGTAGCTACGACACCAGAATATGCACCGGGTGACCTTGATTATTGCTTGCCTTCAATCATTGCAATCATCATGGACGACATTTTTGGTGCAACAGGACAAGAAAAGGACGAGGAAGGATATATCAGCAAGATGAAAGAAGTCAAGAGCAGTAAAAGTCATGATTCTATGGAATTGATAGCCAAGACAGCTACTCTGAGCCGACTGACAGATTTGATTCATCCAATTCGAGTATTGTTGAAGGAGAAGCTAAACATTCGGATGGTTCGCAAAATCGATGAACTTTTGAACAGGATCAGTTCTGGACTACTCAAAAATACAGCTGCCGGAAGTCGCGATAGTTTGGTCTTCTGTTATGAAGTTATTCAAGATGTTTACAATAGCCGAAAGCCTCAAGAAAAGGCGAGCAGAGACGATTATCGATTCAAACGCTACTTACTGCAAAAGGGTGCCAAACGTGGTGGGGAACGCGGTGCTACGACAATCTATACCTTCAAACTTATCAAATTTGCCTTTGACGTTATGAGATCTGTCGTCAAGAAGTACGATACGATTCGAACACCTAGCAACCTTGCAGGCTTCATCCCAATGATTGGCGACGCGGTTGCTGAAGGAGAGGAGGAAGTAAAGGTTGCGGCCTTCAAATTACTTAGTACCATTGTCAAGGTTCCACTTAAAATTGATGGAGATGGAACAAATCTTTACCGAGTCGCGGTAGATGAAGCCATCAAATGTGTAGCCTCATCCTCTTCAACAACTTCGGATATTGCTCAAGCATCGTTGAATTTACTCTCGGTCGTTCTCAGAGACCGAAAAGATGTTCCAGTCAAAAGTAGATCGATTGATGATATCTTAAAGAAAATGAAGGATGACATTACAGAACCGGAGCGACGACATATCACGTTCAAGTTCTTGAGGTCTGTACTAGACTCCAAGATTGAGACGGCTGTAGTATATGACACTCTGGACTATGTCAGCACGGTCATGGTAACAAATGACGACAAAGATACAAGAGATCTGGCACGCGGCGCATTCGTTCAGTTCCTCAGAGAATTCCCACAAAAGAAGAGTCGATGGAACAAACAATTAGAATTTATCGTTGCAAATCTAAAGTACGATAGAGAAGGTGGAAGAATGTCAATACTCGAAGTCATTCTTCTCCTTTTGACAAAAACTTCGGATGATATTGTTCAAGAGGTTGCAGCATCTAGTTTTGTACCTTTAATCTCAGTCATTGCCAATGACGAAAGCGAAAAGTGTCGTATGGTAGCCGGAGAAGTTCTCAAGGAGACATTCAAGAAAGCAGACGAAAGCCGCATGACGGATTTCCTTACCATTCTGCAATCACTCGTTAAGCAAAACAAGACTTCGGCTGTTCGGGTAGCGCTACAAACTTATGCATTGTATTTCGAATCTCGATCCGATATGGAAGATTCAAATATCAATTTCGTACTCGGTACTGTTTCGAAGATCCTGGAAAATCCAGACGATGACGAGGAAGATTATTGGCAATTAATCTACACTTCCCTCGAACTCACTGGGACTATGTGTCAGAAATTCCCAGAGAAACTGTTCTCTTCGAAGACTGCATCTTTATGGTCTGCGGTACGAGCATGCCTTTCATATCCGCATACATGGGTCAAAGTAGGTGCGACCAGACTTAGCAGCATATACTTTGCAGACATTGCAAGAACCAATGCCGAAGCTGGTCTAGAAGGCTTACCACTCAGGGGCTCAGGTGGCCTCCAACTCAGTGGAGATGATATCTCTGATTTCATTCACCGCATCGTTAGGATGTTCAGGGGACCAATTCTCACACAAGTACTCGCGGATGAAGTTGTCAAGAATCTCATTTTCCTCGGTCGCTGTGCTGCTTCCAATAATCTCAAACAAAAACCAAAAGCAGACGTCGAAGAAGAAGATCTAGACGTCGAAGCTGAAGTCGAACAATCAGGAGAGTCTAATGTTTCAAACAGTGTCCTGCAATATCTTTTCAGTCGCGTATCCTTCGTCTTGAGAAGAGAAACTCATCCAGCCACTGCAGACAATCTGATCCCTAAGACTTCTGCTCTTCAACTCCTCGAGATCTTGTGCAGCAAATTGGAGCCTGAATCGTTGGTTCCCTCGCTGAGAACTATCATTCTCCCTCTGCATAATCTCACGGATCCTTCCATTCATATGCCGTACTCCACCGACGAACTCTTCCGCAATAATTACGAGGCGCTCAAATCGTCGAGTGAAGAGTTGTTGGAGACGTTGAAGAGGAAGGTCGGAACGCAGGAGTACACAGATGCGTTGCTGAAGGTGAGAGAGGGGGTTAAGGAGAGGAGAGCGCAGAGGAGTGGAAAGAGAAAGATCGAGGCGGTTAGTATGCCGGAGAAATTTGGAGAGGAGAAGAGGAAGAAGACGGAGAGGAAGAAGGAGAGGAGGAAGGAGAAGGGGGAGATGTTTAGTAAGAAGAGGAATATGTGGTAGAGTGGGTGTGTTGGGAAGTGATGGGTAGAGAGGAAAAGGATGGAAGAGAGTTGGATGGATGTCTGGATGTCTGTATTTCATGGGCGATTTCAAATGGCGTTTGGGAAGGGGAAAATTTGTATCTTTGAGATGTGAGTGCTTGCTTAGCTTTGTATTTATTGCAGTGAGTCTGTTAGTCGGTCAGTCAGACAGTCGCGGGATTCGCTATACTAGATAGTGTAGATGAATGAATCCTACTATATTGTATGTGGGTAGATGGGTAAATTTAATTTAGCATTCATATTTATATTTATATTCAATTGAAATGAGATGAGATGAGATGAGATGAGCGGTAATGTTGTTGTTTGCATATCTGAAAGAAGAAAGTGGGTATATACATATACATGTGGATTTGGTATCGTTATGCTATCATCCTGTGCTAGCTAAGCTAGATATCTAGGTGTTGTTACATTTTTGAATCCGTGACGCTGAAGGCTTTTATACAATCATTTCCTTTTGTGAGTGAGGGTTGAGTTTGTTTTTGGATGTGTGTGTGTGTGCGTGTTTTCTGAGTATTCCTTCGGGAAATAGAGATGGAAATGCTGAGGTTGTTGTGGGTTTTGAGGTTGTGTGTTGGATCGCTTTTATATTTGTTTCGGGAGTGCAGTTGGCGTTTTTCAGTGATACTTGATTCTTGGTGATCTCGTGTGATGTATCGTGATGTGTCGGCTTTCGCGTGCGTGTACCCCAGATATCTTGTTACTCCAGGCCCAATCGAAAATTTCTCCTTCCGTTATAACTCTCCGTCTTCATCTCCAACTATTCGTACACACCCTCTTAATCTCTAAAGAACCAACTACATCCTCTATCTCCCTTCCCCTTCACTCCCCGCATTCCCCTCTTCTTCCCCCTCCCTCTTCCTCTCCGTACTCGTCCCATCATTCCAAAACTCCAAATTCCCATCCTCACTCAACGTCCCCTTCTTAACCAACATCCCCTTCTCCTTCATCAAATCCTCAATCGTCAATTTGCGATCTCCAAATATTCCCAGATGGTCGGAAATCACATGTCGGTTTTTGCAGCTGGGACAGGTGATGAGAATGGAGCCGGAGTGGTAGCCTTGTTTGGAGATGCGGTGTGTGGAGCGCGCGGAGCAGGGTTGGCAGGTGAAGGTTAGATCGTAGGAGGGTTGAGGGGCGCGGGGGGGGGTGGATGATGGGGAGGAGGGAGAGGAGGAGCGATCGGTGAGGGGTTTGGAAGGGGTGCTGTAGAAGCGGGGGTGGCTGAGGGAGAGGATGCGAGAGGGGAGTTTGGAGGTTGAGGATTGATATCGGGAGAGAGCTCGGAAAGCTGCAAAGGTGGAGGATTTGAGTGACATTGTGAAGAAAGGTTTTGTGATGTTTGGAGGAGGGGCTTGTAGATTTGATCGATCTCTGTTCTGTGTGTGAAACCGAGAGAGGTGATGGTAGAAAGGAAAGAATCGTATCTGGATTCTCCTGTTTGTATAGATAAGAATTAATTTGTGAAGTATAAAACAGATACCAATTGAAAGAAAGTCAATAGTAGAAGAGAGGAGTGGTTTTCGAGATGAAAGATCTTGATCGAGTAGAAGTTTGGGGAAGGCTACGGAATTGATTGCGATAAGGAAATTTATTTCATTTACCGCTTTGTGATTCTGCCGATATGACGAGGACAAGGCTGGGTAGGGCAGAGCAGAGCAGTCGGATGGAAAAGCTTTGATATTTTATTAATCTTATTATTAGCTAACGTTAGCTACTTCTAGAAAGAAGAAAGAGTAAATGATATGTGTGAGGGGTTGTGTTGAATTTAGGATTAATACTGCTAGTGTTTGCTAGTGTTTGCTAGCGTTATAGATTTCCACAAGACTAGATATAATAGCTGGAGTTATATGACATTCTTGTTTATTTGATATAAAATACTACTACAATTACTTCTATTACTAATAATATTACATACAACTGCTGCTACTGCTGCTACTACTGCTGCTACTACTGCTACTACTGCTACCCGTCTACTAAGTTATCTAGATTTCACCCATGATTAGGTAAAGCCAATAATTCATTCACCGTCTTGATCTTTCAGGATTAGCTTCAACATTTAGAACTCTTTGATTGGTGGCAAAATGAATATGATTATTAAGCCTGAGTAACCCACATAGCTCAGTACTGGTAAAGTACCAAGAGTACCTAGCAATCACTAGTACAGTCTTTGAAAGATTCCATGTCAAATGTATTGAACATTCATGAACCACTTCATTATTTGGTTTTCTCAAAGATCCATTTCGACCTTGGATTTCTTATACTTAAGGATCTATTCTCTTCCTCTTCTCACAATATAAAAACCACACTGTGTCTATTTTGTTTATGAACTTTACCTTCCTTACCTTACCTTACCTTACCTTACCTTACCCTACCTTACCTTACTTCACATCTCTCAACACAATTTCATGGCAATTATCTCGGAGCCTTAATCTTATCTAACCCCTCACCTGACTGAACACCACCAAACTTCAAAGTTCCTCGAATCTGGAAGAGATATATCATATTGAAACATTCATTTGGAGAAATTGAATCATCAAGGGAAACTGAAAGATTTTCAAAGATGATTTCGGGACGTGGTAGAGCTAGAATTCGTGCGCCTCGTAGGGTATGTATATATTCACTTCTTTCCACTTGGATACCTGCCCACCTACCTAGGTCCTCCATACTCCTTTCTCTTACAAAAGCTACCTACACCTTCTGGCGAATGAATAACTTCAATAAACTTTCAAAACTTTGTTTGCGCCAAGGTTAGATTATCAAGAAATTCAAAATGCCTCCCCCTCACGGACAGTCTTTTGATGCCGCCATCGCACATGCTATTAGTACCAGTCAGATGGTAGTCTACCTCGAAGCATTCCCCCTCCAGTCGCGACTATCTTTATATTCTTGGAATCTGTGCTAACGGGTACTCTTCTACTACACAGGCCTTTCAACGTGCCGGCGAAAAAAACGAGTTCGAGATTCAATGGGAGATTCTACAAAATGCACTTCAGGAAATCCATGAAAAGAATGCAGGAACACTATCCTTTGAACAATTATACCGGGCTTCTTACAAAATCGTACTGAGGAAAGACGGAGATTTACTATACGAACGAGTCAAAGTTTTCGAGGAGCAATGGTTCGCTGGGAAAGTCATGCCAACGATTCGCAAACTTATTACTTCGAATCTGGTCAACGTCGCTGCTGGTGGCGTATCTGGAACTGCTGCAAACGAACGAAGACTTACCGGTGAACAATTTCTAGAAGGACTAAAGGCTTCATGGACGGATCACAATTTATGTATGGGTATGACAACTGATGTCCTCATGTATATGGATCGAGTTTATTGTGGCGATAATCGCAAGGCTTCAATATACACTACAGCCATGGGACTTTTCCGGGATCACATTTTGCGTTCACCACTTCTGGACAATTCAAGCATGATTACTTTTGATATTCTCAACTCGGTGATATTGGATCAGATTGGAATGGAGAGAGAAGGTGATGTCATCAATCGACATTTAGTCCGTTCTGTCATCTACATGCTAGAGGGTCTCTACGAAACCGACGCAGAGAACGAAAGTGAGAAGCTATACATTACTGTTTTCGAACCTGCATTTTTAGCAGCGAGCAGAAAGTTCTACCAAGCAGAATGTCAAACTTTGCTAAGGGACTCACCTGCTAGTACTTGGTTACGTCAGGCAAAGAGACGACTCGATGAGGAAGCTGATAGGTGTGATACGACTATTGCCCATTTCACAAGTAGGAAGATTCAAAAAGTTGTCGAACAAGAATTGATCAGCAGTCATCTGAATGAATTTCTTGCGATGGAAGGAAGCGGTTTGCAGGCCATGATCGAAAACGACCGATTTGAGGATTTATCCATTCTATATCAACTTATCACTAGGATAGATGCAGGTAGAGGACCGCTGAAAATTGCACTACAAGGTCGTGTGGTACAACTCGGTTTGGAAATCAACAAGATCATCGCTAGTGGGGATTTCGAAACGCCTGTTGCAGCTGAGGATACCAAGCCCGAAGCAGAGGATGATGATGCTGAAGGTGCGAAGAAGAAGGCTAAGCCAATGAACGCTGCAGCGAAGCAAACACTTGCAGCCATCAAGTGGGTTGATGAGGTCCTACGATTGAAGGATAAATTCGACAATATGTGGAAGAAATGTTTCAATGAAGATACCATTCTGGAAACAGCTATCACTAAGAGCTTTTCGGATTTCATTAACCTTTTCGACCGATGTTCTGAGTACGTCTCCTTGTTTATTGACGATAATCTCAAGCGTGGTATCAAGGGCAAAACCGAGGTTGAGATCGACGAAGTATTAGACAAGGCCACCACTTTACTTCGATATATTCAGGACAAGGATATGTTTGAAAGATATTACAAGAAACATCTTGCAAAACGTTTACTACTCAACAAATCCGAAAGCACCGATGTGGAGAAGCAAATGATTTCTCGAATGAAGTTGGAAATCGGAAATTCATTTACAACTAAGCTGGAAGGCATGTTCAAGGATGTTACCATGTCCGAAGAACTTACCCAAAACTACAAAAAGCACATCGACAACGTTGGAGATAAGGATCGAAAACCAATCGAATTATCTGCTATTGTTCTTTCTACCAATTGTTGGCCTACGGAACTCATTGGTGGTATTCCTTCATCAGAAGATGGACCTCGACAATATTGTGATTGGCCTGTGGAACTACAAAAATTACAAGATTCATTCAAGGCATTCTATCTCAAAGATCGAAATGGGAGAATGTTGACTTGGTTAGGTAATTTGGGAAATGCTGATGTCAGATGTCATTTCCCAGCCATTCCAGGAGAAACAGGACCGAAGAGTAGGGAAAGAAAGTATGAATTGAATGTGAACACTTATGGTATGATCATTTTGATGCTTTTTAATGATCTACCAGATGGTGCAACATTATCATATGAAGAAATTCAAGAACGTTTGAATATTAGCGACAAAGATTTGCCACGTGCTTTGATGCAACTCTCTGGTCCACCAAAATCTCGAGTTCTTCTTAAGAAACCTGGAAAGCCTAATGAATTACCTACAATGGGTGATGTTTTTACATTCAATGCCGGTTTTGTTAGTAAAGCAGTCAAGATTAAGGTTCAAGCAATGGGTGGACAAACTAGCAAGGTCGAAGGAGCTGAAGAAAGAAAGTTGACTGAAGAAAGAAATGATGAACATCGAGGAAATGTTATGGATACAGTCATTGTCCGAATCATGAAGTATGTTTTTCCTGCTCTCAATCTGATGAATTATATACTAATAAAATATTATAGGGCACGTAAAGAATGTCCTCATCAACAACTCGTTACAGAAGTCATTTCACAACTTTCACAACGCTTCCAACCTAATATCAATATGATGAAACGACGTATTGAAAGTTTGATCGAAAGAGAATATTTGGAAAGAATCGAAGATGCTAAAGTACCTACTTATAAGTATTTGGCTTGATTTTTTTATTCGACTCTTTCTTTTTATGGGATAATTCCATGGGTTGGTTGGCTGGATAGAATGTATTCATGGGGTGGGGTGCGTTCAGGGATCTTTGGAATTTTGTGCTTTCGCGGTTGATTGCATTGGACTTGATATAATATGTCATGTCAAATCCATATCACGTTCATAAGATTGCATAGCATAGCATAGCATTTCTTGCAAAGTGGTGCAAAGGTACTGGTGCTGGGGTGTTGAAAAATGGGTATGGGAATGGGAATGGAAGATAATTGAATTTTTTCAATTTTGATTTTAATTTATTCTTTTGAAAGGAAAGAAGGAAGGAAAGAAGGCAAGGAATGGCGTATGGTATGATGTGGTATGATACGATATACTTAATGAATGGTATGCTACATATATGAATGAATGGATGAATGAATGGGAGATGAGATGTGATGTGGAATTGCATGGTTGTATTGTATGTATTGTATGTATTGAGCTGTAAGCGTCTCTTGTGAGAAAGGCTGAGGGAGAGAGGGAGAGGGGGAGAGGGAGAGGGAGAGAGGGCGTAGTTAGCTATCTAGATGGTAGTAGTGAAGTAATAGTGGTAGTGAAAATAGCAATCCTCGAGGAGGTCTTGAGTCTTCCATTCTTTAACTACCTACCTACCTACATCCGTTGTTCTGCATTCTATATCTATATTCGTTATCCTATATTCGTTATCCTATATTCTTTATTCTATATTTGTTATCATGCGTCCTGCGTCTGTTATTCTACGTCCTGCATTCATCATTCTATGTCCTGTACCTGTATCCGTTATTCAACTAGGTATGTATGTCTTCAAATGTATATGTGTGTGTGTATGTGTGTGTATGTGTATGTGTATGTGTATGTGTATGTGTATGTGTATAGAAAATTAATAGATTGATAGACTGGTTAATGAGTAGATGAGTAGATATATTAAACATGAACATGAACATGAAAATTAACATGAAAATTCCCATCTTATTTTTTTCGCTGTCGTATGATATAGTATGGTGTGACGTGATGTAGAATATTGACAATAAATGAATACATATATATACATATATGAACTCAATAGATTATTATTCTTTGGTTTATTATATATAACTATAATCTATCCTTAATCTATTCTCAATCTATTTCTTAACCTGTTTATTACTTTTTTATTTACTTGTTTATTTACTTGTTTGTTTACTTGTCATCTCCTCACTTCCTTTCCATCTTCCTTCTTTTTACTTGTTCTCTTCCTTTTTACTTATTCTCTTCCTTTTCACTCACCTCACTTGGTCATCTCCTCACTTTATTCACACACACACTCTATTCACATACTCACTCCATTCACACACTCATACACATACACATATATTATTCTTAATCTCATTTCATCTCATCTCATCTCATCTCATTTCATTTTAGTTTAATTTATATTTCTCTCCCTCTATCCATCCACTCCATTTGATCATCTATCTACTCATCCATACGTTCCATTCACCTCCTTTATCCATCTATTCATCTTATCTATATATCTTCTTCCCTTTATTCTCCCTCTCCATTTGCTTATCTACTTATCTACTTATATACTCATCTACTCATCTACTCATCTACTCATCTATTCATCTACTCATCTACTGATATAGATACTCATTCAAATAACAACAATAATAACAATAACAATAACAACAATAATATACAAATCATTAATGAGAGCAAGCCCCCAAATCCCCTAGCTCGCTACGCTCGAATTTTATTTTAATTTGAGGTGTATTTTTAAAGGTATAAGTTCAGAGGTTATCTAAATCTCATTTATATATAGATAGAATATAGAGTAGAATATAGAATATATTATTATTATCTATTGATTTGTGTATAGGTATATATACCTAGATATGTATATGTAATGCTTTTTCGCTATATATTCTATTAATTCATGAATCTATTGATTTCTATCTCTGTTTCTTATTTAGGCTTTGAACTTTGAACTTTAGATTTTGAAACTTAGAGGAGACTTGATATCTTTATCTTGATGCGAATTAATAGCATATGTGTTTTGGTATTCTAGTATCTTTTCTTCTATTTCTCTGTTCCTCTTTCATCTGTATCTTAATCTTCGTCTTCACCTCAAATATACACTTAAACCACAATATCATTAAATCCCTCCTCTCCCAAACCTCCCATCATTATTCATCATCAATCCCCACACCGCGTCTCTAATCTCTCTATCTATTTCCTCCTCTCCCTCTATCCCCCTATCTCCCCCACCCCCAAAAGGCACCCCCTCAACCCCAAACACCTTCCCCACATTCGGCAACTCCCCCCTCTGAAAATAATCCCTCACCACCATCGCCGTACACCTCGACCCCGCACTCAAACTCGTATGACCAAACGAATCCTGCACCAAAACCCTCGCGCCCACAAATCCCTCTGCGTTCCTCCTCGCACTAATTAATGGCGTCACGTTGTCCGCCGCATTCGCAATATACAGAATCGGATGCGATGTATTCCCCTCAAAGGGGCCTGCAAATCGCCATTTTGCGGGGACGGTTCGACCTACACAGCTAAGTCTGAATTCGACGCCGACGGCGCCGGCGGCGGGGGCGGAGGCAATGAGGTTTGTGGCGTAGGTTTTGAATGCGGAGAGGCTGGGGGGGAGGGGACCGCCATCGGTACACATTATAGCTGCGCTGGCGTCGGCCGTGGCTTCGGAGTCGTCGTCATCGTCAATGGGAGAGGGAAGATCGTTGCAAGAATCGTGGGGACAGTCACAGGTGAATATTTCGCGCATGCCGAAGGTGGAGGCGAGGTCGATGAAGGGGACGCCGTTGCCGGTTTCGAGGGCTTGGAGAACGGTGGCTAGGGAGGGGAAGAGGAGGATGGGGCGGTAGAGAGAGGCGGAGATGAGACGTTTGAGGGAGGAGTAGGTTATTAGTTCGGGGAGGGAGGAAGAGTCCTGGGGGGGGACGAGGATAGGGTGGATTTTGAGTTGGGAGAGGAGAGTGGCTAGGCGAGTGGAGATTTGGGAGGGAGTGGAGGAGTAGAAAGCGCAGATGGTGGGGCCGGATAGGTGGCAATAGTGGTAGAATGCTGACATGATTTTCTCAGAGTCGTGGAGAAAAGAGGTGTGAGTGTTGGTTGACCATTCGTTGTAGTTTACGTTGCCTGGTTGGAGTTAGTATTGGAGATTACATTTTGCGGTACATTTCGATGATCTTTTTATATAAGAAAGCGTCTCATGTAGTCTTTTGGTTTTTCTTTTCCCATGTCTTCTAGTTCCTAGAGCAGGAAGAAGTAGTGTTATTGGAGGATTGCGAAGTATTTGGGAGAAGAAGAGAGCAGAAAGGGCACTTGGATAAAGAAAATTATTCCACATAATACATACCATCACTAACCATCCTCTCCACCAAATCAGGATACATAGCCGCAAACACACCACCCAAAAATGTCCCATAACTAAACCCCCAATACCTCAACTTTTCCGTGCCCGTCTTCCTCATAATCTCAAGCATATCACGTGCCACACTCGTTGTGCTCACAAATTTCAACAACGATTCCTCTCCTCTAGCTTTCGCTTCCCGTTCCATGCTTTCCTCGCAAGTTTTCGAAAGAGCACTTGCTCTCGCATATGCATCATTTAGAATCCCCGGATGCGAATCCACTACTCCTACATCACTTAATTTCCAGATCTTTGCATTTTGACGTGAGGAGCCCCAGCAATTAATGAGAGGTGTTGAGGCCCCTATACCTCGCGGATCGAAAGAAATGATATCGTGATTTTTACCGACGATTTTTTGAAGATTGTGTCCATTTCTTCGGAGGGAAAAAACCCCTGAACCGCCTGGTCCGCCAGGATTAGTGAAGACGGGACCGAGGTAGTTGGTTAGATCTGTTGCGGGGATTTTGATGACTGCGAGGGAGATTCTGGAAGGATTGGAAGTGTTAAGCCAGTCTAGTGGTAGGGAAAGACGAGCACATTGAAATGTTGAGTAGCAAGTATGCCAGATAAGGGATTCGCTTGGTTCGACCTGGAGATGTAAGAATGTGGAGGAGTCTACATGGGGAAAGAACTTACATCTTTCCATTGCCAACCTGTTTTTGTGATAGCTGGGATTAGATTATTTACTTCGAGGTTTGCAGGAGATATTAGTTGTGAAGGGATTCCATAATGCCAAATGGTAAGAATGAAAGTGCCAAAGAAGAAAGCTGAATAGAATTTTAGTAGTGAGTATCCTTGAGATTGAGTTGGGGCAATTATGGATGCTGTTCCCTGTTTAGACGTCATTGTAAATTCGAATACAATAACATCTCGAAGAGTATTCAAATAGAAACGTTCATGATATTGAGAACTTTGGTAACCTTAACGTCGTTATATTGCTTGAGGCTTGCATGATCGTCCATCGGAATAATATGAGACAGCTTCAATATCAAAGAGCTGAACCTACCGCGTCTACCTATTGTGATCCATACTCACCAATAATACTGAGGTGATACTAATCAAGATATATTAGGAAAGACCATCTTTAATCCGGGAAGTGCGAGTGGTTGAATGACAGATAAGCATAGAATTCTCCCAATGAGAATCATCTATTCGTCGTTGCTCTCGGGGATTTATCTGCATCTTAGAATTATAGATGAGATACATACAATATCCAAGCCAAGACATTTTTGAAGGGTTGTTTGGTCGTTGTTTCACCCGTACTCGAGCCGTACAACTCGTGATATTAATTTTACCCGATAAGAATGATAAGAAACTGTGGACTGTCAACTTGTGGAGTTAGTTGGCGGTTTGCATGAATCGAAAATGGATTGAAAAAACTTTCCTTTTCGAGTAAGTCGAGCCGATGTGAAGTTTTTCTCGTCTCCAGTTACTTTTTCCCCTTGAGAACTCAATCATTCCTCTATTCTAAACACACTTTCTCACATACGCCTCTTTGCAATCAAATACTCGTGTATTATCTATCCAATATACAGTGAATGATACTTGAGGAAATTATTACCTACACTCATATATCCCTAATTCCTCATCTGATTCGACGATACGATATCCAAAGTTGTCGTGAATTAGACTGGACATACAGTTCGAAGAGTCACGAGTCTGTCTGTAATCACGATATTAGATTCGGTTTGTGTACAACAATGTGTATCAGGTAATCATTTATGCAAGTGTCCGCTTCAGCTCAACATCATTTCCTCTCTTCCGTACTCGATGGACAACACTCCCGGCTCTAATGTCGATTCACCAATCGCAGTCCGAAGTAATCGAGGTTGTTGGACGTGTAGAATTCGGAAAAAGAAATGTGATGAAATACAACCCGGTTAGTCATGATTAGTTTTTGCTTGCCGAAGAAAAAGAATTAATATCCGATTTTTATAGGTTGTTCGAGATGTAAGGATGTTAATGTAGAATGTCACTATGGTCCCAAACCAAAATGGATCGATGATCCAAAGTTTGCAAAAGAAGAATTGGAGAAAATTAAAGCTGTTGTCGCTGCCTCTGCAAGTAAAAAGAGAGCCGCTTTTCGTGCGAGGAAAAATACGGGTTCTATATCGTCGGTGCCCAAATCGCCGAAATCACATAGTACTAATACTAGTGCTACGACGAAAATCGCTAAGAAAGGAGACGATTTACCAAGTGTCGAGAATGTCGCTTCTGTATCTGCACCACCCATTGAAATGGATGATGATAAACCCATTGAACCTAAGTCCCCCTTGTTCCCAAAATGGATCGAAGATCAAGAAGCAAGTTTAATGATGCATTATCTGGATCATGTCTTTTTTATCCAATTCCGGTTTCACACCCCATCATTATCATCGGGAAGAGGATGGTTATTATCATTGCTCACAAAAACAAAACCTCTCTATCATGCAGCTCTAAGTTTAAGTGCTTTCCACCGTCAATCTCTTCTCCTGGAACAAGAAAGTGGTCAAGCGGAAATAGATTATTTGCACGAACTACAACATCATTATGATTTGGCATTGAAAGGGCTGCAAGATTTCATCCAAACAAATAATAAAAATGCATCTGAACAAGGGGCTTTTGATGGAAATATCCAGATTCTAGCTTGTATGATTCAATTGATATCCTTCGAGGTGAGTATCCCTCTCCTTCATATTGCACCACAAATCACAACGCAATCACTAACAAACCTTCAAAGCTCTTCAACGGTGGTGTAAGCAATTGGCAAGTCCATCTCAGAGCAGCATCAGAACTCATATTAGTTCTTCACGAAGTCTCAAATGGTAGTATACCAGGTCCAGAAACACTATTGACTTCATCTCAATGTTTCAATATTCCAGGAGCGGGCTCGCCGGAATCAATTCTGAGTGAAAGTTTGGTTTCGAGGGATAGTGCTGCGTTAGATTTCTTTACGGGGGCGATTATTTGGATGGATGCGCTGTGAGTTTTCTTGGTTTTCTCGGGTTTCAGAGTTGTTTTTGTTTTTGCTTATTTCGATTGCATGCTGGAAAGCTTGAAGAGCCGTGGGAGGAGAGTTGGCAAAAATTTCGTCTTACTCAGATTGTTATATCAATTGAATAAGTATTCGATTGATAAGGAGTTTCATTATGGGGGCAAGCCCCCAAACCCCCATAGCTCGCTGCGCTCGAGGGTCGTACATATGATATTATTCGGCCTCCATGGCAATGGCCCCCGAAGGGCCAGCGGAGCGTCATTCGCAAAACTCGATTTTAATATTGATATTTTTACTAACACCAAACTCATAGAGCCTGTGTATCAACCGGATCCCATCCTTGGCTTTCCGAATTCCACAACCGACTACTCTCCGCCAAAAGACCTGGCTCCTCCAAATCCGACCACAAAATCCAATTAGCTTCTATCATGGGATGTGAAAACTGGGTCATGATAATGATTAGCGAAATAGCCTGGCTAGGAACCTGGAGACGAAAACACGAATCTGATTCGACTATAGATTTCAAACAACAACTAATTTTCACAGAACAGAATATCCGAGGCCGTCTTGAATCTAAAAATTCAAAAACGCTAGAGGAACTTCACGCATTGAGGTCAATTCATCGAGGAACCCCGCCATTCTATGTTACAGAACTGTATAATAAACATACCATCCTCCTAATAACCCACATCTTTGCCTGCGCATCTCTCATCTATCTTCAAATGGTCATCACGGATAACTTACTCCCGGAAGATGTTGATATGATGCTTCACAACACTATAAACGCCATGCGTATGATCCCTAATCCTCAAATGTTCAGAGGATTAGTATGGCCGCTAAGTGTAGCAGGTTGTTTGGCAAGCTCGAAACAAGATCAGGAGTTCTTTAGGGAGACTTCGAGAGGAGCGGTGACGGATTCAAGAAGTTTCGGGAATTCGAGTAGTGCGTTTAAGATTTTGGAAAAGAGTTGGGAGTTACAGAGGAGGGAGGGGAGATTGATTGATTGCACTATGACGATTAGAGAGATGGGGAGTTGTATACTTTTGGTTTGACTTATGAATGTATGGATGGGGATTTATTTGGAAATTGAAGGTTGAAGATTTTAAGAATGTTGAGATGAGAACTTTTGGTAGTACCTTGACTTTTCTGTAGACTATTTGAGTTACTTCGATGCCCCTTTCTTTTGTGTACAATTTTCATTTCTAAATTACCTCTAAATTCTATTTTCTAACTCGACCCAGATAATCCCAGATCCCTCTCAATTATCCTAACCATTTTCAACAGCTTTTCCTCCTCCAATCTCCTCCCCACAATCTGTAATCCCACACTTCCTCCCTCATATTTCTGCGCACCTTCTTTTCCAGGCCCCCAAAGAGCTTCCATATCCGTTTTCCCACCATCATTCCCATCCGCATCGCCCCACACATCTCCCTCCTCTACCTCCCCAGCAGGTAAACACGCAACCGGTAAATCCAACCCATTAAACACACTCGTATACCCCCAATACTTTGCCTCTTCATGCGCATTCGCTACCGTTACACCTCCTGGCGCGATAATACAATCTACCCCCGTCTCCAACATCAATTTCGCATATGCGTCCTGGATTCTATTTCTCTCTTTATGTAATTTCCATTGTTCGGAGACGGTGCGGTTTTTTGTGGTTTTCTTTTCTAAAAGCCATTGGAGCAGGGAGGTTGGGGGTTCGGAGGTGAGAGAAAGGTGAGAGAGATATTCGGCACCGCCGTCGAGAAGGTACATCGCATCGATGGTAGAGATCAGAGGGGCGTGGAGATGTGTTGGGAAGGGAACAATTTCGTGTCCTGCTTCTTTGAGTGTGGATTCTGTGGAGTGTAGAACACGGGTGATGGGTGGATGAGGAGTGTGTACTCCATCGGTATATATGATACCGATTTTCAATTTCCTGTTCTCTTCCTTCTCAGCAGCAACACCTTCGCGACATCCCCATGGAATAGGAAGTAACCCGACTTCTCCTCTCCAAGGCTGCGCATCCAAAAGCGTTTTACAGAACAATTCCACATCCGCCAAACACGTAGCAATGGGTCCCACAACCCCAATCACACTTTCCATCCCATCGTGTGCGCCCGAGAGCCCGGAATGCGGAAGTCGCGCCACACTGGGTTTGAGACCGTAGATACCGCAGCTGAGCGCGGGATTGCGAATACTTCCTCCGATGTCGGTGCCGATTCCGAGAATCGAGCCGTGCATGGCTACGAGCGCGGATTCGCCACCAGATGAACCACCGGGGGAGAGAAAGGTATTCAAGGGATTGGTGGTGGTGGAATAGAGATTTGATCGTGTTTCGAGTGCCATGAGTCCTTGGGGATTAGTGGTTTTGACGTGGAATACTGCGCCGCTGTTGCGGAGGACTTGAATGCACATTCCTTCTTGGGAGGGGGAAGTGCAGAAGTTATCGGCCCAGCCTACGAAACCGGATGTGGAGGGTGTGTCGATGAGATAGATATGTTCTTTTACCGAAATGGGGAGACCGTGGAGGGGTCCGATGGGAGACCCTGTTTGGGTCATGTGGGCGTCGAGTTTTGCGGCGTGGGCGAGGGCGCTGGGGTACATGGTCCAGGCAAGACAGTTTGTCTGTATTTTGTTTCGTTAGTTCTTTCTTTTCTACTCCTGTCCTTTTCAGATACTGTTCCAGAATCTTATTGAAGGTTCAATGACTGAGATTAGGGTATTCAAATTCCAGAAGAAAGGAAATTGAAGACGAACCGCTTGATGAGCAACAGCGCTCGCTTTACAAAACGCCGTTGTAACTTCCACAGCTGTGTACTCTCTCGTTCTCATTTTCTCCAGCAAATCCACAGCAGTACTATACACAATCTGTATCTCTCTCTCATTCAACAAACCACAAGTTTTTACTAATCCAAGAGGACGTTTAGATTGGAGAAGGTCGGCTGGGAGAATCCATTCCGAGGGAATAGAGGAGAGGATCTCTTGTTGGCGACGAGTAGTGATGGCTTGCCATGTTGAAACTGTAGAGGTTTTCGAAGGCTGTTCTTCCGCGAGCTCAGAAGCAGTGGAAACAGAAACTTCCTTGACAGGAGTCGAGAGAGACGATGAAAGTTCTGCGATGGAGGGAGCCATTGTTGAAGAATTGGAAGACACTGATCTTCTATTTTCTTGAGTCGAACGATTTGTTTCCCGGATGTTTGTACAAACACAGTAAAACCAATCTCAATATTTGAAGAAAAAGAAACAGAGCGAATTGTGCAACGTTAACCAAAATGCAAAGAACACACTTAGAACAAATTTTCAAAAGCTACATATCACGTCTTCCATGAGATACATATCTATATTTATATCCAGATTCCCCCCAAAAGAACAGACCGCCTGTACGCCTCGCCTTTCCCCATAGATACACAGCACAGCTACTTCATACCTACCCACCTCCTCACACGAACTCAAACTTCGAAAGGAATCGTCACATCCGGAACCGCATGCGATTGTCGAATGAAAACCATCGAATTCTGATCAATCGATCAGATAAGAAAAGCGATGATCAGATTGGTGGGGTGGTGGATAGGAAGGTCCTTGCACGGGACCTGAATCGGATCAATAGTAAGGAAATTCGCGTCCACTTTCCTGGGAAAAGGGGTCGTGTCGACTTACCTTCCTTGGTAGCGTTAATGAGGTTTGCGGTGACATCTTGGAGAATATTGTTTGGTATAAAGGAGGAATGTTCAGGTGGTTGTTTTCTTGTGGTTGTATTATTATATTCTGTGTTTTTTGTGAGATAATTTGAATAGACTATCTATCTTCTGTTCAAAATCATTGTGTTACTTCGATATCAAGTGACCTTTCACATCCATCTCCATATCCACAACCAAAATCATGGGGTCCATAACACCCGAACAAAAATCCGGGGAATACCCTCAGTTGAAAGAAAACACCATCAGAGTATACAAAAAACGAGGTATTTACCACTCATATCCTTACAAAGCAAATTCTAATCCCTCACAGCACATTATGATTACCGCACGGTTCATTCAATTCTTTCTCAAACATTTGTGTCTACAATTTCATTCATAGTACCAGATGAAGATGGAGAACCCTCACCATTTTCCTTACCCATGACCGCTGTGGCTGGAAACTATGATCCTCACAAGCCCATCTGTGAAGATGACGGAACCGAGGAACAGTATGTAAAAGAACAGGAGAGTTTCGGCGAAGGACCATTCGATGTATATCTCCACGGAAATTCCGCCATGATGTTAAACCGCATGACGAAACAGGGAGGAAACATGAAAGTTGTAATCAGCAGCACCAAAGGTATATTGATCCCCATTCATAACAAGAGGACTCTCACTAACAACCCCCAGTTGACGGACTAATCCTCCACTTCACCCCCAATGGCCACTCCCTCAACTACCGCTCCTGCATCATCCACGGCACCGCCGAACCCGTGACTTCCGCCGCTGAAAAACACTACGCCATGCATCTCCTCACAAACCACATGATCCGTCGTCGCTGGTCACAGACCAATCCCGTGGCGCCCGAAGCCATGAAATCGGTGCAGGTAATTAAAGTCGTTGTGCGCAGTGCGTCGGCGAAGATCCGGACTGGCAATGTAGAGAGTTTGGAGCGGGGAGGATTGGGAGAGCGGGATGATGTATGGACGGGAGCGTTGCCGTTGTATGAGGTACTGGGACAACCGGTACAGAGTGCGTATTGTGATGATAGGAAGGTGCAGGAGGGAGTGGTGAATTGGATGGAGAAGAGGAATAGGGAGGAGAGGAGGTATGCGGAGGAAAAGGCGATACCGTTGACGTTGGGTGGTTGTAGTAAGTGTTGAGTGTGTAGTATGTGATATTTAATAATAGATACCCCAAATGAAGAATATAATATAGGAATCGATTGACACGCAGAGTAATGAGATATAATGTGAGAAGGACAGATGTTCTAGAGTTCATGTGTAGCAAACCCCGAGTAATCCCATATGTTCAATCGATTCCTCTTAGACTTCAGAATTGAATCGCATTAAGCAATGCACCAAAATCAATACTTATTCAGTTATTGGAGAAAAACCAAAGCTCATATATGCCGTTGAACTTGTATTCATTCGGCTACGCTAATGCCATTCTGAATATCAATTCTCAATTCTCAAATTCTGTGCAATCGCTACTATTTCTCTTCTTCATCATCTTGCTCTTCTTGCCAATAGCCTTCCCTTTCCTCCTCCGATTGATCTTCGACAATGTTTTCTTGCTCTTCCACTCTGACTGTCGCCTTCACCCGCAGATCATCCTCTTTCATGATTTGAGCCGCCTTCCCCTTCCCTTTATGATAACGCTCCCTTCCCTTGAGTTTATGGTTGCTTTTTCTAGCCACTAGTCTTGCCTTCTCCAACTCGTCGTCACCATTTTCGATTTCCTCCTCTCGTTTTGCTTTTTCTTGATGTTTCCGTTTTACTCGTTCTTTTTTTCCGAGCCTTTTCTGTTCGAGCTTCCCCTTTTCAATTGGATCATTCCCGTTCATAATTTCTTCCTCTTGTTTTACTTTTCTTTGATATTTCCGCTTTGCTTGTTCACTTCTTTTGAGCCTTTCCTGTTCGACTTTCTTCTTTTCATTTGGATCATTCCCGTTGATAATTTCGTTCCCTCGTTTTGTTCGATTTCTATAATTCTGTTTTCCCTGTTCATTTCGTTTGATCCTTTCCTCTTCGGGCATTATTATCTTTTTAATCGGATCGTCCCCCTTCCTGATCTCCTTTTGTTGAAGCCTTTCTCTTTGAGTGCGCTGTCTTTGTAGTTCATTTCTTCGGAGTCTTTTTCGTCGTTGCTCTTCAGTCTCTTGTCTCTTGGGCAAAGACTTCTTTCTGCCTCCACCGCCACTGGTTTCTTCTTCAGCCTCTTGGCTGCTATTTTCTGTTGTTGAAACGTCCGCAGTTCCCAATCTCCTATTCTCTTCTCGTCCACGACTTACTGGATTTTGTTGGCGCGCCACTTCTTTGTACCTAGTCTCCCCATTCTCCTGCCACATGGCACGGTCTCCTTGTCCAGGTCTCCAACCTCCAGCCTCCAGGGTTCTTCCTCTCAAAAGATCGTCTGTATTCATTGGCTCTGTGTTGTTTCTGTTGGTATCAACTTGGTTGATAAGTGTAAAGTACTTTAGTCTATTATGGTTGTATTCGTTCTTGATCATTATTATTATCTATGGAAATCTAGTGCTTAATATAGGGAAGCGCTAGCGCCGCGCTAGCTAGTACAGTGCACTCCATGATCACATGATCGATATCCCGACAGTTTCCAATACTGTCCCCATTCCCATGTGCCATCCCCACCCTCAGATTCCACCCCCTCATCCTGCTCTCCGCTTCCTCCCGTCGAGTGCGCTCCATCTCGCTCTCTTCCATTCTTGTCCCCTCTCTCTCCTTACCTCTCTCTCTCCTCTCTTCTGCATGCTTCTCAAGACCCAACTCCATCTCCATCCCAACCAGACGCTCTGCATGCGTCGGAGACGGTAATCTTCTCGGACCAGACATGATGATCGGACGCCTCGCAGTTATTTCCGAAACCCAGAATTAACAATATGCAACAAATAAATCTGAATCTCTCCTGATTCCTTGAACCTGCCTCGCCCTCTACGTAATCAAACCTCGCAGTCGACTCGTCCCTACACTTTCCGTATCTATACGCACAATCCCTCTTTGCCCAAGCTCCCCTCGACACTTGTCTCCAATCAGTATAAAAGTACCCACGTGCACTAAATACCGATCATAAACGATAATCAAAAGAGAAAAAAGAATGAGAAGATGTATTTGATGTTTTGATGTTTTGCCACCATCTCATCCAGCGCGAGATCTGACGATGAAAAGAAATGAAGAGAGGGGGAAGGAGGAAGATGAGATGTAAAAGCTGGGTAACAACACAGGATTAAAGACCGAAGGTAGGTGCTGGAAAAGCAATGCCATATGAAGGTAAAAAGAAGGAAAGAGCGAGGAGAGTTTGCATGCTTGGACATGTTGAGGGTGCTACAGCTGAAATATTCACAATATGAAGAAGTTGGGAAAAAGAAAGAGAGAAAAACAAGGTAGATCGAAGAAGGAATTCTCGTTGGCGTATAATAAAATTCTTCGTGATAGCATAAAAAATACCAAATTATATCATGATCTACTAATAATGCACCCCGCAGTTTTTTAATACCAATTAAACATTAACAATTCCCTCTCCCGTTCATCCCTCTCACAGGAAAGGACTACCAATCCTGAATGCCCTCCTCAGCGAGATCAAGCGGTTCCCCATTAGCCGCCGCCCTTGCATTACTAATTTCCCATTCAAACTCTTTAAGTGCTCTAATCTCACTCCCCACAAAAAGACCCCCGATTAACCCATCAATAATACCCGCTCCAAGTCCCAAACTACTCAATAGCATAAGTACAAATGCAACGAAATTTCGGGGACTCCACCAAACAGCTATAAAACAACCTATACTAATGAATACTGAAGCGACGAAATGACCTAAACGAAGACGTCTTTGACGACGCTCTCGAAGTCGGTAGGTATGGATCATGGCGATAATTTCATCGTATGTTGAGATAGGGAGGTAGGGTGGTGATGAAGAAGTTTTGAGTTGTGTATGAGCACTGAGGAGATGAGATTCTGAGGGGGCGGTTTGTAGGTAGACACCATTAGAAACGGCGGATTTATTCTTTATTATTTGTTCGGTTGGTGATGCATATTTTGTATGTACCAATGTTGCTTCGACGGAGAAATGATCACTCAATGAGCATTGATATTTGGAATGTCGTTGCAGCATACCAACACGTGCATCTTTTACTATCCATCCTCCTGCCGATGGATTGTTTTCGTCGAAACATGTGTTGGCGAAAATATAGTCTAACCGTTTCGCACGAGGGTCAAGGGTATCGCCGGGAATCTCAATCTCGGGACGATTTGGACCAAGACGCTTTTGTTCCCCCTTATTCCAACGCCAAGTATTCAATACGCTGTCGCAAGTTGCACCGTTTTCCGACAAATTGAATTCGGCAGTTGGTATTGGGCGTCTTCGAGCTTTTTCGACTTCATCAATCGCAGCACCGATAGAGGAATCGGGATGTAAGACCATCCAGACATCACGAGCAGGTGAATGTGTGCTGATAAGTCGATGGGCGAGGGATAATGGTATCATATTAAAATCTCCTAGGCCAAGAACTAAATGTCCCCGCTCTGCGGCACCTCTCATAAGTTTCGCTATTTCCCATGCTTGCGCTGTTCGGTGGCAGATATACGAATCGTTTGGTTCTGTTTCGTATGGTGCGTGGAGCTATGTACGTTAGTTTTGACAGAGCAAAAGCTTTAAAGTACTTGCATGCGTAGTGAAAACCTCCACGATATCTTTCGGCCCTTGTCCAAATCGTATTCTGGCACCAGCAACACCCTTCCCAACAAACCAATCGCCTCTGAAAAACGCTGTAGGCCGGCCATTCAGAGGATACCGGAACATCGAGCTCTCTTCGATTGGCCATTTAGACAAGATTGCCAGGCCCCCTCCAAATATGCCACTGTGATAAAACTTTCCATAAGGCAAAATATGCTTCGTTTCTTTTCGTATGCTCTTGTAATCTTCCTGTGTCCAACACTCCTGTAAACCAACTATATGGGGTGTAGGACTTGCAGAGCCAATGGCTTGCCCAATTTCCGTAAGACGTTCATTTCGTAGGGTAGAGAGAAACTTGAGACCCCAACAATTGATGGTGATCACATTGATCTCATTAACTTCTAGTGATGGGGAGTCCATAACGATTGACGTAAGGTTTGGGGGACAGAATTGGTACAATAGAAGCCTTATATCGTGGAGATCTGCTGCTAAGGCGGGAGCGGCGTAGTGCTGAAGAAATGAAATTAAAGAACTCCGTTTTGAGACTTTGACCCTTGCAGTTGCATATAATAAATTCTATCACTCTATTCTATTAAAACCAAACTCAAGTAAGCAGAAAAAGTTCGGATAATTAGTTCAATGTCTGGATTGAGTAGCTGTGATGGTGTTTTGAACCATTTCCTATCAGTTCGGTCCCTTCCCTTGAATTAGCCTTCATGACGTTTCTAGGGTCAACACCAAGGACTCAAAACCAGGGGTTCATGGGTTCCATCCGGTAGAACAGCCGATGCCATACAAGGGTAAGCGCATCGCGGTTAATTTCTCCATGTGCGAGCGCTTAATTAATTTGAGTCGTCATTAATGTAACAAGAGCTCGAAATAATATTCGACATTGATGAAATAGCGACAAACCCATTCAATATGGCAGAAAGACACCAAACAAAACGTCGAAGATATGATAGCGAAGTTTCTACACCGGGTTATAGCTCGCCCGATGAATTGGCAGATGATAAAGCAACCCGACCATCTACGAGCACGCGTCGCGATTCAACACGCAGACAATCAAGATCATATCCTAGTGATGGCAGCGCCGATGAACTAGATCATACAGATACCCGTCATCGAAGTTCGCGAAGCCCCCGAAGTCGTCGAAATTCAAATCAATCAAGAAGTAGATCTACCTCTGAAGACTCACATCGCTCGGCGCAATCCTCATCGACACCTTCGCATAAACCTTTAAAACTCAACTACAAATGCAAATTTATATTACGAGGACATCGCAAAGGAGTTGCGCAAGTAAGATATTCGCCCAATGGTCGATGGATAGCTAGTTGTTCTGCAGATGGCACAATTAAAATATGGGATGCGGAAACTGGAAAACATTTGCGAACAATGGAAGGACATCTTGCAGGTGTATCGACGATTGCTTGGAGTCCGGATTCAAATACTATAGCTTCAGGATCAGATGATAAAGTTATTAGGCTTTGGGATCGAGCGACTGGTAAACCATATCCTACGCCTTTACTTGGTCATCATAATTACGTTTATTCGGTCGCTTTTTCTCCAAAGGGGAATGTAATCGCAAGTGGAAGTTACGACGAAGCAGTCTTCTTGTGGGATCTACGTGCAAGGAGGCAGATGAGAAGTTTACCAGCGCATTCTGATCCGGTTGGTGCGGTGGATTTCATCCGAGATGGAACATTAGTATGCAGCTGTTCTACTGATGGGCTCATGTAAGTTCATTTTCTAGCCATTTCATAATTTTGTATCGGAAATGCTCATTATATCCTAGTCGTGTATGGGATACTGCAACTGGTCAATGTCTTCGAACTCTCGTACACGAAGATAATGCGCCGGTAACCACAGTCCGATTCTCACCCAACGGCCGGTACATTCTGGCGCATACACTCGATTCTTGCATACGACTTTGGGACTATGTAGCTGGGACATGCAAAAAGACATACCAAGGGCACGTTAATAATAAATACTCATTAGGTGGAAGTTTTGGTTTCAGTGGTAATCAAGGATTTATCAGTTCGGGTAGTGAAGATGGAGACATTCTCTTCTGGGATGTTAGCACGAAGGAATTGATACAGAAAGTTCATGGGCACGAAGGCGTAGTTTGTTGGGTTGATACTGCTCCGGGACCGAATGGAGCGATTGTTAGTGCTGGTTTAGATGGAACAGTTCGGATATGGGTCGATGTGGGTGATGAAGATGGGTCTCCAAGACTGGATAATTTACATCTTGAATCGCAAAACACGAACCACGTGAAGCAGGAAAATGGAGAAGACGAAGATATGGGTGGTTATAAGAATGAGGAGAGAGATGATAGAGATGAGGAAAGACAAAGGAGATATAGCAATGATACCCCGAGAGATGATATGAGTGTGGATAGGGAGAGATCGCGAGATAGAGATATGGATAAAGAAAGGGAGAGCGAAAGGGATAGAAGCGAGTTACGCAGTCCAGAGAAGATGGAGGAAGACTAATCAGCTCTGATAGACAAAGTTACTTTAATTTAATGTGTAAAGCATCACGTTTTCCTTCCTCTTCTTGAAATCTAACAGAAGCCTGGAATCAGCTCCTCGATAATATTGAAAAACGTGAAAATGAATCTTGGGTCGACCTAGATGGTTACTTGCCAGATAATCTGTCAAACCAACCTCCTCTTTTCTCGGTCGTCAGACCACAGCTGTCACACGTAAGATACACGTAGTATTTGTGCTATGGGAGGGAAGTATAGTGTTTGAGCTTTGAGGGGGGAGCAAAGCGGCTCTGTAAAAACAATAAGTCTGCTCAGTCTACTCAGTTCTATGACTAGGTTCCGTGATGATTGTAGGTTTGTCTGGTGTTTGGTAAGTGCTAAAGTAGATTTTATCATGCGATTATGCTCAGCAAGCACGTAGAACTGCGTGTGTTGTGTCCGGACCTAGTGATTAATCGGTGCCGAGATGGATGTTAGTATACGTATGGAGTGATGAGCACAATGATTTCATGGAGTCTTTAAGCTTGATATTGGATGTTTGAGATGGATACAAGGTATGGTGTATATGGAACTTCTGAGGGCTTCTAAGAAAAGAGGAGATGCGGACGCAGAATGTATATGTAGCGTATCACATGATTTCATATCACTCCACCAGTGTCTTTTCCCAAGCATCGTGACTTATAGGACGAATCAACCCAACTCTCACGATAATTTTGTCTTGTTCATGGACTTAAGGAGTTCGAGACTGTATAATCGATGCTCCAAAGCAGCTCGATTGCAAGCATATAGGCGGTGCAATCTTCCGGCCAATGGTCAGAGATTTTTCCAGTCTATATATTCTACGAATTCACTGTAGCTGCCCGATTCACGCAGATTCACCGTTCCATTGCGCCGTACTTGCATCGGTGTTGATATATATATATACATCGTCTTCGCATGTTGTAAACTCTATCAGTTAGATCTTCGATACAACACAGAAAGATCTACAACCACAGAACTCCACACAACATCTATAGAATACCCAGTCTCTAGAATATCATATTCTATTTGACTAAGAATTGGCCCCAAAATTAAAGTCGCCACATCCACAAAAATACAACACCCATCGACAATCTTCATAAAGTCGCCGTCATGAACTCAACACCTCAGCAAGAATCAAAAGCCCTCACCGAGTTCAGGCCATTCTCACGCTTGCCATTCGAACTCCAAGCCTGAATTTTCAAAAAAGCACATCCTGGTCCGGTGGTCATCGATTTGCTTTTATTTATCTTCATAGAGGGAAATCATAGATCATTTACTGTTACTCCTCCGAGATATCATGAGCTGAACAGTTGAATACTAGCTTGCAGAGAATCACACGCAGAGATCTTTCGCAGATTTCCAAAGGTTGAAGTTATCACCCCGCCTTTGTTTGACAGACATGTGTGTAAGCGCAGCAGTTACTTTCGGCCTCATATCGATATTATTCTTGTTGAAGCCGGAATGATGCTGCAATTATATGACATGGGCGGAAGTTTATCTGCAGAGAACCTCACACAGTTGGCGTTGGATGTATTTCAAGAATCGTGGTATTGTCCTCGTACGACCTTTCGCGCCAGAATGAACAACGCAGCCAAGCTATACACGTTCCTGAGTAACCATTGTCCGGCTCTCTCACAACTATGGCTCATGGTTGAGACAGAGGTTCCTCCCATGGAGTCTCGATCAAGCAAGCACCTACTTAGAATGCTGGATGTTTCAGATGGATTTATGGATCTTGATTTGCGCGTAAAGTGCGCCCCGGGACTAAGCGACGGACAAAAGGACGTGCAAAGAGTGTACCTCCAGTTACAATTGAGAGATATCAAAGAATATACGGAGATGATTGCTGGAGACTTTAGTCGGTTTTTGAATACGAAAGAAAGTGTTCTCTGGCCTTCACCTGGAGAGGTAACTCTAGAATACTGGAAGACTCGTAGGCCTGCAACCGCTCTGATGTGCTTTATTACTAAATATGAAAGTGGCAGGGATATTTATCCATGCAAAGTCGAACACAGTGGTACTTCACCCTGGCTTTGGGTGCCCACCTTGGGCGTCAACATTGCATGCCATAAGGATGCAAATCCTTTGCATAAGTACAAAGGGTTGGCTCAGATATTTGATGGTGAACCGTGGTAGTTCAAGTTAGATACATGAGAGAGCACGTCAATGGCACCACATTTTCGGCTAGGAATAGGCAAGAATATCTAATTGAGAGGATCCAAAGAACAGAAACTCAAGGCCGGAGAACTGACTAGATGAACAGAGCATCTAGTTAGACAACTTCACATAATGAAATGTTTCTTCACACAACTTCCTCCGAAAAACTTTCTCTTTTACTGAAATCAGTTTTCATTTCGGAGCTCTAGTACCCCATTTGAGTTATTGTTGACTCTGCTGATAAGTGACCTTTCATTCATGCATGGAATATACAACATTTCTGATTCTAGGCCCATGTTCGCGCAAGAGCACTCTCAAAGCAGATGCACCTAATGCTATCCAATTTCAGCCGATCACAAGCGAGTGTTCGAGAACTGCTTCTAAATTAATAAAAAAACTAGAGATCCAAAGTGAAGTAAGCTTTTGAAAATATAAAGAAACTTTCTGTACAAAAGGAAGCTCTTATTCGTTGATGTATATCACAAAACCAGTATACACATGAACATCACTTTTGTCAAGTCTTCGAAATTCAAATATGCACAATATAATAACACTTCATTTCATCTATCGCTCCACAATATATACAAGTTCTTGAAATCTAGAAATTGGCTTTGATTTTTATTGCAACTCCAAATCCATCCATACATGACCTCTAAATATTATATCCATCATGACACTCAGAACTTGCGCATTTTTTCAGCTCTAAACTTTGGTAAGGAAGAATTGCATTTTGTATACTTTGAGATTGGTGGGAATTTTCACAAGGTCACCCACCAGTGGGTATACGAATTGACGAAACGCTACAAAAATGAACTTGCGAATATCTCTCGATATATTGAATTAAATATCTGAGAAATTATCATGATCATTCATTAAATTTGAAACAATCAAATTATAAGTTTTGATATTAAACAATTAAAGAACGAGTTTATTAGAAATTTCGAAACTTGGAAAGTGTCGCGTCAATCCATGCACCCATTGGTGGGTTAGTTTCTTAGGTTTTACTATATAGCACCGATTTAACCGTTCAAAGTACTGGATCCTGGAATAGAAACGCTAAGCATCTGCTATTCTATTGATCGGCTGCAGCCACGCAATGATATCAGGATGAGAATTCTACCGAGTGAAATGAATAATCTCTGGTGATAAAAACCACTCTCGAACTATCTCATTCGTCTAGGCGCTCTATTCACTTGCTGGCCCTGATTAACTCGCCCATGTGCCATGGAAATCGCACTTGTACACTCAGTATTTCACTTCGTTAAATTAAACGAAACCGGTACAGCTACTACGGCTCTTCGAATACCTCATTCTCACCATACGTAAACATATTCGACATCTTCCATCATCGATACCACTTAAGACTTGCGGTGTTTGACCTCAACAGCATCACATCGCTTGTACGCAACATTTACCAATTCAACAAATAATCTATCGCTAGGACAAAGACTCTCTCTTTACAACTTGCGATATTCACACTACATGCATAACAACATGGCCGATAACATCTCAACGACAGCATGTTCAAAAGCAGCATAAGGAATATTGGACGAGTTCCCATTGTTTTCCTCATTACCGGTCGAAATACAGTGCCGGATTTTCAAAGAAGCTTTTCCTGATCCAGAAATGATATACTGGGACTTCCATATCGAATCAGTACTAGGAGTGGAAGGAGAAGCTGATATTATCTTTAAAAAATACAGCCATCACGGGTTACTATCTCTCTTGCTTGTATGCAAGAACTCACAAGCAGAGGTCTTCCGGAACTACGATAAAATGGAGATAGATTTCCAACCTCCATCAGCTTCCAGACTTATAGTCATGCTAATCTTTATAGATACCTTCGAAAGACAGTTGATACTTTCTCAATGAGCCTTGTCAGGTTTATATCAGTGTATACTGTGGGAGGAAGCATGACGCTGAATAACATCACACATCTTGCGCTGAATATTGATTTTGAATATGACTCAGACGAAACTTATATGCGTGTTCTAGCGAAGTTTTACATTTCACTCAGCATCCACTGTCCGGCTTTGAACACATTGAAGTTTTTCTTTATTTTCGGTATGCCTGTAAAATGGTACGCTCCCAAACACTGGCAACTTGTTGATATTAGCAAAGGATGTGTGGATCTGGATTGGGATCTCATGAGATTGAAACAATCCTTGCTTGAAGAACATCAAACTACACCTGATTGGGGAGATCGTCAAAATTTACACTCTGTACTGGAAGGGCTAAAAGGAATCGATGCGAAATCCAAACAACTATTGAAGAGCTTCGATCGCTTCATAAATACCACAGAGAAAGATAGGTGGGATAAACCTGGGGAGGAAACATTAAAGTACTGGAAAAACATCAAACCGACTCCAGTGTTACCAATGAGTTGCCAAGACCATTTCCAGGCAAGTCCTTGTTCTTGCACATCCGAGTGTCCTGAACTATATTTTAGTTTATATGAGCTTTATTTAAGAGTCCACAAGGATGGAAGACCATTGCACAGGTATACGGGTTTGAGGCAGATCTTTGAAGGAGAACCATGGTAGACGGAGCACGGCTTGACTGATGAGCAATGTGGCAATCAATTACTTGATATAGTTCAAAACATAGGGTTTTCGTTGTCAGGAGGAAGCAGAGCAACTACTGAATTCGACACACTGTGTGAATATGCTCGCATAAATATTGCATATGGGATTTGAGTTTCAATAATGGGGGAAATTCACAAGACTAGCCTCAGCTTGTGTCGATAGTCTACTTAGAATAGCAATACATCCTTTGTGCAAAAAGAAATCTCAAAATTTAAACAAAATATTCATGAATCATACCAAGAGTTCCAGCAGTGAGAATGCAAGCTACAATCTGAGTTCAACAACGAAGATCTAACCGAGAGTCTAGATCCATGTAGAGTTGTGCCAGTATCTAAATTCAAGTAATATTATACCGTAAACGCAAAGACTTCCATCAACACCTTTTCATATGTAATGACACAATATATTTGTATACATGTTATGGTGTATGATCTAACAAATTTGAAGATTGATTCGCTTATCATAACATTGTCTCCTGCACTCACAGATAATTTGGGAACACTGGAATCAAAACAATATTAGAACAGGTAAAAAGTTGATTTTTATGGTCTTTATATCTATTAATAGAAGATTAAATACTATTTTCTTAGAAATAGACAGACTGGGAAGATATTAGTGTAAGTAAATTTGAGGTTCCAAGTCACGCATAATGTTCGTCACAGCGACATCAATTATCACTACCAAAAAATAAGATCCAACTAAATAAAAGAAAAAAATTAATCTAGCGACCACTGCAACACGTATAAGGCACGTATAAAGCAAAAGAAAATTAACAATAGTCAAGAACTCAGCGTTGCAGTAAACCTTTCAAAGATTTCCCCCAATGAAGGAGTTTGGTCGGCCAAAAAAAGTTGAAGTCAAAAGTTGAATGAACTCGCAAAACCAAAATTCGAACCTGAAAAACAAAAAGGAAAGCTCTTTGATTCAAAAAATGGCAAAATAATTGATCAAACAACTTTTCAGACATGCAACAAATCTTTCTGTGATTCTGTAGATATCACATGGAGAATGTGTGATTGGGAACGGTAATTAGATGGGGGAACTTCAGCCGAAGGGGGGGCGGTGGTTCGAGCTTGTGGTAAGCTTGGGTGTTTGGTGGGGGTTGATGGATTGGATGGATTGGATGGTCGGAGGTAGGTTTGGGATGTTCTGGGGTTGATGTCATTTGGGAGAGTTAACATATGTTTATTTGTTTGTTGTGATGGGATGGGATGGAAGGAGATGCTTTGTTACTAGGAGATAGATGAGGTGTCGGCATGAATGCTAGGTTGCTGATTGATGTGTGACTAAAGAGAACATCAATGAACTTGAAAAGCAATTATTCTGGTAGCCTGAATACAACGACGATTTGCTATCATGTTCTATTCCTCGGAATCCTGCGTATATCTGAATCTGGACTGCGAAAGAAATACGATAGCTCCCTCTTCTACTCTACCTACTTCCATGAGTTCCCATTCATTCATTTTCTGTCTATCCTCGCAATATATATATATATATATATTGCAGACGTGTCTTCTATGCGTTGTGGCCCCTCAATTTCAACAATAAAACTTGGAAACATCCAACTTCTTCACTTGTTAATCTAGGCATATTACTTAGTAATGGAAGCAACGTATGAAGAGCTCCTTTCCTCTACAATTTGATGGCTCCTCTCTCAACTGAAAATCATGGCTTCGTGATATTCAACTATCCAACGCACAAGATTTTAAGCTGACACCCTTGAGCAAAAGAGTTTCTGCCTGTAAGATACTACATGCTACCGTTTAACTTTCGCTTCTCTTCTCTTTCGCTTCTGAAGTCATGCTCTATATAAGTAGTCTCTAGCAATTTAGATTTCACGATATACAAATTTTTCTTGGACTCACTAGTAGGAAATTTTGGTTCTGAATACCTAGGTTGAGAAGATTGCAGATCTAGTAGGAAAAGTGGTGACATTGGCTAATCGTGGGGTTTGACGTCTATGAGGTGGATTATGGAAAGGAGTCTGGGGGAGGATTTGGAACAAGCAGGCTGTTATCAATTGACATTGTAGAAAATATATTGCTTGAGCTGAAAAACTGTAATACTGAAATGTATTTGTATGGATTAGCTTCCATAGGCTTCTAGAGATAGGGAAGATGTGTGATAATTTGCGAATGGGGGCCGAGTTAAGATTCTTGGCTGAGTGGTTGATTGAGATATATTGTAGGTTATTGGTGAGCCAGAAACATTCTATCATAAACTTATTGAAATAACAACTATGATGATATTTGCTGGGGTGAAAAAGAGTTGTAGTGAAATTATTTGAGGGAATGGATTGAGGAGTTTTGTGATATTGTGCCACGTCACTGGAGTGTGACTCAAGCTTTCAGGAGATCATTGCAACTATTGCTCAAGACTACATAGTTTGATCTTCTAACAACACAGTTAGCGAAGTTAAATGGTACCTTTGTCTCTGTCTTTTGAAGACTCAATAGATGCGGGTGTCTCCGAAAGCCAATAGACTTAAAAGAGTGCTCTTGTCCATGTATTTTCTTCAGAAATCTCTCAAAGTACCACTACAACTCTTCCCTTTCACTGTCAACTATTTATATCTATATATTGTCTTGAAAGATTGAATAGCCTAGCATTATGGGATTTGACACTAATTCACTTACAAGTAATACATTATTATATCAGTGAGGAATCACAAAGGCAGAATCTACCTCCAGACCAATCCAAACCCTGGTTTGCGCTTGAATTGTCTTTCTTCGGTTCAAATCTATCATACTTCGAATTTCAAACGTAAATGTGAATCTCGAAGAGTAATGAGGTGTAGTTGATTATGCTGACAAAGAAACGTGACTACAACAACGTCGGAACGTCGGGATCTTCTCAATCTGTCTTAGTATCTTCGCCTACACATACTGAGCCATACAACCCGAACTCGTATAGCCTTTTTCTTGATATTAATTACTTTCTCTATTTGATACCCGACTCTCCTGATAACAACATTCAACCTTCAGTTCTTGGTCCTTGATAGATATCGCACACCTTTTGTTATATTTGTTCCTGGTTTATGACCTTGTTAAATCTACAACAATTCAATCTCTTTGCTTGATACTGAGTTGATACCGTTGCCTGAAGCTGCTGTCTCGATCGCGTTATTTAATTTTGCCGGGTTTTGTATGATCCTCTTCAATTTTGAGATCAAACTTTATTCATCAGCCATTTCAACCCTTGAAATTAATTCAGTGCTTCTAAGCATTGCATTCTTTGAGTTCACTTTGATCTTCTAGAGATATGGCTCCTCCCACTCCCATCGGTGATGATCTTCTTGAGATCAAAAAATCTTTTGGAATGAAGAGTATCTGGGTAAGATAAAGGAAGATTCGCTGTCGAGGGTTCCTACTAATTACATTTTGTAGAGTAATATGAAGAATGGTGCATCCAGCCAGAATCCAAATACAAAAAATTGGTCGACCCAACAGATCAGATCGGATTCAAGTTTCGCTGCATTATCACCTCCTTCTCGAGATTCGATATCAGGTTCCAAGAACTCATGTTTCTCAAATCTTAACAATTATATTCCCGTAGGATCGATTCGGATACACAAGCACGAGTGTTCACTCTTAACAGAAGAAGTATTCACGTGTCGATACTGGCATGCTTTTCATCTTCCATCCGACATTATCAACTTTCAACAAAGTATCTTGTATTTACCAAATACCGTACAGGGTCAATTGCTTCGTTCCGCTGCCCTTGCTGAATACACTGGAATACACAACGCTGGTTGGATTAGAATGGAGTTCAAGGCAAAGGATAAGAATACTGGTCAAATAAGGGTATATATCTTACCAGATGATATTGGGAATGCTGTGCTAGATCGGTAAGTGTTTACTGGATACTGATTTAGTTCCAGACTCGTGCTAATTTCTTTCAGTTCGGTGAAGCAACTTCGTAAGGGTATGGAGACCTTACTACACAAGTTAGACGTTTCGAATGCGGCTTGGCAAGGAACATGGTCAGATGACACACCAACTCAGCACATCAACACTGATTTGGATGGCAAAGAATCTACAGACATCGTCTCGCTCTTTGACATGTTTAACGATCTACCATCCCCAAAGCCAGACCCAGGGGTGATCGTTGGAGATCGTTATGTACAAGATGCGATGCGATCTCTCCTGACAGGTAATATCCAGGGGCTGAATCCAAATACGCAAATGCATGCATATCAGTAAGTAGTCAGCTCACAATTTCTCCTACCTCCCGCCGTCTCCCCCACTTAGTTGTGTGTTGCCATTTTGAGCCAATCTTTTGAACTCGATTGCAGCACGGCTATGTTCTGATCTTATCTTTATTTAATCTTTCACTTCGAAGCAGCAAGAACTAACTCGTCAATCATTGACAGATGTGAAACGGCTGCTATGATGCTACAGCGGGAAACACAGCCAGGATACATTGTGGATCCACGTCTTCGGAAACTTCAAGATCAGTATGGACAGAGCTTCTACTGTGATTTGAGTGCGAACGGTTGTTTGAGGGAACCACGCCTTTACGAAGCTCCAAGGGGTGGAATATGCGCGGAAAATATGGGTCTAGGGAAGAGTCTAATCTGCTTAGCTCTGATTCTATCCACAAAATATTTGAGACCTCAAATGCCAGATGAGCACTCCATTAACTCTATTCCCACACGAAAGAAGACGGGTTCTCTTCTCGACATGTGCGCTTCGACCGTCGGCAGACAAGGAATTCCGTGGGAGATAGTCCTTGGAAAGATGGAATCCGAAGGAGAACTTGGATTCAGCCAAATGCATGCCGCGTTAAATAGAGGAATTGGCTACTATTGGTATGAGCCAGACCCACCAGCTCGCGAGACCCGTCGTCCAATAATCTCAACTAAGAAGAAGATTTGGCTCGCAAAGTCTACACTTGTAGTTGTTCCACCCAACTTGGTCCACCAATGGATACAAGAGATCGAGAAACATACCACTAGCTTGAGTTACTTGGTTCTAAATGATATGGGAATCCAAGTACCTGCCGCGTATGAATTAGCAAAGTACGACATCATTTTATTTAGCAGAAGGAGATTTGAGAGAGAGGCTATAGAACAGACTTTGACGTCCCGACAGAGCACCACTACTTGCGAGCACTGTTTTGGAAGCCCGGAAGCTTCAAACTGCTCTTGCAAGATATCCCCAGAAACCACACCGGCAGAAGCCTTTAAATATCGTTCCCCACTTCGGGATCTCCATTTCAAGCGCCTGATCACTGATGAAGGACATGGTTTCGGGAATGTAACAAAAAGCGGACAATCAAACGCGATAATCATGATTGACTTCTTGCACCTTGATGCGCGTTGGATTATTTCTGGAACTCCGACGAACGGCCTTCATGGAAAAGACGTCCCATTTTCGAGGACTTATGAGCTCAGAAATAATGACACGAAGCCCATCGGCCCAGAGAATACTAAGACACCCCCAGAGAGAAGCTCTACTAACCCCGAAAGACTGTTTATCCAACAAGAGACTAAGGATCTCGAGAAGCTTGGAAATATATTGAAGTCGTATCTTAAAGCTCGACCATGGGCAAACACGGCCGTGGTGGGTGATCAAGCATCGTGGCTAGATCTAGTTATCAAACCACGATATAACCAACAGATCCATGGCGATCCGGGAATTCTTAAATCTACTTTGGAAAGTATGATCATCCGACATACAGCAAGAGACATCACGGGGCAACTTAGACTCCCCCCACTAAACAATAAGATTGTTTACCTCGAAGGATGTTTTCAGGATAAGTTGTCGTTGAACATATTTTCGATGATGATTACTATAAATGCTGTTACCTCGGAAAGGGATGGCGTAGACTATTTCTTCCATCCGAAAAACAGAAGAGTTCTTTTGACTCTGTTCTCAAACTTACGACAGGCTTCCTTCACTTGGTCAGGTTATACCAAGGCAATGATTGAGAACTCGCTTCAAACCGCTGAAAAGTTCCTTACAAAGGATGACCTTAATCCTGAGGACAAAAGCCTTTTGCAGGAAGCAATTCGAGTTGGAGAGCTAGCCCTTTCGAATGGTATATTCACAGCTGTTAGTCAATTACATGAAATGGCCATGTATGTACAAAATCCTCTGCCGGAAGAAATTAGGCGTGCGTGGGCACTTGACTACCATGATGGAAATCCAACCTTGATGGGAGCTAGTATGATATGTGCTGCCAAAGAAGCGTTTTATACATATCGTCGTGGTGGCCTCATCGATCAATCCGATTCTGTCTTCGACACAGCTAAACTCACCAACTATGGAGGGAACTTGATGCACAGGCTTGCCGTAGACGCTGATATAGACCCTGTCGAATTCAGAATAGCACAAGCTAATTTTGCAGATCAAAGGCCAAGTGCAAGCCCCAATATCTCAACATCAGTGAATAACTCCACGTGGAGAGAGTCTACTATCACATCAACAGGTTCATCTAAACTCTCATATCTCATGGACCAGATTTTTCTTCACCACAAAAATGAGAAGATAATTGTATTTTACGAGGCCGAAAACGTGGGATATTATATTGCGCAGGCATTGAAATGTGTAAGCATCGATCATTTAGTGTACACCAAGAGAGATTCAACATCTGAGCGTTCAAAATGCGTTGCAAAGTTCAACTCCGTCGCTGGCTTTCGTGTCATGCTCATGGATGTTAATCAAGCCGCCTTTGGTTTGGATATGAGCGCAGCATCAAGAATATACTTCGTCAATCCAGTTTTTTCACCACAAGTTGAGGCACAAGCTATCAAGAGATCTCACCGCATCGGTCAGCTCCGTCCTGTACATGTTGAGACTTTGGTTCTGAAAGGAAGCATTGAGGAGGTGATCTTGACAAGACGAAGCACACTGAACGACCAAGAACACACGCATCTGAAGAATATCCTTGAAGACCAAAAGATATATGACTGGATCAAGAATGTTTATTTCCATCCTATTACGAGTGGTGATTTATCCGGTCCGGAACAATTTGCTCCTCTTTGTTACCCGCAACTCGCGTTTGGGAGGTTCAACAATTCTCTGAACAATGCAAATAAGGATATGGTCCCTACGACGGAATCAGGAAATCTTGAGCCTCTTCCATCGCAATTGACCGAGAGCAGATACTCAGTTTCAGGTGGTGAAACTGCCCGCAATGTGGCTCGATTAGGCGATTTACGCCGTATATTAGGGCATGAAATTTCGAATATCATTCTTGCAATGTATAAGAGAGGACTTCGGGAGCGAATTCATGAACAAGAATTGGGATTAGGTCGCTGGATTGATGGCTTAATGCTTTCGCATCAGATTGTTAATGTCTCTACTAGTGGTGGGACTGGATCATCCCACCCTGCTCGTGGCGTAGGGTTTGGTGCGAGAATCCAACCCGGATTAACTACAGAGACCGGACAGACTCTTCTTGAAAACGGAGAAGCAGAGGAGAATAGTCATAAGAACGATGAAGATTATCCCGAATCTCCGCGCACAAAGTCCATGAATACAATATCCACCGGAAATGATCGGCACAATGAATTGATGATGCAATCGAGAGTCTCGAGAGAATTGGCTGAGAAACAAGCAGAAGAAGAAGACAAAGAGGAGAGCCATAGCTCTACTCAAACACTCACCTTGCAGGAAAGAATGAAAGAAATAATAGAGGAAACAGCTATGATGCAAAGCAGTGCTAGTGGAATATCTACTAGTCGGCCCAGTGCTCGTTTACTCCGTGGGTTTGGACCATCTGCTAGTTGGCCCGGTCTTCGTGTTCCCGGTGCTGGTGGAACATCTGCTCGTGCGCCATCAATTGGGCCATCAATTCGGGGAACTCTAGAATTTGGAAAAATCACTGGTGTAGAATCAACGAGTACACCACTGAATACTACACTGACATTCAATGAACCTGGAATTGAGGCATTCATGGCGGAGATAGAGGAGAATGCCGCAAATGAAGAAGTTGAAGACATGGAGGACGCAGAAGTTGCAGATGATGCGGAAGATGAGGCTACAGGTGCGGAGTCCGATTCTTCCCACGGAAATTTGTATGATGCATAAGATCAAATAGATATGATATAGGACTTGATTTTAAGGTAGCATGGTTTGATGAGCGCATGTAGGTAGAGGTGATATGGAAAGACATCATAAAGACGCGGGTCTGTGCGATAGTTATGTTACCTTGGCTACCCGTGGACTGTTTGGATTGATTTAAACAGACTCAGAGGGGAACAAGCATAGTAATGCACATATAATGCACACGATATGACACAATTTGATGTTTTGAGTAAGGAGATAATTATATTTGTTAGAGATCCAATACAGAAAATTACAAAACAAATTCAGAACCATTTCATTTCATTGTGCTAAAAGTGATATCTTTTTCTTTCGACTCAAGAATATTGTTGAAAAGTGACGTGTAGTTATGATGAGGGAATTGCTTGAATAAGAGGTAGACTACGAAAACAGGTGGAAAAATGTTATTTATACCCAAAATCTACTTGTACATGGATGTGTAACGAAATAACGTGATAATGGGACTACCCAGCAAGTCTTTGAAGTGAGATTGGAGGAGGGAGCTAAACCGATGATAGAGAGAGACGGGGTGGGGGGCTGCTCATTAAGTCTTGGATTTGTTAGTTAGCCACGTATAGATGGGTATGTTCTCAGGTAGATGCTGATGATGTTGGTGGAGTAGGTAAATACTGGGTATGTCGGAAGAAAAGGTGTATCGAATAATCATATATATTATTTGTGCATGGATATTATACATACATCTGTTGCGTCTCAATTTTACAGTATCGTACATCCCTTGCCTGCTTTTTTCGCCACGTTTTCACTCCTCCCCACTCTCCTCTTCATTTCCCCCATTACTACCCATTACCCTACCGCCTAGCAATCTCCCTCCCATCAACCCAATTAGCAACCCAATTCACCATCACCATCACCCTCCTCCTCCAACCTCTCGTCCACGCAATACTCCCACTCCTCCACGCCAGCCAAGCCGACGCGCCCGTCCAATCTTTCTTTCCCTGTATGACCCCATCACCTCGTCCTATATACGCTACTAAATCTTTCTGTTCATAACTAAATGGTTTCCCGAGTTCTTCTTCTGGGGAATCCAGAAGATGTTTTGTTAACCACTTTGCCTTTTGTACAGCAACTTCAGCAGTGGTGGGTAATTCGTTATTGAGAATATCGGCTGCGTCTCCGAGCGCGTACACATTCTTGATGATATCTGCGCCTGCTCCTTCTACACCATCGGAATCCGGCTTGAGGACTCTCAACCATTTATCTGTGAGAATCCTCTGCAGTCCTTCGCTCTTTCTGCACTTCAAATCTTCGACGAGTTTTCCCGCTGTGTTGCCTACGGCCCATACTACTACTCCGAATGGAACATCGCCTTCTTCTTTGACGGTCATACTATGTCTTTTTATCTCCTCGATGTGTTTCCCCGTTTTCACTTTGACGCATCCTCTGTTTTCGAATTTTTCCATCGCGTACTCGCTGAGTTTTTCGTCGAATTGCCCGAGGAGTCGATCTGCGACATCGTAGATACTTATCGTACATAATCCTTTTAGTCTCGGATATACCGCTCCAAGATGTTCCTGAATCAACTCATCAATTTCAGCCGCCAATTCGATACCAGTGGGTCCGCCCCCAACAATGGCGAAATGTAACATATCCCTTTTTTCCTGTTCGGATATCGTAGGTAAAGAAGCCCGTTCTAGACAATCCAGTATTCCCTCTCTCAATCTCCTCGCATCAGGTACCGTTTTCATAAACAACGCAAATTCCTTCACTCCCGGCGTTCCGAATGTATTTGTTTCGCATCCGGGAGCTAAGATTAATTTATCATATTTCACATCGAAATGCGCTTCATCGTCTTTAATGTCACTATAGGTTGGGGAATCCAGCGATTCGCCACTCACGCCACTTCCTCCAATACAAGCTTTACATTTGATAGTTTGCGATTTGAAATCGACATAGGTGACTAGAGCTTGATATTTTTCGAACTTGGAGTCTCGCCGACGAACGGGCTCTTCGGCGAGACGGAAATCAAAGATGGAGCAAGCGGCTGAGGCGAGGAGGGGTGTGAGAGCCATCGTTCGAGAGGGGGAAATGGCGATTATGTTGTAGGGAGATGTGGAGGAGGTGGTGGCGGAGAGCTCTTGAGCGAGTGTCCAGCCGGCCCAGCCAGTACCGATGATGGCTATGGTTGGTTTGTGGGGATGGGATTGAGGGTGTGGTGAGGAGTCTTCAATTGTAGATGTAGAGGGAGGACGGGATATTGACGTTTTAGAGCCATGGCTTCTCGTGGTTGGAGTCATGCTGAAGTGAGATTTTGAATTGATGTTGGCGGGGTAGAGATTGAGTTTCAAAACTCTATTTGGTATAGTTTTGGATTTGATTGGATTCTTTCCAGTATTTGGAGTAATGAAAGTGCAAAAATTTCGAGTACTAACTCTGAACTTTCCTCCCAGAAAACGACTTTTATACATCCCAAATATAAATTATACAATGTAGAGAAAACAGGGAAAGAGAATGCTTATCAATACAAGGGAAACTCGGGGAAGTGATATGTCTACATGGTCCTCGACTTACATTTTACCAGTATTTTGCATAGCTTGGTATGCGGTAGTTCCATGTACTGACGGCATTGACATCTCTTAGCGTATATGGGATCCATAACTGTCGTGATCTAGATCCAATAGACTAATCGAAGATTCCATGGAATTGTGGTCTTGAATGGAAATTCACAATTAGCAAAATATGTTAACAATTACCTACATATCATGTGAAAGTAATCCTCGAATTCGCTGCTGTTGCTGTAGAGAAAGATTGTCATGTTGATGTTATCAGAACATTCCGAGATATAAATTTTGAAAATCGGTACCGTGGTTTATCATCGAGTGGGACATATCAACGAATGGGCCACTACAAAATAAACCAAAATTAATACTTTTTTAATAATTATATTTTAATAATCAATCATTATTTTTT